>CM026212.1:16385033-16782533 GCA_014839995.1 Xenentodon cancila
GCAACATCCTGTCCTCTCAACAAACCCCACAGGTCCACGCAAAAAGCTACTTAGTTTGCTCGACCATCAAGGTGAAATAATGCGACGCTGAGTGCTGCATGCCTGAGGGTTGATGCCATGTTTCTCCAGGCCTGGTTAGCCTTCACACCGCTGCAGGCCAAGTAAACCCAGCACACACACAAAAAAAAAAAAGTAGAAACCACCAGCTGAAAATGCCTGTGGCTCTCACTCGCTGACAAATAGCTTGTGGATTCAGTGTGCGAGACATCAGCAGTCCTCCAAGTGCTGTTCCATCTAAGATTCATGTGGTGCGTCAAAGAGAAAGGGCAGCCAAAGAGCACCTCCCAGAGGTTTGTTTCCCCATGTAATTCTGTGCAGCACCTCTGCGGGGATCTTCTTACATCCTTTGCCTGTTTCCCATCACCGATACCGCTGAATTTGACTCTTTATTGCATCAAAAACAATTAACCCGTTTTCATTTTTTTCAAATTTTTAAATTAATTCATATATTTTGACCTTGATAAGCTGAACAACATGAGCAAAGCATCTGAAGGATGCAATAAAATAATAATTTGGTCCATACCAGGTCTTGAAAATAAGTCGATAATGCCTGGATGAACAACATATGAAATATTATGCCACATTATCATTTATTTAAAAAAAAAAAAAACTACTTAATCTTTGCTTGAGAGCATTCGATTAAGCAACAATCCAATAACATGACCTGTAATATGAAAATATAATTTTCTTGGGGGAAATTTGTGTGGAAAAAAGATGTCATATTTTCAGAATTATAATGTTTTCTGACATGACAGGCGCAGATCAGAGTAGAAATAAAATCATCTTCAGCTTTACCTTCACATCACAAACGCAAAGTCGAACCGTGTATCCAACTCCGCCCCCTAAATTAAAACCTGCTGCTGTGAACAGAGGTGCAAAGAAACTGCAAAAAAGACACAGTTGCAGTGTATTTCTGGTATTTTTACCATAAAATGCCACAAACACTGGCATATATCTCTTTATAGAAAAAAAACAAACACCTGAGTCAAAATGTAAAAGCAGCATCAGGAAAAAAAAAAAAAAAAGCACTACATATGTCATGTTATTCAGTAGAACCACGTTGGGAGTGTCACGAATCGATTTGGCCCATTCTTCTTTACGACGTTGCTTCAGTTCATTGAGGTTTTTGGGGATTTGTTTATGCACCGCTCGCTTAAAGTCCTTTTGCTGCATTTCAGTCAGGCTGAGATCTGGACTTCAACCGGTAGAACATCTCGAAATAGAGACGATGAGAAAACGAATGAGAACTCTCTACAACTGCGTAATGGCAGGTGTTCTGAAGAAAAATGAGCCTTGGAGGAGAAATTCTGAGTTAGGAACAGATTAGGATAAAGTAGAGACACATGGGCTAGATGAGGGATGAGGATGCCAGGGAAGTGGCAAGAGTAGTAAAGGAAGGCAGTGATGTAGTGTTGCTGGGTGAGAAGAAAGAGAAAAGTAGGGAATAATGGATGAATACAGTAGAAGTGCATTAGCTCAGGAGGTGGCATGTGTTTTTTTGTGAAGGCTGGGCTTTGTGTGATACCTACATCTGTATATTTCTCTAGTTTTTTTTTCTGTTCAGACATATATAGTAAGCTGACATGATCCACTTTCTTTTTTCTCTCACATGAAGTCATGACAATGTTACAGCGCCCTCCTTTTAACCTTATTTTTTTAGAACATATTAAAATAATCTGATTGTAGTGTAAATTAAACCTCTGACAAAGAGCAACGCAACCTTTTTTTTTTCCCACTGTGTTGATATTGATTTCACAAAAATAAATTCACAACAAAACCCAGACAATACTAAGTACCCCCTCACTGTATCTAAAAGATTTACATGGTAACTGTATGTAACCTAATGTATATGTATGCACAGATAAAATGTTATATCTATCAGAATTTATCCATTATCCCCTGGTGAAGGTAGTAATATTTCCATTGGTGAAGGACACATTCACTCTCACACACACCTACTCACACACCTGCACACACACACTGAAGAATCTGCTGCAAGATCAAAGTGCATATACTGTATATCTGACTCTAAAGCTTTTTCCAAATTACGGTACACAGCATTAATCATATGCAGGCGGGTGCTACTAATCATCAGCAGGTGAGCTGACCTCTAATGAAGGAGACATTTTGTTGCCCAGTAAGATTCAAATGTGTTTAAACGCAATGTCAATAGGGAAAGACATAAACAATGGCCTCAAGGTCAGATGCTGCAGTGTTTGGAGAAACATGCCAAAACCCCAGGCCTTACTAAGCTTGGTAAGTGCTGAAGTCCAACATTAGAAAAAAGACTAAAGAAATTAAAGTAAACATGAAAGCACTACTGAGGTACGCAAAACTGTATCTGATCTAACCTGTGACCAAAGTAGGGTGGTTTGACTTAAATTCCCGGCACCATGTTTGGAGAAAACGAAACGCAGCATTTCAGCAGAGACCCACCCACTGTCAAGCACGGCGGTGGTCTGATGATGATTTAGGATGACTTCATGTTGGTGCATCCTCGAGTGAGGTCCAGAAGTTGCTCAGGCTGCTAAAATGTGGATCTACAAAGTAATGAATTGGGGGGTGTATTTAGGATGTAGTAGTACTAAATACTAATAGACTCACACAACAGTCAGATGAGTCTCATCTGAAAAAGAGAAATGCTGCATAAATAATTACTATTAGCACATGGTTTTAAACTCTTAAGCACAGATTACACCACGTAAGGCAGCACCCACGCAATATTTACCCAAACAACCCATTCGAATCATTTACACCATCATCTGCAATTAAATACATTATTTCCAAAAGGAGTTTTGTTTTCAGACGAAGTTCAAACAGTGCCAGAAATCATGTTGTGGACCACTCGTCTCCCCTTCGCGTTGCAGCCGTGAGCCCGGCACACTCATGCACACATTCACATTTTTACACCCACACATGCTCTCATGTGGCCTCTGGAGAAGCCTGTCACTGTGAGTGGCCCTCTGCCATGGGAGGATAAACTACCTGTCATGACGACGACTTTCTGTGGAATTCATATCAGAGGCAAAACAAAGAAGGTGCTCAGGTCACGGGGCATCAGTCTTAAATTATTCATCCTCTGCTTCCTCCTTCCGTCTCCTCTCTGCCTGTCGCCTACTTTGTTCTGCCAGCTCACAACAAGGGCAACTGTCAGCCTCTTTCCTGTCTCAAATTTTTTGGATTACAAAGTATATGAATTGTATGGTTAAAAAAAAAAAAAAAAGAAAAACCTCTTTTTAAGTATTTGCTTACGAGTTTGGAGGACGTGTTAAGTTCAAGTTAATCACATGGCAAAGTTCAGACGGGGCCATGCATGTCTTCCCTTCTGAAAGTCACAGCTTCGTGAAATTTTAAAATATTCTCTCCCTCCCACTTGGTTTTTCGAGTGCATAATTTATCAGCTTTCTGACAGCTGCTTGTTTGCATACACTTGAGCTGGATGGCTTCGAGATTCAAGAGAACCGATCCAAGGAAGTGCATTAATTCCACCACTTTTTGTTCTCGGTTTCCAGGAGCAGTTGTCTGCTCTGGGCCTGACCGATGCCTGGGACCAGACGGCGGCCGACTTCTCCAGGGTGTCGGAGAACAGCAAAGGGAAGCTTCATCTCGGTGGCGTCCTGCAGTGGACTTCCCTGGAGTTGTCTGCTCGGGCTGGGAAACGGGACGCGGAACCAGAGGAAGAGAATGTGGAGCGGCCCAAGGTGTTTTACGCCGATCACCCGTTTGTGATCTGCGTTAGGGACAACACAGTCGGAGCCCTGCTGCTCATAGGAGCTCTGGACCACGCTGAGGGAGAAGCCTTGCACGATGAGTTGTAACGTTTGTCCTTAACTTCTTCTCTTTTTTTTTTGTCTCGCTTCCTTTCAGAATCCCTGGTTTCTTAGGGAACATATTGTCATTCACTGTAGCACAGCACCGCATCAGAAACTTGCCTGGCTGTCATCCATTGACACCGTCATAGTCTTATACTGACTGACATCGACACTACCATACCTGACACTTACACAGTCGCGCACTCAAAGCAACACCTACAGCGCATGTATAAATGATAATATTCCACAAGACGTCACTGAAGTTGACAGATACAGCCCAAAAGACGCCAACTTAGAGAAATTAGATGTTGTTTTTTCCCCTCTTGCTACACACATTCAAGGACTCTTTGATCAAGTCAACACATAACAGCAAAGATGAGCGTACTGGCAGAAGTGGTTGAACTGACGAGCGTTTACAGCCGCTCCAACCAAGAGCGAGCAAACGGAGGTTCCCGTCAGACAAACTCCAGGTCGGGCGTGCGTCTGCGTTCATGCGGCGACCGCAGGATGGAGGGTGACTGCATGGCTGCCCTCTGAGCCGCCAGCGACCGACGGTGGGGTCCCTTGGGTAGCTTCTGAGGAAGACTGATGGATCAGCCAAGTGCTTATTGATGAGCCAGCTTAATGCTAATGACCGTAATGCGTTACAGCGCTTGTCAACAACACGGAGAGTATGGGAAACCTTTTAATCTCTTAATGCCATCAGTGATCAATGACATACCATTATGCGGCTAAAAACAAACATGACTGACATTGGCTGAATTAAATATAACAACCTAATATTTAGAATGATTACAGGAGGTCAAAGAGTTATTGATTGACGCATTTTTTTTTTCATTTTAAACGAATGATCCTTTCACTTTTGCGTCATATAGATGCCCCCTGCTGCCTCCTTGACACAAAAACAATGAAGCATTAGATATTAATACATTACATGTGTTGTCTGCAACAGCTCCATCTCCCCTAAGTTAAACCGGGAGGCAGTTTCAAAATTGTTTTATTTCTACTCTGAGCTGAATTGGCTGTCACTGAGTCTCGAGGGTGTTCGGGAGTAAATTTAAAGCCCTGAACTCGCCTCAGTTATCGAATTTCAGTGGCAGCACACGACAGACGTGCAGTGCCAAGGAGGCGAAGCAACAACTTTGTCAACTTACTCACACGCTTCCAAGGAACCACAAGCAAAAATGTTTTTTCCATTTACACCAATGAATAATTGAGAAATCAGATACACAAGTGAAGTGAAGAAAACAGCCCCATCTTGCTTTTCCTTTCGAAATAGGGTTTGCATTTTGGCCTCTTTGCTGTTTTCAGTTTTTTATTTAAAGAACTAGAATACTTTGGTCCAACTGTCCATCTGTCTGCACCAGTAAACATTTGTAGAATAGGACTCTTTAATCTAGATGCTTTCAAAGCCCAGAAACAAACCCAGAAAAAGAAGGTCTGCTGTGTGCTTTTAGTAAAAGGAGAGATGTGAATGTAAGCCACATCTGTCTTGCTGTACTGCCGCAGTAAGCGACTCTGTCTGGACACGCAGCTTTTCTGTCTGATTCACTGCATTCAACAGAAACCGTTCCAGTAGGACTCCGGTATGATTCCTAATTTAGCCCCGTCGTACAGGTCTGCTCAGCAACAGCGTGCGTCGCTGCCGTTGCCTTTGCACCGGTTTCCTGAGCAGCACAGAGCGGTAAATGGCGTTATAATGCAGGTGTACGCCACACTGACTAAGCCCGTGTGCTCAGTTTAGACAGGCCGATGATGGATCTGAGGCTGTCTGCTCTGAGCGCATCAATCCTGCTTATTCTAACAGCAGCTCCCGGCTGGCTCGCCTTCACTTTTTATTCAGGTCAGAACATTGACACGCACATGCATGTCTACATCAGTTTACGGGTAGCCAAACGTAATCTGAGTTACAAGGAAAAGGTAAGAAAAAACTCCATTGTCGGTGTTGTGGAACCGCCGTATAATACATACCATAAACGTCTAGTTTATGTGGTGGTTGGTGTTTTCCTTGTACCCAATATTTGCTTTGGATTTGCAACAGAGGCTGAAAAAAATCTGGCATAATTGTGAACCCTTATTTATCATTCTTGGACCATATGATGAAAACAAATGCCGTGAAACCTTTTCTTTATTCCCCCCATACCTCCCTTTTCTGTCGTTCAAATGCTTTTTTTTGTTAATTCTCTCTTGTTAATTGTTTCATGGTAGTTTGTTAAATGCATTTGGAAATAAAGAAGAACAGCACGCGTTGCCAAAGATTGCATGTGCAAGTTGTTGATGTTCGACCTCAATGACCTCGAGATATCCCGGTTCTTTAGCAGTGAAACATGCCCAAACCATCACCCCTCCACCACCGTGCTTGACAGTTGAGTTGTTTGTGGTGGGGTTTTTTTAGTACTGTAGTTTGTTTATGTGCAACTTTGCAAGCCTAAGTTGTAGTGCCATGTTGTTTTCAAGTGAAGAGGCGTTTTACTGGTCACATCAGTCAAGCCAGAAGTGTTTTTTACTTACGCATATATAAACTTTATTAAGTAACATGCCAAATGATGCCTGCAGATTCTGAGAATTAGCTCTTTGTCTTATTTTGCTGCTCCTTTAATTGAACAGTCTGACCTTGAGGTGAACTTGCTGGTGTGTCCGCTGCTGGGAATGTTGGCAACTCTCTTGAACGTTTTTCACTTGTGAATGATCTTACTCGAAAATAAAACCTGAAAAACTTTCTTTTTTAAATTACCTTACAGGACATATATTTGATTTTTTTTTTCCCAGACAACCATTTCCAAGTTACCATTATGCCATCAAAATTGAAATTCACAGTGATTGTTGGAGGCGGTTTAAGGAAAGAGGTTTATATGTTCCTTATCAGCACACTCTGTACACAGTCGCTGTTTTGAACAGAACGCATCAGTCTTTTGAACAGGTAATCAAGAATAACTGCATTATGCGTGCTCTATGATTTTACTCTCGCTCCCACTGCCAAGTTTTTCTTACGGGGGGGGGGGGGGATGTCATAAATGTTTAATCAGTGTTTTTAAATAAAATATGATGTAAAAGTGAGGCCACGAACTTCCCGTCGTCTCTGCTGCCTTCTGTGATGGGTTCACCTCTTGGTCAGGTCATGCAGCGGAAAAGAGAGTGAGACAGCGAAAAAGCTCTCCGAGTAGAGTCATCCCAATTACTGTACTTACCCTTTTGAGAAAACCTTTGAAGTGACTCGACTGGAGTCAACTTGGTGATAGAGATGCTACAGGGGCCCGTCCATTTTCGCCTTGTTGCTGTTAAAAGCCTGAGATGGCTCTCAAGAAACAGGCAGACACGGATACGTGGAAACAGATGTTTCATGTGCTCCACCGTAGAAATGACTTAGCTTGACATTTGGAAGCCATTCATCTTCACGTTGACATACTTTATCCTAATAATGATTCTTTTACTGAGAAAAAAAATCTGTGATTTTTGATAATATGTCAAATGTGGTACTCAGATGGCTTTAATATACAGTATATACAAATACAAACCCAGTTTGTGGAAGTTGTACTGAAAAGAGAAAGTGATGAGCTCAAACAGTGGAGCGAACCAACGCAGACGCTGTGCTACAGCTCATATTGCTGTTATTGATCATTGTCAGCTCTTGTGATTCGTCTAATCTCCAATCACGCTGCTTTTTCTTGTCTCTTCGCTTCTCAGCAAAGTTTTTTTTTTTTTTTTTTTTTTTTTTGTTAGTCCCCCTTATCTGTTCTTCTCCCCCAATAAAGCGCCTCCTTTATTGCACACAGTCTTTAGAATGCGACATCTCGGGGAACTGAATCAAAGTTTCAATAAAGCCTGGACTGCTGCAGGCTTTGACGAGTTAGTTGGATGGAGTGGAGGAGTATAGCAAGGGACTAAAGAAGGACATATCACTTCCAGTGAGATAAATAGTTCATGAAGCTGTTGACTCCACCATTTTATTACTTTTGTCTAAGAGTTTTCCGCCTGCAGCTATTCCTGTGCACAAATTATTCATTGTGCTCCCCACAGGCCTCAGCCGTCAATCCCAAGATTAGGCTTGGTTGGAAAGAGGGGAGTTGGAAGTTTGTCAGGAACTCAGGTGGAGCCACACCTTGCAAGAACTTTAAAAAAAAACTGTCATAGCACCATATTGTCATTGCCGTTACAGTGGGCGTGAAAAGCTTAGATAACCTTTTGCCAAACAAAAATCTGGAAGAAAATAGAAAAGGGAGAACTTTTTATCACTGGAAAAAAATTAAATAATAATAAATAATTGTGTTCATGTTTTTTTTTAATAACATCAGTCAATTAAACAGCTTAAAAATGTTTAAAAATGCAGATATTTCTGTCTGTTTCAGGTGGTTGATGTCATTTATTTGCTCGCGCACTCTGTCCGCTGGTGGGAGTGTCTCACTTATCTCTGTGAGCACAACTGGGCAGCGATACAAAGAGCAGAGTAAATTTAAGCGCTGGCCAAAAAACACGCTTGGCATGTTGGTTTTTCTTTTTCTTGTTGTTTTACCGAGGTAAAGGCCCCAAATATCTCATAAATTGTTCTCCAAATTGGATAAAACTCTCAATAACTCTACTCGCAGCTGGTCGCTTATTCACCGTAACGTCTAGTATATCATTCGGCACACAGATGAAAGCTTTCATCTTGTACTTTTAGAAACCAATTTTAATATTTAATTTGATTTGACAAACATGAATTTTCCAGATATCTTAAACTTTTTTTCAGCAAAGTGTGTTCGTCGCACAAAACGCTGCTTGTGAACATGAAATCATAACAACACCGTTGGCAGTAATTAGCACCAACATTCCCTGATTAGAAAAAGAAAACATTCTTGTTTTATGTATCTGTCAACAAAATGAGAAAGATCTGCTCTAAACAGTAAAATTAGCTGAATTTTGACCTCTTAAACGTAATGTTGGATTCTGAAGTTGGGCTACGTGACGTTTTTTCCCAACTTTCCAAATTGAAATTGTGACTTCAGTGATATTCCAGCTGAAACTTCCGTCCTGGACTACAAACGGAATGCACCATCAGTTGCACATCCTCGGGTCTTGTGACAGCTTAAATTCTTTGACTTCACAAATGGAAAAACTTTGCCGTACACTTCAATCCCGTTTCCATCAGCTGATTCCTGATGGGTGATTTACACTTACACTTACACATGCGTCAGAACCTCAGCTGTATCACGTGCGTGTCGGGTTGACATAGACCACAACAAATGTGATTAGTCTGTTTGAGGATGTTTCTTTCTGCATTCATCCTGCTACTACTTCTTCATGGATGCTTCATGAACTTGTATCCTGAATGGGTATCTTCAGATAACATGACAAAGTCTATCCCAAACCAGGGATAAACCAGGGCTTCTGCAGACGATACCACGGTGGTGGGACTTATCTCTGGAGGAGATGAGTCTCCATCCAGGGACAACGTGGAACAGCTGAGCTGGTGCTGAACACTGCCAAGACCATGGAGGTGATCATCGATTACAGGAGGAAAAGGACAGACATCGAGCCACTCCTGATCTAAGGGGACTGTGTTGTTCAGGGTGTCCGGATCGGGGAGGATCTGACCTGGAGCGTGAACACTTCAACAGTGGTTAAGAAAACACAGCAGAGACTCGACTTCCCGAGACTCCTCTGGAAGAACTGCTGCTGTCTTTTTACCGTCCGTCGAGACTGAGCTGACACACGGCATGTGTGTGTTGTATGCCAGCTGCACAGCGGCGGAGAAGACGTTTCAGAGGGTCATTACCACTCCTCAGAAAACTGTCGGCTGCCCTTTCCCCTCCCTGGACGACCTGTTCAAAACACGGTGCTTCAATAAAGCACAAAACATTCTCAGGGACCTGTCACACCCGGGACATCAAAGTATAACGACAAAGCTCTCTTCTATTCTTTTCTATTCTTGTTTTCAAACTGGGTAGAAAGACAGCTTGCTGCAGTGTCAGTGGAAATCCCTCAGCATTTATCAGCTCCAACTCACACACAAAATACTTAATTTGCTCTGCTGCCTGCAAACTTGAGCGCTGCAGAATAAACCCACACCGCCATCCAGCATTTGGCGATGTAATTACAGACGACAGCAACAATATCAACCATGAACAGGTAGAAACGCCAACTCGGGTCACAACTTTGTCAGAGACGTTCCCATTGGTGCGAAAGACCTCCAACTGTATCATATGAGAAGCAAGTAGAAACAAGGTGCCAGTCATGCTTTACAGTTCAGCCACAAACGCTGACTCCTGTGGGTTTTTATCAGTTTCTTTTTTAGTTTTTTGTCCTGCCGGGGTCTCTTATCTGTCCATTTAAACCCTTTTCATTTTGTTTATACACGTTCCGAATTCTAGACACAGCTGATTTGGGAGTAAAACCAACATCTTTTGCCACATTTAGTGTTTAATTACCTCCTTGAAGACGTTTTATAATCCTTTCCCGTGTTTCAACTGACGGGGCTCTTGCTGGGCTCGTGTTTCTTGTCAATCAGCGAAGTGCAACAGCTTGTTAAGGTCTGTACGTACTCTATTTTAACTGCAGACTAATTTGCATATTTAAACTTCTGCAGGTATTTCTTTTAGATTGCAGAAACTTTATCTTATATTTTGAGACGCGCCTTACAGTTTCAGGTTGCTGTATTTCAAACATCTGTTAAATCATTTCGGGTGTATTTTATGGTGAAAGGAAGAGTAAAAAAACTGACTTTCTGTCCATTATTCCCTTGTTAAAACCCATAAACCTGATTGAAACTGCAATAGAGACGTTGATGTTTAAGCCTTGCAAACAACAGACTGTAAAACTCTGCAGATTAGAACAAGATGATCTAGATTCCAGATGAGCAGCAAACTGGAATAACGCTCAGATCATATCTGTGTGTTCTACATTTATCAGATCAGCGTTTGTGTCTTGTGACCAACAATAATTCTTGTTCGATGAAAAAAAAGATCCTAAGTTAATGATTGGAAATGCTAGTATTTTTATCTGGGGATGGTTCCTGCTCCTTCCTTTTGTTGTCAGGTTTACCTTCCGTTTATGGTCCATATTTTTCTGTTACATGGGAACGTCAGCTGTGTTGAGTAAATTCGTGCCCCCCTTTATTATTTATTCATCAAAAAATAGACCCAAATAATTGTGGAAGAACTTTGACCCGTTCTTCTTTCCAACATTGCTTCAGTCCATTGAGGTTTTGGGGTATTTTCGCTTACGCACACAGCATTTTATATGAGTTCAGGTCTAAACTTTGGTGACTCCAAAAACTTTTCTTTCTTTCTTTCTTTTTTACAGCTTTAGCTTTGGATCAGTGGATTGTTGGACTGGTTTGTTCAGATGTAGTTTTATTAATCCCAGAAGAGAAAATAGATGTTTCAGCAACTTTCACTATCCAAGTTTCTTCAGGGAGACGTCATAGATGGTTATGGCTGTAGGCAGGGTGGATCTCCTGTAGGGGCTGGTGTCGCAGCCTCTGACTGAAGGCACTTTGTTGTTGAAAAACCGAAGAGGACGCTGAAATGTTGGGTGACTTTGGCCGCCCTGGACATGGTTCACACACAGACAGACACAAAAAGAGTTGATTCAGGTGGAGACAGTGAAGAAGACTGTTCTCAGAGAGATCAACTGCTCAGGCAGCTTCGTCACTGCAACCTGGTGGACCGCCTGGCGCTGAGGAAACGTCGTGAGCGCTGGTACTTGGTGTTTGTGGGTTGGGATACCGCTGGGTGATCTGGAGCGAATCCTGAATGGCTCGGACCTGAACACCCTTCAACTTTGTGCCGAGCTGCTACGCCGACTGCACGGCTTCAGGTGGGAGACAAAGTCCAGCAAAGCACCGACGTTCACACTTTGTGTCCAGGAGAGTCCAACCTCTACCAAATATATCACATCATCAGTTGTTTTAGTAACCTGTCAACCAATCGCCAGTAGCTGAGAGAAATCCTTTTTTTTTTGTCTTTTCCTGGAATCAAGCTTGTCTAGAAATAGTTCTATAATCCTTCTTGAAGAACATTGTGTCTTTCCCTCTTGGCGTTGTGGTAACACCAACACGAATGAAACCGCTAAAACGTGTGCTTTTATAGAGGTCTGATCAAACTGATGATACATTCGTTAAGATGATTAGTGTCTCCTGGCTTCAACTTTCCCACTGAAACTCTGCAGAAGCAGCAAGGGGGGGACTGTTGCTCACATGCTTTGTTTTCCTTTTTGCTTTCATTTTTGTGTAAATGACAGTTGGCACAGGGGAAAAAAAAAAAAAAGGCTGCATTTGCCTAATACCAAGACAAAAGAAAATAATTACATTAGATTAAAACAGGAGGTGCTGACATATGCAGTCGGCTGTATCCTTAAATATGAAAGGAAAAGTGGGTGCTCGGTGGTTTTTGCCGACAATTGCAAGTCATCCTTCTGTCGGCTGATAACCTTGCTGTTTCAGCAATAACATCCCACATCTGTTATTTACAGCCATCAGCTAAAAACACCTTTAACACATCCAGAACGCGGTCGTGTCATCAGCTTTTTCGAGTATTTAAGCGACAAGACAATGAGGAGGAGCCTTTCGAATATGGAATAACGTGCTTCAGTGCAGAAATAAGCTGAAAAATGTCACGTTTGGAGACAAGGTTGAGATCACCGACACCTGTTCAGCCAACCTGCAAAGTCACTGTCCTCTCATCAGTTGAAGGAATTAATTACGGCTCTCTGCCGGAGCACACACTGCTGGCATTTACATGCGGTGACCCATAATCCTTTTCTTTTGCACTGCTGCGTGCGTGCGCTCGTGCGCATACACTTCACCCTTGAAATGAGCAGCTGCTGAGCGCGGGCGATGATCAACCACACACCTTAGAATCACACACTGGCAAATGCACATCTTGCTGTACCTGCCTGTTGGCATTATTCATCAAGACAGCTCCCTGTGTAATCTCCATAGTGATATCGTTTGGATAATATCAGAGGAAGCTTAGTCGCCACCTGCTTCTGTGTTTAAACCGCAACTCAGGAATAGGGCCAGGTGGGCTCGAGGGTGTCGGGTTTCGTGGAGCGAGACCACAGCTTTCTCCAGTTATGATATACATTGTTATAATTGGTGGTTGCACATATTTCGGTGTAATTTTAGAAGCCTTTCCCACTGTATTACCGCGGCGTGGCAACTTGCATACTAACAGCGCCTCCCTCCCGGATCACTGAACCCGCTAAGCTGGTAATAGTGCTGTGGATCATTCCTGTGGTAACCAAGGACCTGTGCAGTGAGGACTCCTCCGTCACAACCATGGCAACGGGAAGGAGCCCTCCAAGCCTTCACAGGTACAGCTGACCCCCCGCCTTGACGGCGCTGCAGTGGAGTATGATAGCAGCGGAAAACAACTGAACCCCAGCGAGATCTGCGCCGGAGTCCTTAATGAAAGAGTCTGCCCCATTGAGCCCAATAATGAATGTTCTGATATTTAAAAAAAAAAAAAAAATGGGTTTACGCAGATAACACATCTCTCACCAAAGAAAAAGAAGTAGCTGAAAGTTGTGATGCTTCTTGACTGTTTTCCTTTTTTTTTAATTGACCAAATGTGGTAAGTTTGGTGTGCAGGTGTCTGCGTGGCCTTGTGTTTGTGTGTCTCTGTTCAGGCTTCTTGTGCAGCCTCGTCCAGCTTGTCTGATACCTGCTTAGCTTTCATCCTGACTAATGGAAATGTCAAAAAAACAGCAAAAAAACACACAGAAGAAAAGCTGGACTGCCCATTCTCCTCAGATGCCAAAAGATGTGAAATAGAGATTGCATCCAGGCCTGGTCAAAGAAACACAGACACACACAACCCTCCAGACGCCGGCACTGCTATGCAGTATTATGACTGATAAGAGCTTTTGTAGATTTTGGTAATGATGTCCCTGAATACCAAGTGAGCTGGATCTAAAGAGCCCCACGGGAAATAACAAAAATGTCTACCATTCCATTGCAGCACTGTTTCTTGTTGTTTCTTTTTTTTTTGCATTTTAGAAATCACAAAAGAGACTCACTGAACTGAACACCACAATTTAATTATGCATTGCAGCATGTCTCTGCAAGTATTTCCTAATTTTTGCCTGATTTTTTTGCCTCCTCACTCTGGCCCTTCTCTTTGTCTATTTTCTTACTTTTCTGAGTCACTCTTTCATTTTTCCTTTCCTTTTCCATTTCTTTCCTTTTTCATGTTTCCTGTTTCTCATTCCGTCCCTGTCCCTTGTCTGCGCTGTCTTCCAGTACCTCCACCTTTCATCCCAGTCCTCTTGCTTTCCTTACTCAGCATCGGACTGATGTGCTTCTCCTCTGCTTCAGGGTTTTTACATGGACAGGTGGCGAAACAGCTGGCGCACCAAGTCCACGTGTCAGACACGGTAATCACAGAGGAGATGTTTGATGCGGTTCTGTAGGTTGGTGAGGTGAAGGGTGACCCCAGCCGGAGCTGATCGAAATGACCCGCCTGCAACACCTAGAGGGAGACTACATCAAGGACAGATACACTTCCTGGTGTGCACACACCTCCCCAGCTGCACAGGTGGGAGCAGTGGAGGAGAAAACGCACGGTTATTGTGTGAAACATGTAGGGAAAGTGGCTGCGCGGATGCAAACACAGTTGGTGTGTAACAGCGGAGAACCTAAACAAGGTCTCACAGCTGGGAGGCAGATGGATGAGAAAAGAATGAATTTATTAAATAAACCAAAGACTAAAAGCACTCCTACGCTGAGCCTGCTAGACCTGAAACAACAGACAAGAAAAAAAAAAGTGTGCAGAGCTACAACTTAGACTGACATGGAGAATTTGCATAAATATGATGACAAAAAAAAAAAATGTGTCAAGGAACAAAAGAAACCCGGAAGGTAATGACAAACATAAGCAACCTCCTATTTCAGAAAGGAGGTTCAACAAGCTGCATTAAAGTACTAAGAGTCAAGAAAAAAACCCCCAAAAACAGATGAGAAACCCAGAGTTTCTGGTTTCAATCAGGAGTTTGGAGCTTGTTCAATCAGCTCCGAGTTAAACATCAGCATCATCATCATCAATAAAGCTCAGATTCCTTGATTCACCATGGCAACGTCAACTGAACTTCATTTCATTGGAAAGAGAGATTTTATTTCACTCATAGTGAATTTGAGCACAGCTTTCTGCGGAAACGATGATTCACTTCTCACGTAGGCGCAAGTCTGCTGGTGAGAAAAAGCATCTCAAAAGTAGTTAAAGTAGTATGAAAACATAATCCGCACAGGTAACTTCACCGTAACAGGCTCGTAGTCGTCACCTTCTTCACCGTGCTGCTTCAGTAAAGGAAAACTCATCCGAAGAGCTTTGATGAGGATATAGGTTCAGTACATCCAGCAACACTGAGAAGTCCTATTAAACAAACCCTGCTGTTACTGTTAATCAGTAATGATGAAGGTTATAATCATGTTGGCTTCTCCAAATCCTGTGATATTGTTCTTTGATAGCTCTTACAAGTTTATGACCACAAAATAGCTTTTAGACGTCAAAACAAACCCCCAATAATAATAATCAGAAACTGCTCAACAGCCAGGCCCAATTTTCTTATAGCTATTCTATTTCTAATATGTTTGTCATGTCTGATGTTATAAAGAAAACTCATTTAAAACAAAAGAAAAAAAACATGAAGTCAGGTCCTGGTCAAAATAGGTGATTTTTGGTAAAAAAAAAATCATGTAGGTATTACCCTACTCAGAGACGTCAAATCTTTTCCAGAAATGCAGCTCCGGTCTACTCGGTGTGGCCTCTTCAGTCAATAAAAGGAGCCGTTATCGTTCAGCACATTATAAGATCAAGTTCTTAATGAGATTAAACCCGTCTAAGCTTTATGACGAGAAGACAGGCGGACAGGCAAGTCTGTACAATAAAAACTACTCTCGGCAAGGTTAGACACGCAGGGTAAGTTTCCATGGTAACGGCCTCTGAAAATATCTTACCGCCGTCTCTGAAACGGGCTTGAGTTTAACCGTCTTCCTCGCGTTTAAGCGACCTCGTTATCCCAAACGGAAAACCACTGGTTTTCCTCGTTTCAGGCTGGAGATGCTCAACGTCTGTAAGAAAACCAGGCTCGCCCTGTGAAATGAGCACCAGGTGAGCAGCAATCAGTAACCAAACACACGAGTGGAAAACGTACACATGCACATCGAAGATGACGTAACGACAACTCATGCCGTCCATCCGCTGCACAGCTCCTCAAAACCTTTTAGAGAGATTTTCAAAAGATAAACATGTGACTATGATCCAGTTTTAGGTTGCAGACTTTGCAAAGTCCCACCCACAACACTCCTATTGGTTGTCGATGATAATTACATCATGGAACGCAGTTTGCATGTGACAAAAGAAAAAGAAAAAAAAGCTCAGTGATTTTAAACCTGTTTGATTTTGTCGTAAGGCCAAATCAAGGAAAAGACTGCGGATGTAAATGAACGTGGAGCAAGCTGAACAAAGATAAACAAAGTCAGCCAAGGAAAAACGGCTCATTTGTGGTGACTCAACTAATGCAAAGTGATGCAGCTTGGTGCACGGGATCCTTTTATAGGCTATGCATTTAAACGTTCAGTTTAGTCGTTAAGCTCTGAGCCTTTATCATAGTTTCCCTTCTTTCATTCAGTTCTGTAGCAACAACATATCTTAGCAACAGTCCTCCTGAACGCCAGCACTTTTAATCAACTTGACCAAAGCTACCTAAAAATTACCCTGTCATCTCTGCAAAACATTTCCTCTCAAAGAAGAAAGTGAATCGCAGTGAAGGATGCAGTCCTCCCCCCCCCCCCCCCCAGACAAAGTACCACTTTGACAGCCGACCGTTGATCTTCAAGTGTGACAAAAAAAAAAAAAAAAAAACAACTTTGCAAATGGAGCTTGTTCTTTAATGTTGCAGATAAAGAAATGCGCGTTGTTCACAAAGCTGGAAAGGCAAACTGGTTGACTTTGAACGACACGCAGGGTTAATCATACAGTGCACTGCTACTTTGTGATGGTCCAATTCTCATGCTAATTATCTCAATCAGTGTTCAAAATGCCACCGCTTTTCCGAGCAAGCAACATGCAGCCGTGCTCGGAGGCCGCCGTACCCGTAATTTCAGCCTCCCCTACCTGAAGCTGCCTCGTGTTTCCTGGATAATCAGACGGAGATTGGATAATCCTGACAGAAATCCTTTTCATTCCCTCAGCCATTTGCAAATTGTCATTTTGCAGAATCGTTTTCAGTCAATACACCTACAATCAGACACTTTGCAATGATGTGAAATTCCTAGACTGTCAAATCTGGCCTGTGGGGTAAACATTTTTTCTCTCTTTGAATACTTTTCTTTCTAAACTTTCCGGATTTGCCTACAATGAAATCACAGCGATCTACCCCATGTGACTACGGATGGGAGGGGTGCAGCATAAATATGTATATAAATGGAGAACAGAAGTCATATTATCACTCCTGGGTAAACAGATTTCTCTCCCATGTCAGACTGAGTGCTAGCAATCATGCAAAATATTTATTTTGCTTGGAGCGGGTCTGCACCTCAATCACTCCGTCTTCATCCGTACAGTTCAGTATTCCCGAAGGTCGGCTGACCCGTAAAAGCACGCGCGCACACTGTCGCAGTAAAACACGTCCACATAAAAGACAAGCAGGTGTGAGAGGGAAACAATACCTCCTGGCTGAAGTCAAAGCGCGCTCATGCTCAGGTTTTCTCAGCTGCTCACATTCGGGCTCATTATTTATCTGATGTCGTCCATCGCTTGCTGGCCTCGTCTTGTTTATTGCGCATGTTTAAAGACTAACAGAGGGCCACATGTTATTGTTTTTGATGATGTCCAGCTTTTTCTTCTCTTGTTCAGATTCTCAAGTTCAAGCCTAAACATTTGAAGTGAACTGCGAATCTGCAAGCAGGCCTTTGTGACCGACCCTTTATTCTTATACATCTACATACACTTTATTAAATGACATTTCGTCTCACTTGGGGACCGACATGATTCAGTTTAACTATGCTCACAAGTAGCGTCTCCCTCCATTCACTCCGAATTGGACGTCAAACCAAATTGTGGATTCTGTGCGTTCCCACAAGTTGGGACGATGCCACCCAACCGCCAGCCAATCACATTGGGACACATTGCGGCTGGCCAATGAAATCATATGCATGGGCGGGGGTCAAAGTATGCTGCGCCACCCCTCAGGTGTTAACGCTGCAGTGTGAGCGTACGGCGAAGCCTAGTCCATGTGTTCCTGCCTACACAGGTCGCCTTTAAGGATCCACCTGACATTCATGCAAGTGTCACAGAATATCCAGAGTTGGCTTGATTCATTAAAAACAGGGCAGGACATGGTGTGAAAACGCTTTACCACGGCTTTACACAGCTCCCAAACCGGTCTGAGGCTGCTCTCTCTTAAAGCTACAGTACCTGATTTTAAAACTCAATGAAGAAGCCTATTCTAAATGGAAGAGATGAATAAATAATCAGATTCAATGACAGCAAAGGCCATGAGCCAAGAGCAGGTTGGTGGCCTTTGTAATAGTAGATGTAGTCTTTTAGTACAATTAACAGAACAGTATGCCAAAGTATCTTTAAATAAAAGTGTGTGCTCTCTCATCCTTTCATTAACAGCTCATATGTCAAATTTACCAAAAATGAAAAAAGGGTCGAAGGCTATCCAGTAACGCCATAGACAGCAACGCAGCTGTCACTCAACAAGTTAAACCATTAATTGTGCATACATTTGAGACATTTTCACTTTAAAATTCACCCCTCGTAGAGTTGCCACGGATGTAAAATGTTTTCTTTCGCTTGCCGTGTGGTTGGACTTTTTCACATGAAGGTCAACGCAGATGGACTCCCGGACACAGCTCCTACCTCCTAAGTCTTACTTCCGCAGTGCTGTCAGCTCTGAAAACTGACGGCTGTCCCTCATTTTTACCCTGTGAAATATCTTTTTGAAAACCCAGAGGGTTCAAACTAAGCAAATGGAGACTGCAGCGTGCTCTGGAGTTTCATTGTTGCTCGTCCCTCGCTGGCGATGTTGTTAACACTCTGGAGTTCTCCCATTGTGGTTCGCGTGATTGAACTTCATTTGATCATAACAGCTGTTTTCTTACCGCTTTGCAGACATTGAAATTTAAAATAGTGTCATTCAGTGTCTCTTTCTCCCAATTTCAAAGGTATAGAACCCTCTGAGAGGAATGCTCTTATGAGATGCATAACTTGGTTGCACTAGGAATCATTTTTCTGCATGATCCAAGTTATCCAGCATCGCAGCACAATCCAGTGAATAGCTCGTTTGTCTGTGTGATGCCTTTTCTTGTTTTTCTTTTGAACAGATAATGTGTGTAAGAAGGTGGACAACATGGTGCTGTTTCTCCCAGTGGAGTGCCTAAGGCACAGCCCTGAGGAGGCCAGCAAGGATAAGAAACCAGTGTGTGTGTGTGGGTGCCTTTGTCTCTCCATTCATCTCTCTAGGGATGCTGTGTAAAAGGTCACACAGACTTTGTCGTTTGATGAGTGATTCTCTCTTCAAAAACACCACTGAAGGCCTAGCATCCGCTTCCTGACTCTGACTCTAAAGTTTTTTATTTAATGAGGCACAGAGCTCGCCACCTCTCACCTTCAACTATCCACATTCTTTATAGTTTCTCTATTTTTTTTTTTTTTGCTGTTTTTGCCTCTTTGTACTTCCATCATCTCTCCTCTTCCATTTCTGTCTTCAAATCTATGGGATTTATTTTCTTTTTGTTACCTTTAAATGTGTGCCATTTCCTAGATCATTTCAAGAGTTTCTTCCTTGCCTTAGTCCCGTCTGGAGTCTTGATTTGTCAGCCCTCCATATCTTTTCTCTTTCCTGACAAAGACCTACTGATGGAGAGTTACACCTGCTCTCTGCAACAGAAGGCCTTATTAAGGTGCTGCTGCATTAGTCTTTTGGGTGCGCCGTTCAGGAAGTAAGGCAGGATCTTTTCAAATATGTGCATTCTTATTCAAAGCTTTCCGAACGTGGGCAAATGGGTGCAGCAAACAAGCCCTCCGACTGGTTGGACCACGCCTACCTAACCTGAGTTACCTAAAGTTAGTTATTTTAGGGTAGCTTAACTCATGCTGACCTATACTAACAACTAATGTTTCCTTGTATTCTGTACTGATCAAATCTGTCCACCCGTCCTCATGTTGCTACTGAAAACTTCTGTTGCTGGAGATGAAAAACAGAACCACCAAAGATTCCAACAAGTTCCACCGGGACCCCGGCTGAGGGTCAGCCCTCACCAGAGTACTCAGCCGGAGTCCCGGCCAGGATCCTGGAGGAGCTCGGTCAGAACTCCGTCCCAGCAGAGCTCTGTTAACGGCAGGGCCCCTAAACCTCCTCAACCGTCAGCCTCAGCACTGCCTGGTCCTGATGATACCACCAAGACAAGGGAGCTACTTCAGGTGGAATAAAAACTAGACATCCAACTCCCGACTCATCACCACTCGCAACTTCCGGTCCGTGGGTGTAAAGCTCGAGAAGGACCTGATCTGTCACAAAAAGCACTCTTGCTTTGTCATAACTACTTCATGGTGACGTACTCTACAGTGTGTGTATGTGTGTGTGTGTGTGTGTGTAAAACAGCTTTTATTATAGAGCAGTGAAACCAAACAGATTGGGGACGGTGTTGTAATTTGAACGTCGTGCATGTTCAGTGTTTCATTTAGTGCATTTTCTGCTCATCTTACACTGTGGAGGGGTTTTTCTGTTATTTTGTTGTACAATTACAATAATGATCCATTCTATAATACAATTAACAGCCTAACAAACTATATTATCCTTGAAATAAGAACATTTATGCTCTATTAGGTCAATGTTCAAAGCTCAGAAGTCAAGTTCACTGAAAATGCTGAGCTGTTAAAGTGACAGATGGTTGTGTGACACCACCGGCTGCAGTGCAGCTGTCAATCAAAAAAACAAAACAAAAGACACCTTCCCCTAATTGTACATAAATTTGTGACTTTACATCATTTTACCTGATGGAGTACAGTAATCACTGATGTGATTAAAGCCATTCCTACTTCCAGGCTGTAAATATATTCACTCCTGCTGTAAATTTGGACATTTTAATGTCGGGATCAATGGTGATTGACTCGCGTTTGGAGCCAGCCCCTGTCGTTGCAGAAAACAAAAAACAAGCTGCCGTTTTTTTTGGACTGTGCTGTGCATATCAAAAAGACCGCCAAGACAGCCAAGAAATCTGGAAGAAAAACAGAACAAAACACAGAGATTAGAGAACAGCTACTCAGAATGAGGTCCAGGAGTGTAAATATGTGTAATATAGAGTTCAGGTGATGTGAAATGTAAAACGATCAAATCTTTTTAGATGGTGAAAATCTACTCGGCTTTGGTCCTCCTCCTATTAACCGAGCTCAGAGGAAAAGTCGCGAGCATTTAGGAACTGTTCTGTTCACGTCAAGCATCTCTCAGTTCTTCACCCTCCTTCCCACACTGAGATACATTTGAATCTAAAGTTATTCTGGGTTATACTTCCTTTAATGATAGATGGCCAATGTCAAGCTCCACTCCACGCTTCCCGTGAAAGA
The DNA here is from genome assembly GCA_014839995.1 of Xenentodon cancila. Classification (NCBI taxonomy): domain Eukaryota; kingdom Metazoa; phylum Chordata; class Actinopteri; order Beloniformes; family Belonidae; genus Xenentodon; species Xenentodon cancila. The sequence goes on from CM026212.1 coordinate 16,406,455, forward strand.
CAAACATTGACAGAGTGCACCAAGCTTCTGCTGGCAGCAGCCTTTATGTGCACACATGAAACATTTCCCCGCATCCTTTACTGATTTCCATCTAAATATATTCAAAGACCTCAGTAGCCTGGCTTCATTCTCCGATGTAAATAAAGGTGTATGTTTAGAGCATTAGCCGGTGTCATCAGTCATGGAGAGCCGAAATGACTCATCCGAGCAGGTGCAGGTTGGCGGGCTTGGCCCCGTGGCGTTATATGGATTGTTTTGCTGAGCTAAGCCAAGTCAGAAGTGTAAAGCACAGTGTATAAAGTCTCAAATTCCTCCGTTTGCCGGCAATTCATCATAGTATGGTTCTATAGTAGCTTTACTCAGAGCCAATTTGCGGCGTGGCAGGCCCCGTGCTGCAAGCCACACTTTGAAAACTGTTGTCGTGGTTAAAGCAAAGTTGGTCTTACAATGTGAAACAGAGCACAACAACACTTCAGTGCATATAATTCTTTCATGAAACATACATATATGAGTTTTCCTTTGCATGTTTCTGCTCATTTCATTCAATTTATTATCATTTAAAAAAAATAATAGAGATATATTCTGGTAAAAAGAAAAGATTTCTCTCCTATAAAGCATATTTTTACATGTATGACATGAGTATTAACTAACTAGTTCAGAAAATATGTCAGATTTGGAGAGTAATGTGACACCTTAAACCCAGATCAGTATATTGCCTCCACATCCGTGTCTTCACATGACTTCACGTCACGCCGCATTCGCTGTATTTTGGGAAGTAGCACCAAGACTGAGGCACTAATTTTGTCGGACCCCTCAGAAAGAAGCAGTTGGTGACTACGCCCCTAAAACTGGCAGGTAGGAAGTTTAAAGCTGGATTTAAGGTGTTTGATAGTTGGAATTACAGTCCACCTACTCTGTTTAATCTTAGTCTTTCACATCTTTTGCTTCTTGAAACCATCCGTGTATCTCCAACTGGCTGGTTGCAATGACTCTTTGACTTAAATCATGACCACTGCAACAATTAATTTCCCTTTGTGGATTCATAAAGTGTTTTGGACCTCAAAACATTGACCTTTGTCTCTGAGATGCAGGTGGGCCGACGGGTCTTGAGCTGGTGGGCGGCGTTGGTCCATACTTTTGTGGATCTGCTGTTTAGTTTTCGGGTGTCCAGGTAAAGGTCCGTGAACTCCTCACCGCGCCAGGATAAATGTGACGCCGTCCAGTTTCCGTTTGGGTGTTTTATCCGCGTGGGGAACCAGTTCTCGTCTGATACCTTCTCCTGGAGCAGTCAGCGCATACTGGGTTATAATAAATAAACTAGAACCTCTAGACGGTCGGATTCGGCGTCATCACCAGCGCCGCTCTCTCCCGCCCATCTTGGGCGTTCACGCGTCAGCTTTCGAATCCCCCCAAGACACAAGGGTCCCGTCGCCGCTTCCATTACCCCAGCTCTATTCATTTCAGCTGACAGCGCCACAGACCAAGGGAAAAATGTTTAACCTCAAATAATTATGTCCTGAACCTTCATTGTTGCAATAATCTGCTGCCTTGGTGCAGGACTTTTTTCTTGTTCTTTTAGTCTTTTATATGCGCCTCCATCCTCGTCGTAATCTCCTCTGGCCTGTCTTTTCCCGTTTTTCCTCTGATAATACATCAAGGAGCACCGGCTCAAACAAAACATTTGCTGTAATTATTTTTCTAAGTGCGGATGTGGTCGTGTGATCTGACAGAACAAGCATCGCTTGACAGCGTTCTTCCAGAACAAATGCTGCGGACTAGTTAGTTATTAGTCGTTTACTGATCTATGTCCATGACAGCTATTTATAAAATAAATAAAGGGCATGATGACTGCATTATGAACAAGTAACCAGTAAACGACTGGGATATTTTGAAACTTGTGAACAGCGAGGAACAGAACAATTGAAGATGACAGGATTTTAGAAATAAGAAACCAACCTTTTTTTTACCAAATATCAACGTTTTTTTTCTTCAACTAAGCACAAGCAATCATACGACAAACCAAGCACATGTGAGTTTGTGTCCTCTTTTTTTTTTTTTTTCCTGTTTTGTTTTGTTACTCCTAATCTGTGACTTCAGCGTTCCAGCTCTTTGTGTGAACGCGTGCTGTCCGAGTGTGAGTAAATGCCACCGTATTTTTATTCCTCGACTGCTTTACTGAAGTTTACTGCCATGATATCGCCAGCAGTCGTTATTCCAGATGAACTGAAGCCAGTCCTTCTTGGTTACGCTGACTTTCCTCTTCTCTGACCGGATCGTTAACACCTGAGTCTCGACAGATCCTCTGGCTACATATTCTCCTGCTTCCACCTCCTTCCCTGCTCATCCATCATGTTTCTCCTCATTTTTCAGCCTTTCGTACGTTACTATTCGTGTTACCTGCCAGTTTACGTTCTTGGTTTCATGATTATTCTGCTTCAGTTGTGTTTTCAAACTTTATCCTTGACTACTCCTGCCTCCCAGCTTTCAATCTTTGGGCCCAACATTCCTGCAAACCTGGCATTGTTACAAAAAATAAATAAGAAGCAATACCATGCGCTATGTAACCCAAAGGTGTCAAAATGTGTGGCATCAATTCAACGCCAGGTGTATTTCAAATCAAAACCCAAAATCCAAAGTCCAGTTGCATAAACGTGCATGTCTCGGTCACTGAGAACCAGCAAGTTGTTAAAGTCTGTGTGTCTTTGTTTTTTGTATATGATAAAGTTGTTATTGACATGAAAAAATTACCGCTGTCGACCTATAGCGCAATGAGCCACTAGATCTCGTCTATGTCCCGCCTTTGCTTGATCCGTCGCTGATTTTACGTTTCCCAGAACTGCAACGTCAGTGGGGAAACGGTGGTAAAAAAAACTGCAATGGTTTTAAGAATTATGGAGAAAAAAAGAATAGTACAACCCAGGAAGGTGATTGCACTCTGGATTAGAGATTTCTTGGTCACTGATTCTGGGATTTGGTTCTCTAATTTTGGATTCTGGTTCTCATATTCTAATTCTTTGGATTTGGAAAACGTTTGGCGTTGAATTGACGGCGTGAACATGTGCACCATATCTCATTAATGTCAGCTTGTTGACTTTACTTACAGTGGTTTAACCAACATAAGTAACGTACAAGATGGGAGAGATGGAACAGATCCCTCATGACCCTGAGTATTCCTACTGGATCTGTTGACACGTCCCCCTGGAAATCAAAGTTAAACCCAGAGAAACCAGACTAACTCTTTGTATCGAAGAGGAAGACCATTTTGACAGCTGCAAAAAAGACATCGTAACGTTTGCTGTAAAGTAGTTCACTTCCATTTCTTGATGGCTTCATCCTAACGTGCGCTATCCGTGTCTTACATTAACCACCACCTCAAGGAACATTTACTGACCCAAATCCTGGAGCTGCTAATGAAGAATCAGGGTGGGGGTGAAACCTTATCAAATCAAATGCTTTAACTTATTGTAGTTTTGACAAAGCAAACTAGCTGCAGCTTCCTCAGCTGCAGAATCATGGATGCAAAGATCTTCCACCTGTTTGGTGAAGTTGCAGTTGTCATCTGCATAGTATCAAGGTTCAGCGTGCACTCTCAACACTCCCATGTCATCTCCTCTGACATGCTTATATAAAAAAAATGTATTTTATGGGATATTTTAATGCCTTAACATGAGGTTTATCAAACTTAACCACAGCACTTTTTGGAAAAACAGCAGCAGAGTAAAAGAAGACAAAATTAAAGCAAAAAAGTCATCTCAAGGTTGCATTGGTACATAAATCTTCTCAGTCAACACCTGAGTGGCAAGTGAAAAGTTCTCCATAGTGAAGTTTATTAAAGATCACACCAGGAGCAGAATTTCACTCAATAGTTGGGAGGCCTTCAAGTCTGCAAAGAAAAGCAAAACTCCTATCAGCTTTAAAGTGCACACTTTACAGGTGTAGTGCTCCTTTTATGTTTTACATAACCCGATGCTTTATTATGTTCATTCCATTCACGTCTGGCCGCTAACGGAGGGTATCCTGCTCTCAGATAAAGTTAAACCGCTGACATCAAACCACAGCAGCAACTGTACTGATCATAACGTTGTCTAAGCCTGTCCCTGACGCTTTGTTGCTTGTCTTTATAGTTTTATCTAAATCTAAATTTTTCTTTAGCGTGTTGCCTTTAAAACACATTTGCTCCACCGCCGTGGATTAACCAGTTGGCTGAACATGGTTTAACATATACCAGCGTCCAAGCCTTGAGCTCGAGGGTCACACGCGGTCACATCTCCATCATCTGGACTGACGATTTGACATTTTCTGATGCTTTTAAATGATAGAAAGCTTTTCAGCTTTCTGCGTGGTGTGGCGTTGGGCATTAAGTGCTATCTTTCCCTACGTGACTGTAGGTAGGATGGCTGTATTATTACACATTAAAGTGTGCAAAACTACACACAAGCATCTGTGTACATGTGTCCTGTGTGCATGAACATGTTCTACCAACCTGCTCCCTCTGGAAAGATGCGTGATGTCACTGGCTCACACGGTCAGGTGGCAGTGGAGTTGCTTGGAAACCTTTGGCTGACTGCTCCTTTGTGCAGCTCAGTTACCTGTGGCCTCTCCTGCTGCCCCGGCTCAATATGTGTTTTCCATCTCTTGTCATAGACGAGAGGCTTTTCGCCCCTTCCAGTTGTATGAAACCAATAAAGATGGAAAAAGTTGTGTGTGTTTGCTGCAGAGAGATTTCCATCAGGGTCCGGCGGGTCCTCCTCTTTTTCTGTGCTTGAGCACAACCAGATCACAGATGTGGTTTCCATTTGTGTCTGATGTTTTCTGGCTAATACTTTGTAATCAGAGCCCCATTTATGGGATGATAGCCCGTGCGGTTGTCTGCCTCACTTTAGATGATGCGTAATGCTGAGTGTGTGTTTTGCATGTCTGTGACTGTATTAGTCCTGGCTTTGTGAGCACATGTGACTTGCCAATGCCCCTCTCTCCCCTGCAGGGCCTCAACAATTTTCTTCATTTTTGCAGATTTGTGCTTCTTCCCACCCCCCACCCCCTACTTGCTCGTTCAGATTCTCCTTCTGCACTGGGGACCACAGTGTCTGGTTTAATATCATTTTCCAATCACTGAAGGCTGCAGGGCAAGGACTTTTTACTGGTCCGTTTCGTTCCAGCTAATACCAAAGAGAGCGGAGAGAAAATAATAACCCTTGTGGTTCATAAATAATATCTGCAGTGATCATTCTGGAGTCATTTGCCTCTGGTGCACTCTGTGGCCACACTTGATGTTTTCTTACTCCACTCTACATTAAGTCACGCAGCTATTACAAGCTGTACAATGGCCTCTGTGTCCTCTTTGTCCATCTGAGATATGGTCAGTGTCATCTGGTTTTTCTCACAGCAATAAAACAGAAAAAAGGGAGAGCTGTGCAGAACATGGATTATATAAAAAGAACTGGACAAACCCTCTGTGATGTCACTCATAAGTGCATCTGAAGCCCATGTTTTTGGACCTATGGGGAAAAGAAGCTTGATGGGACCTGACTCCACCCAACCCAGGTTAATCCAAACATGGGCGGAGCAAACAAGCCTGCCACTCGTATTAAAATATTGATCTCTGTTATCACAATTCCTGCTTCAAACCGTTTAAAATGGGGATTCATAGAGATTGACTGGCTTTTGGAGGGCCCCCCAGTGGTCAGTAAATTAACTGCAACTTTTCTTATTTCCACGTCAGCTCCAGTCTGGAAGTTAGACTGTTGGCGCTTGGCCGTGCGTGGACTAGCTCCAGATTGGAGTACTTCAGTTGTACAATAACAGGCGGCTAGGATGGAGGATGAGAAGAAAGATGAAGGTTTGTTTTAAGTCACATTTGGGCTTTTCCTGAAGATTGGGGGATTCGGGTCACGCGCTAGAACAGAGCGACCCAAATACAGATGTTGAGTCTCTGGATTAAGGAAGGTGGAGAAGGACCAGAGTTCAACTTTTAGGGAGGTGGTGGATCCTGGCAGAGCCAGCTGGAGGCCGAGGGTCTGCTGGATGCACCGGTCTTCGCCCCTGGACTTAGTCAGGGTGGTCCTTTAACAGCACAACAAGCCCGATTACATTTAAAATAAACACAATTATATTCTCTTAGCTCTCACAGCTCACATGTCAAGTTCACTAAAGTCATGACAGGTAACCGTTTGACATCACAAACTGCATCGCAGCCGTCACTTAGAAAAACATGCCCCTAATTATGCCTACATTTGTGGCGTTAAATTATTTTACCTGATGAGGGACTCTTGGGGTGCTTTCGGTCTTTTTCTTCTGATTCTGAGGAAGCTGATTATGCAAGAGCTCATCAGTAAATACATGTATGTTGTCTTCATCTTTGCCCTGCTCTCTCTGCTGCCCGTCCTTTTTTTTTTCTGAGAGAGAGGAAGGGGAGTCAGGCCGAGTAAGAAGGAGGGGAAGAAAAAAAATCATTATTAACTCATAAGCTGGTTAATGCTGTAGCACTCTCAACCTTCAGCTCAAATGAGAATTTCCGTCATTTACATATCAATTTAATTTCCTGTGTTTCCCTCTTCTCTCTCCCCCTCCTTCATTAAAAGCTGCATTTGCTTGCCACTGCAATCAGCATGTATAACACATTTTCCTGGGCGGTGAGCGCGTACAAACACACACGCACACACACACACACACACAAACACTCCCTCTCACACTAACATTACCTGCACATGAGAGACGCACAGGTATCACTGACAGCGATGACGTTGACGTTGTTATACGAGCCGATGCAGAGGCGTGCAGCTCTGTGTGCATTTTTGTGACATGTGCGCGTTCAAAAATGTGCACGCACACACACACATCCAGGCAGGAAGCAGGCAGGCATGCAGACAGAACAGCTCCGTGTCCTGCTGCAGCTCTTGCAGGATTAAACCACTGATCAGAGAAATGAAAGGGAAGCTGTCGTCCCACAGGCCCCTAAACGCATCATCCTCAATAATTACACCCTCTCCTTCTTTTGCTTGACTTCCTCCTCTCTTATAACCTTCTACCTGTGTGTGTGTGGGTGTGGGTGTGTGTGTGTGTGTCACAGACAGCATGCTTGACTGACACCCAGCACATCAAATAGGGGCTTTTATGAAATGTGCGCCTGCTTGAATTACGCTTACTTGAAGCCTTTCTTCTCCTTTGATATAAAGCCACACCTGTGTGTGTGTGTGTGTGTGTGTGTGTGCATTTGCAATCTTCCCTATTTGGATTGATACAGATGTGCACAGACCACATCTGGCTGCTCGACTCAACCTGCAGGCGTTGTGTGCAGCTAACTGCTTCAATCTGGGGCTTTACGCTCATGAATGCGATCAAATATTCAGTTCAAGCGGGCAAAGTGTTGCACGCCACAGCCTGGAGTGTAAAGTAAGTTTAAGGTCTGTCGATTGCAGTCGGTGCCATATGTGACCTGCACTGCGTAAGTCAAGAGGTACCAGATCCAACCTGCCTTAGCAGGATCCCCTTTATTTTTTCTATGACTTGAATTTCACTGGAATAAACAGCGGGCAGAGGCTGGATTCAGCTTATGACACATCTTATATACACATGATTATGCCGTCATTCGGACGTGTGTTATATATTCCGACATTTCAGCCCCTCGGAGCAGGAGTCACGGAGCAACGGCAGACCTTTTCCAGCCAATATAGAACCGGCTAAGCTTTTTAAAGAATTAAGTATGTGCTGTGGAGCGAGTAATGAATAAGTTAATACTATGGTTTTCTTTTCTGTTTGTAACAATTTTTTACCACTAATGGCTTTCCTCTGTACTGTAAGACTATTTCATATCCAGGCTTTTATGTTATTATACCGCTGCAGTTGAGTGTGTAATAAATGTTAATCTCGGCATTTGTAACTCGGCCCCTCAAAGTTCATTATTTGTGACAGGTGTACGAGACAGTGTTTGTTTTCCGCGGGGTTGCAGATGAGTAATGAGATCATTTGCTTGTGCTTTCAAAACATCTCTCTGGACAAGGTCTTCGAGGGCCATGTGGTCTCCATCTACGGTATCCGGCCCTGCCAGTTCCGGAGGGATTGCCGCACAGGTTTACAGTAGGTAAGAAAACCAAAAACGAAAGAGATTACGCAAAACTAATAAACAAAGCCAGGAAACTTTCTAAATTATGTGAAGATAAATTCATTCCCGAAGCAGAACCTCCAAGTCTCGCGATCACAATGGCGGTGTCGCACAAAATCAGCGCACTGTTGCCTCGACGGGTCCGATTCCACGGACCACCGCGCACGCTCACGAGAAGGACGGCTTGCGTTTATATCTTATGATGTCACCAGCCCCAGCCAATGAGAAATGACGGTATATATATATATAATATAAATATGTTCATTTTGAAAGCAAAAGTTTTTTTTTTGTCAAAAAGAAGATCTGGACTGCTTTAGTAAGACGAACGTCAGCTAGATGTCCCAGTTAGTTGTTGGCGTGTAATCTTTGTTGTTTCGGTTCCTCCCGTTCCTGCTAAGTTTCTGGACTCGTTGTCAAAAACATAAATAATATGTCAATGTTCTGTTTACCGTAGCTTGGTAACAACGGGAGTTGTGTAAGTTCATGATGCACCTCCGCCCATCAAGGAAAAAAAAAGACAACGTTGTCTCATTTAAAGCAACACAAAAGAACATGCCTCATTGCTGGCTCAGCAGGGCCCCCTACAGGTGTGGAGGTTAAATCGCTTTCTGACGGTTCTTGTTTGGGTTCTTGTTCAGTCGTTGTCTTCATTTCACTTCTGTCAGTGGTTTCTTAAGTCTCTTAATCACCTGCCATGATGTCCACTGTAGCTCTATGAGCCAGTTGCATCGTTGTTGGGTTTTGTTTTGTTGTTTTAACCTTTGACGCTCTTTTTTTTATTACAAATAAAAACTCGCTGATAGAGTAAATCAATTTAACAGATTCGTGACTGTAAAAGGTACTTCGTAAAAGAGATACACATTTTGTTTTGCATCCAATCAGTTCATTTCTGTTGCATATTCTGATCAAGTGTTTTTTTTTTGTTTTTTTCATTGTTGTAGCTGTAGCAACCAAAATTACTGTTTTTTTCCGAAAGCAGGTACAGAAGACTGTGAAAGCTAGAAGACACTTCCTAAAAGTCAGTGGATGTTCCTTTTTTTGTCACAGATGTTTCATCACAATCAAATTTACAGGCATAATTTTCTCATTTTCCTTTTTTAACATTTGAACCTGACATTTGGGTCGCGTTTACAGCAAAAACTGATCACAATATGGAGCCTCTTCATCTAATTTATTTGATAGATTAGCTTTTACTACATCTTAAATGCTCAATACAATATATACATAATAATTTTTTAAAAAGTTATATTGTGATCATTTAATCAAGACCGAACCACATTATGCAGAACATGGTTTTGTAGAAAGAGTCCACAACTAAACCGGCCTGCCCGCAGACCAGACCTGCCACCCGTTTCAAACATTCACAGCTTTATAGAATAAAATAAGGGAACAAGGAGGTCCTGAACTGTTAGGCAGAGGAATAACTGCAAGAAAGAGCACTTCCAGTTATTTGTTTCTTTTACTTGTCAGTTAATCAGTGGGTCAGAGGTTTTCTGAGCGGCAGATTTCCACTTCATTACAATGATTGCCTTAAGAGAGTCTGAAGGGTTCCAAGTGTTTCCACAGGCTGACACACACACACAAACACACACACACACACACACACACAGACAAATATCCCTTAGGGGCTCTCACTGTCTGCACGGGCAATCGACCTCGTCCAACCAATTAAAGATGGCGCTTAGTTCCTGATCGATGGCTGAGCTGGGTTAGGAAGGGTGAGGACAGCCGTGATGGGGCTTACCAGGAGGATCCAATGCATGATCTGATAAAGGTTTTTATTTGATGCCAGTGTGTGAGGCTGTCCATCCTAATCAGGCGCAAAATGCATGAGTATCTTTGCAGGATGAGAAAATGTATTACTGTGGCATCATTTTGAGGCACAGGTTCGAATGGATGCGCAAATATTTGTTCTGTCGTGTACCTGCAAGCAAAAAAGTACATTATCATGCAAGTATCGCTGAAACTGAAATTAGTATGTTAGGAGGATGAACAGTTGGGTTAGTTCACCTTTATAAATCCTATGTTGTTGTTTTTTTTAATCTGCATAAAAGCAAAATAATCACCCGGGAGGAGTGGGTCTTACTGTTAAGCAAATACAACCTCACATAAACAACAACATGAAACCTTTTTCACCAAGACATTATTTATTTAATAAAAACAAAGCCCAAAAGAAGAATGAAAAATCATGTGGACACTGCCAAGTTCCACATGGATTTAGGATTTCAGGCTGCTGCTAGATGCTGAAAATTATCACTCTTTAATGAACTGATAATCAACAGGCGTGCAGGCGTCTAGAAAACCGGACATTCTGGCAGCTTACTGGTGGAGCATTCAGATGAGTGTTCTAACACAGCGCCAAGAGGGAACGACATAAGCAATGGTCTTAGAGAAACAACTGCGGCTGCACAACAACCTGGAAAAGGATTTAAAACACCTCCCAAAGTATCTAAGCTAAACATTTCACAATGAAGCAGATTTTTCATGAGTGGAAAGCATTCAAGACAGCTGCAAATCCTTCAAGGTTGCTCAGATAAAATTGCAAACCCAAGAGCTGCATCTCAGGCCTCAAATAGCATCTTAAATGTTAAAGTCTAGTTCTATTAGAAGAAGACTGGGTTGTTTGTAAGGGTTGCAATGAGAAATCGTGTTGAAAAAAGGAATATGTAAGCATGACTGAAGCTTGTAAAACTGCACCTGAAGAAACCACAGGACGTCTGGAACAATGTCCTTAAGACAGATGAGGCCAAAGCAAAGTTGTTTGACTTTTATGCCCAGTGTTTGGCAACAACCACACAGCATGCCAACAGAAACTCGTCACATCAGCTTTAAAGCTCGGCAGTGGAGAGTGACGATTTGTTTTTTTTTGTGTTTGTTTTAGATCAGGATCTGGACACCTTGCTGTCACTCAGCTGACCACGAGCTCCTCTGTACACCAGAGTATCCCAGAGGGAAATATGAGGCCATCAGTCTAAAAACTGAACAGCAATGGATGTGAAGTACACAAGCAAATGGCTGAAAAATAAAGTAATCAATAGTTTGGGTTGGCGTTGTCAAAATCCAGATCTCAGCACAACTCTAATGCGTGGAGACCTTTTAGCCTTTTATCTTTGTTTTGAAGGTAATGGCACAGTGAGAAAACAAATGATGTCGTTAAGTGTGCCCACTATGATAGGATGCTTTTTATATTTATACAAAAAAAAAAAAAAAAAAGAACTGAAAGCAGGAGCACCAACTTTGTGCATAACTGAATATGTGTGAAAGTGGGGACAAATCATAATTCCTGAGAATTCAAAATTTTCTTCTTAAGCATCTTTTTTTTTTATATATATAGGATTTTCTTGAGACCTTGAACTCAGAAAGGCTCTCAGTGAAAGATAACCACCTTTTGAAAAATAAATGAATAAGTTTCCCTGCTGCCGCCAGTCAGTCCTTCCTTCATCAGCGGCTGGTGATGGAGGGAGAGTGTTAAGTAAAGAGACGCTGATCTGTTTTTCTCCCCTTCAGATATCACACCAGCGAGCCTGTCACCCACACAGCCAATATCACAGTCGGTCCGCACTCAGGGTTCAGTCGCAGGGCAAGGAGAGAAAACAGAAGGGTGGGAGGATGAAATGACAAGGAAGGAGCAGGAAGTGGCCAAGGGTAAAAAAGGGGCTACTCTGGCCCGTCCCAGTGGCTCTGAGCAGCAGGCCACATGTGCTGCTTACAGTGCAATGTGTGCCCCCCTTTTACCTTTTATGTTATGTCGTAAGTACGCGGACATATAAATAAATCAAGACAATGCAGCAAGTTGCTGACAAAAGAGAAACGGGAATATGAAACAAAACAGAGAACAAGGGAAACGGGGAGAGGACCCGCAGCGCTCCATTCACAATGGCATCAAAGGGATGCTGCAGCAGATCCGCGGAGATCTTTTACCTGAGAAATCACCTCACCGTGTCTGACTCTGGTGAACTCGCACACATTTGCTTCCTTTGAAAAAGCACAGTCCAAGAAAAATTGGCGAAATGCCGCGAGATGCAATGTCAGCACAGCAACACAGACAGTGTGGAAACCCATTTATTAGTCCCCCGAGCATGCCGGCATTTCTGAATTTGTCACAGAATTAGGTGTAATCCCGATAATACGGCCTCTTCTGCTGCAAATCGAGGGAGCTTCAGAAAAGATTCACGAATTAGAAATCTACCGACAAATTGTCAGAATCGCCGCAGTCACTGGGCCGAGGCGTTTCCGCGTCCCTGTCACCTTCCTGCTGTTAAAGCGCATCTCAGACTCAGATGCATAGCATTTCTTTTTTCGTCTTTGGCGACAAAGTGGTCGCTCCCACGCAGTATTACGTGCACTGAAGGGATTGTGGGACACATAAATGCTGCAGAACAGGCTGTAATTGCAGTTAAGTAAATCTTCCTCACTTATAAAGACCCATTCTGAAAGAAGTGACATTTTAACTCACTTAACTCCATCATCTTGAAGTTTAACAGCGCAGTTGAGTGATCTTACTGTGTTAATCATCAGTAAAATATTAGATAAATAAGCATGGTTGCTTTTAAGATTTCTTTAAACCATCAAGTTGTAAGACAACTAAAAGATTCGGATTATTAGGAGCTGTGTTAATCAGTTCATGTGTGTCTGACATGATCATGCAAACATCTCCACTTTAGTCTCATTTTCTTGCTTCCTTCACGTTCTCCACCTCCACCTCCACCTCTCTCTGCTAAACTACAGCAGCAGCTCTTTTATATCCTGGTGGCTACAAGGCGGTGCCTTCATGATCTGGACTTGCTTTTTTAGCACATTTCATAGCGACCGTTGCCTTAAAAGGTTTCAATTATCAGGTAAAGTAATCTAATGTAATTCTAATGTCATATAAACCAAAATGTCTTGAAACATTTCAAACTTAGTCAACGTAAAGGGTATGAGATCTGTTCTGGGGGGGGGGGGCGACTGCAGATTAGTAACTTCAGATGTGCATCAGTGACTCCTCCATGAATGTTTCAGTGGTTCCCCGGTTGTTCCTCTCTAGAAGCACTTTTGTGAACGCTGCACACAAGGAGAACGCCGCAACACGAGCCACTCGAAGCAGCCTTTTGACAGCCTTTCACATTGTTGCCCTTGTCAAACATCAACTTGCAGACCTGTCTGTTCACTTGCTGCCTCATATAATCCACCTCTTGACAGGTGTCGTTATAACAAGATAATCAATCGTATTTACTGTACTCGTCTGTGGTTTTAATCTGGTGACTGATTTGGCGTATGGCTGTGTGTTAGGCCACACACTGAACAGCTTGTTGAGTATATTGTACATAATGCTCAAAGTTAATTAGTGTTAGTCCCTCAGCAGTGTCACAATAAAGCTCATCTTAATCTCGTATGCTCATCTCATATATGTGCGTTTTATTTTTATTTTCTCGTTGGACTTTATTAAATGTCAAGCAGCATCAGGATGAAATCATGTTTATAATGAATGGACAAGGGCACAGGGAACAGTTAATTTTGCCATCTTGATCTTTCTGGAGCTACAATAGGCCATATTTGGACAGGAGGGTGGAAATCGGACTGCAGTGAGTGTTTTTAAAGCCTAGAATATACTAAATTATGTGAGTATCTCTAGAAGGATCGTTTTAACACTAATCCCTTAGGAGTCAAATACATAAAAGGGGATGTGTTGCTGTTTGGGAAAAGGCATGATAGCTCCATTTCCATTAGATCTGGAGTAAAACCCAGGAGGATGGTATTGTAACAGGGCCGACGTCGGTCTCAGTCCGTTCAGACGGGTCTCCATTTACAGTGACGAAGTCAGTAGGATGTACAGACTTAGCAAACTCCACACCACCTGGTGGCGATAAAGCACCAATTCTACTGAGCAAAAATCATCCGCTGCACACAGGAATATGTAATCATTTAATCAGCAGCAAATCAACACCACCGACCCTCCCAGCAGTTGGCACTAAACACACGTACTTCATCAAGGGAAAATAACAGGGTCTAATCTAAAAATGCCAAATGACACAAAAATTCCTCTTTTTTTTTTTTTTTTGCAAAAGTGGCATTTCATCCGGTATGGTACTTCTAGTCACTTTAATAAATAAGAAACCAAGGCAATAGCATAAAGCCACACTATGCAGCAATTACACTCCAAACTGAAAGGGGGCAGCAGAATATGAGAAAGTTTATACTTCAACATCTGGCATAAGGCACAACAGCATTCACTGTGGGCTTGTTGATAAGCATCTTTGAATGTGTCACGCCTTACAACTGAGTTGCTACCGGCGACCACAAAGTACCTGGCCAGTTTGAAAGCTCAGCCTGAGATCCATCCAAGCAGCAAGACTGGCGTCTTAGAACAAAATACGCACTCAGTCAGCATTACCTCTGCTTCTTCACTTCAATATATAAAGGCTGTAATGACTTATGTCGTCTCTAGTGGGAGTAATGTGGGAGGTTTCCGGACCGTCCTCGTTCATCAGCACAGTATTTTCAGTGGCTCCATCATGAAACACAGCAGATTTGTGTTTAACATGCTTTCAAAACTTTTGTTTAACTGTTTTATATGCTCAGGTTTATTTGGCTGATCTTTCAAAATTTTAAACTGTATATCTGATTAATTTAGTAAATTAAGGAGCTGGAAAAGGCTCCAGCAGCTTATTCATGATACTGGAAGCGGTGTACAGATTGGATGGATGGATTCATCGCACATGTTACGTAGCCTACAAGATGCAGTCACTTAGAAAGAGAAATGTCGACAGGAATTCCATCGTTCAAGTGACCGTGAGTCAAATGTTAACGATGCTTATAACTGTTTGCATATTTTTCACCTGAACTACATAATGAAGAATCAGTCCGTGTATGAAAAAAGGTGTGGAGTTTGGTCTTTATGCCCATTGGACAAGGCCTTCCCATGTTCATAAATCCAAGTGTCACCCCGGAGGTATTGTAGTGTGTGGGTGACATAATAGATCTATCTTGTGAGAGTAAGTGTTGTATGAACGTAGCACAACTACACATGATCAATGTGGGTTTGGCCTCAGTGTCCAATGCCTCCTCTCTGTCCTCCTGGTGGCCTCTTACCCACTTCCTCTTTCTCTATTCCTCTCTGTGTGCTCCCTCCATCACTGTCCCTCATTTCCAGCCTTATTTTCCACCATCCTCTTTCGCTCTTTTCCTATTTTGTGAAGGTAACTTCCAAGGACTGACTATTCACTGCGTTCTTTGCATGTTCATCCATGCAAGGCACGCATGCAAACACATGCACACATAACTCTGTCTTTATTTAATCATTGGCTCTGTTACCGGGGATATTTTCCCAGACAATACCTCCGAAGGGGGCGAGCCAAGCTGGCTGAATGAGAGGGGGAGATCTCTCTATCCCTCATCACATAGAAGCCACTGTACTAGCACTCCCACTGACTGAGATGAATGAATTTAATATATCTCGCTTTTGAAGCACAGATGACCTCCTGATATGGCTTTCTGTCTCTCTATTACATTAAGCTTTTATTTATTTATTTTTTCCTGCTCTGCCTGTGAAATCTGGAAAAAACAGGAGGGGATCTGAAGGGATTTCGATAGAGACTAATTTGTTTTTTGGCAGGACATGTACATCTTTGTCCATGCAGAGGCAGGCGTATTTTCACCTCAAACCCATTATCATCGCTAGATAGTGCTTATAAAAGGCGTCTATGTGCAGCCTTAGTTGTTTACAGTGGAAGCAACAAGCTAAGGTAAGAAAAAGTTGCACTGAAGTCACTTTAATTGCTGCTGCAGCAAGTGGTGAATAAATAAAGGAATGAATCTCTTTAACGGAACATGTTTGTTGAGGGAAAAAGGCCAGTTCACCTTGCAGCAGTGGCCAGAAGGTTGCTACGATTCGTCATCAAAACAAAATCTAGTTTCCAACGCAAAAGTGAGAATATGTGCAGTTCCTCGGATGGCCACTGGGCGCTGGGCCAGAACTGAGTCAGCTTTCATTCACCCCAAGTTAAAATGTCTATTTGGTACCATGATGTAAACTCATGAGGAAGTGGTAATGTCAGTCATGTTCCAGATTATTTTATTGGTCTGTATAAAATCCCCTTCTCGGAGGTGTCGTGGATGTGAAATTAAGCAATTGAGACCAAAACATTTTTTTGAACCAGACTGTAAATATGTTTTTTTTTTCTGCTGTAAAGTTTTCAGATGGAGGTCAGTGGAGGCTGACTCGACTTTGGAGACTTTGGCTGTAGCCGCTTTGGCAAAGCTGAGCTGGAACTCGTCACTCCTTGTTTTGTCTTCGGCGGTCCTTCCAGATGTTGCATCAGTAGCAGCATCTAACAATTTGGATGGATGGTCGGTTTCTATTAGTATGAATGTAAGTTATCCTTATTTAGCATCACAGCTTAGCGTTAAACTAGAAGAGTTCGCTTTCGGTAACGTGATTATCAGGAAAGGTGGGCGTGTTGTAAATGACCTCCAGGCTTTTTTTTTTGGGGGGGCTATTTTGGTAATAACCAGGGTTAGGTGGAGTTAACTCCCGTCGAGATTGCATCCTCATGGGTCCAAAACACGGGCCGCACATCCACTCCTCACAAACACTGTGTGTGACATCAAAGACGGTTTCTCCAGCCTATTATTGTCATATATTACTTAGGGATGCTTTAATCCTGCCATTGATTCACTTAAAGATCCCACAGCATTCCTCTTCATGCAGCATAGTGCCTGCCTTTGTGTTAGAGGCTGTGGCGGCACACTGTAAGTGCGTGTATGTGTGGCAGTCTATTATCATGATGTGCTGCCGTTCTAAAGTAAGCCACAGTGACCCCTCTCCTATTTCCTTCCTTATTGGATCTAGTGCTCTCCTGAGACCGCACAGACGTTAATGCCTCCGGTCATTTTTCTGTCCCTTATAACAGACTGTCCCAGGGTGCTATGTAAGTCCTACTTAATTAGGCCTCAAATTGGTTGAATTTATGCTTATCCAGACACCAAAATGTCTTTTATTGGGTGTTTATCCCAGGAGGTTTGGGCACCACTGATCGATATCAGACTGAGGCGCACAGCTAACTGCTCTGCATGTATGTTCTGTGGAGAACTTATTGTGCACACATACTACAGATTAAAAACCAAAACCTTAACCCCAAACCAACCTATCATTAGGCAGAAATGCAAATATGCTGTTTGGTTCTTAAACAACAGCACACGTCCACATCTCACTGGAGACCCCTAGAGGCCAGTCTCGTGTCTGCGCCTTATCACACCAACTATGAGAGTGCATAACAGATCTGCTCACTCAGCACTGAGTGACGAAATTTTAAAAAACAATGAGCTCATTTCCTTTTAGCTGCCTTTGTTTTTCATAGCCAGTGACTGAAATTCTCTTATATTTTGAGGTTCGAAACTGGAATTCCTCAGTCCCCTTCCTGCTGCATCATTTTGAACTTTCAGAGGCATCATATATGTTTGTCATTTTAATTGTAACCACTTTTAATCGTTGCAATGTTTTTAAGTCACAGATCTTGGTTTTAAGTGACTGTGAGAAAGAAAAGGCAAACTTTCCTCCTTCGAGTGGCTGACGATGCAACTAAGACTATAAGGTTACATATCCAAAACAACTGCATGCCTGGATGTATGACCTTGATTAGACGCTCATGTGTTTGAATGCATGTACGTGTGGGTGTGCGTCTAGAAGAGCTGATTTTATGCACATGCATGGCACCGGAGTGCTGTTAATTTCCGCCTGAGCTGAGGAACAGCCACTAAAAGTATCACCGAAGTGATGAATGTGCTGCTCCAAATGGGCATCAGTGTTTAATCTGAGTCACAGGAGAAATAACACCATATCAACGACTTCCTTTCGTCTGCCGTAAGGAGCAGAGGGTCTCAGATGTGGACTCTCTCCCCGTCTTGTTTCTTTTCTCCTGCACATTTTCTTAATATCACCTGTAATCTATGCTGTGACTCAGTCTGCCACGGAGGAAACTCCTGGCCTCCACGGGGCAGGCTGCGCATTTTTTAAAACACACAAACCTATCAAATTCAATTATATAATTTCATCAGGATGGCAAAATAGAATTGTTTTCCTCCAATTTTAAGATCTTTTCACTGGCTTCCAATTAAAAAAAAAAAAAGAATAATTGAATTTAAGGGTCTTCTTTTCATCTGTATGTCTCCAATGAATTAGGACCAAATTGTGTTTACTAAGAATGAGTCTGGAAGCTGTCTCAGCATTCAGACTAAACAAGCTGAAATAGCTTCTAATCAGTATGCTCCTGTCTACTTTTTTTTTTAACATTGATTTTGATAAATCTCAATTTTTCTTCCCCTTATTTCTGTTTAAATGCCTTCACTTTATCAGTATTTTTATTCATCTACTGGTTTCATCTTGTTCTGGCTCACAGGGTTGGGGCCTGAAGTTTATCACTCCCATTTAATGCTATTTTTATGTAAATCATTTTAATTCATCATTTTATTTCTCCTTTTCTCTTTGTGCTATTCTTTTTAGCTTTGATGTAAAACACTTTAAATTGCCTTTGTGTATGAAATGTTCAAAATAAATAAAATTGCTTCGCCTTTTGTGAGAGTAGATGAATGCTGCTGCTCAGGAAAAGTTAGCGCCGAACAACAATGGCGCACATTGTTTGTATTCTGACCTAACCAGCGACATGTCTGATTACAGCACTTTACTTACATCTCACTGTTGTATTCATAAACTGTGCATCTACGTTCAAATTAGTGCAATCATGTGAATATTTTTGCATGTTTATATGTCCTCCCTTTCATATAGTTAAAGTCTGAACTAGCAAACAAGAAGTGGAAACTTTTAAAGAACTTTATAATAAAAGGTCTTTATAATAAAATATTTGCACTGCATATAAGGCTTTGTGAAGTAGTAAAATCAGAGTTTTATTATATTCCTGAAGTTTCTGTAGTTGCAGTTTTGTTGCTTGTCGAGTTTACTTGCATTGATTTGATCGGCTTTTCTACATTTCTTTAATTGTTTGTTTTGTCATCAAACTGAAAACCAACGTGAATTTCTTAGTTTCATTCATGAAAAGAAATTAGAAAAACAACAGGTGAAGTAGCATTACTATTATTTGCAAACACAGTTTAAAATGGATTATTGGAAAACACTTGCAGTTAACAACGCGCACATGGCTGCCGTGCATATCCTGCGTCCGTCTGGCACGTCAAACATGCACGTCCCCAAAAAAACAGGCGACGTATATGTGACCTGCAACATACCGTTGACTGCTAGTGGCGCTAGTTCATGTTAAATGAACGTCTGTACGGGGAAACCTCGCAGACTATAGTTAAATATAGTTTTCCACATGATCAATTTCCAATATCGTAAAACATTAAAACCAGAGAAACAGATGGCGTTGATGTAATGCACCATCTCAGAAGTGCTGTTTTCTCTGCCACCACCCCAACAAAACCAATCCAGAGACGGAATCCAGTTGTGAGAATTCCACTGGAAGTTATACATTTATTCAGAGAGAAATCACTGTGGAGGATGAAAATGTCTAACCAATTTATTGCTCTTGTTAACCAAACTGTCCATGAGTACATATCTTCCAACAAACATTTATTTTCACTGGGAGTCAAAGCAATGAGTCATCAACTCTTTGTCTGTTTGTTTGAAAATCACGTTTTAAGATAAATATATCCTTCCCCTAGTTAAAGAAAAAAAATATTAATTGTGTTACACTGTAGTTCATTTTCCAGTTTGTATTTTGACTTCTAAAGTTTTAATATGTTCTTTGTGTTTCAATTAAAAATGATGATTTCCTCTTCCAGAAATTTCCTTGTTGTATAATTTACAGTTGTACTTTCCAAACTGAGTTATGCTCTGCCCCCAAGTGGAGGCTGCTGGTATCAAATGCCACATAGTCCTGAACCAAGAAACGTTATCTGTTCCTGTTTTATTTTGAAAGCCTGTGTCCTTGTGTTTTAGCTCAGTTTGGACTTCCTGATTAGGTGCACCTGGGTCTTCTCAAGTGTTGTGAGTATATCTTGTCTTGTCTTTCCCTTCCTCATTGTTGGTCTGTACTGTTTTCCCCATCCTGTTTCTGTGCCTTGGTTACTGTTTTGTTCATCGTTGGTGTTCTGGTTTTGTCATGTTTGAGCTCTTGTCTATGATTTTGTTTTGGATCCTGCTCCACTGCGCTTTCTGTTAAATAAATCACTTGCATTTGATCTCAGTCTCCTGCACCCGGGTCCTACTTTCTCCAAGTTGTGACACAACACAGTCAGTCAGTTTGACTTAAGACTCATTGTTTTGCATATGTGATACCTTAGATCGAAATTCAAAAGTCTTTGTTGAGCCCCAAAAGGAAATTAAGACAGCAATATTTTGCTTAAAAAAAGTGTTGTCAAGTATGTATTTTTTTTAAATGTTGCTCATGAACCAAATTTTCAAACACTTCAGTTCATCCATCCATGCATTTTCATCCGCTTATCAATGACCGGGTCATTCTCCTCTCCAGTACCCTGGCGTAGACTTTTCCGGGGAGGCTGAGAAGTGTGGTCCTCCTATAGCTGGAACACACTGTCTGGTCCCTGTTTTTAAAAAGAGGAACCATCACCCCAGTTTGCCATAACGGCGGCACTGTCCCTGACCTCCATGCAACGTTGCAGAGGCATGTCAGCCAAGAAAGCGCTACAACATCCAGAGACTTGAGGTACTCAGGGCAGATCTCACCTGCCCCCAGTGCCTTGCCACTGAGGAGCTTATGAACTACCTCAGTGACTTCAGCTTGGGTGATGGAAGAGTTCACCACAGAGTCCCCAGCCTCTGCTTCCTCAGTGGCAGGCATGTTGTGGGATTGAGGAGATCCTCAAAGTATTCCTTCCACCGTCCGACAATGTCACCAGTTCCCCACTCGCACTGTAAACAGTGTTGGCAGAGTACTGCTTCCCGTTTCTAATTTGCTGGATGGTTTGCCAGAATTTCTTTGAGGCCTATTGATAATCCTCCTCTATGGCCTCACTAAACCCTTTCTAGACCCAAGTTTTTGCCTCCAGGACCGCCCGAGCTGCAACTTGCTTGGCCTGCCGGTACCCATCAACTGTGTCAGGAGTCCCACAGGCCAATAAGGCCCGATAGGACTCTTTCTTAAGCCTGACAGCATTCCTTACTTCTGGTGTCCACCACTGGATTCAGGGATTGCCACCATGATAGACGCCAAAGACCTTGCGTCCACAACTCAGAGCTGCTGAGTAGACAATGGAGGCAGAGAACATGGTCCACTTTGACTCAATGTCCACAGCCTTCCTCGGAGTCTGGGAGACATTCTCCAGGAGGTGGAAGCTGAAGACCTATCTGAGATAGCCAGACGTTTCCAACAGACCCTCACAATACGTTTGGGTCTGCCCAGTCTGTCCAGCTTCCTTCTCTGGCAGTGTGTCAAACTCACCACTAGGTGGTGATCACTTGACAGCTTAGCACATTTCTATACCTGAGTGTCCAAGACATACAACTGAAGATTAGATGAAATAACAACAAATTTGATCATCGAACTACAGCCTAGGGTGTCCTAGTGCCACTAGCACTGATGGACACCGTTATGCTTGAACATGGTGTTTGTTATAGACAGAGCACCACTCTGGGTCAGATCGAGGAGGCCGATCCTCCCAATCACGCCCTCCAGGTATTACTGCCATTGCCCACGTGAGTGTTGAAATCCTCCAGTGGATCAATTGAGTCCCCAGTTGGGGCACTATCAAGTACCCCTCCTAGGGACTCCAAGAAGGCCAGGTACTTTGTACTGCTGTTTGGCCCGTAGGCACAAACAACAGAAAGACACCTTTCCCGACCCAAAGGCGCAAGGAAGCGACCCTCTTGTTCAGCCAGAGGTTGTGCGAGAGGTTGAGAGGTACCGCTAGGGATAGTCGGACTCACCTTCACGCATAGTTTGAAAGGTACTTTAGTTCTATTCAATTTTATTTATGTAGAATCTATTACAATACAAGTTTACTCCATGCACTTTCCAGAGATCCAGAACATGACCCCAGAGCAGGTAAATGGCAGGTAAAAACTCCCTTAGTGGGAAAAAAAAACCTTAAACAAAACAGTGTCAAGAAAAACTCCCCTTTATGAGCAAAGAAACCTTGAGCAGGACCTGGATCATGGACCAGTCGGGTAGAGCAGGAAAAGGGAGATGAGAAAGAGAGAATGAAGAACAGAGAGATTACTTGATTAGAAATGAATCGTATACTGTTACTAGCAATACATATAGTGATTCAAATAGATTGCTTTGCTGCACTAATTACATTAACTGCTCAAGTAATCTGTCTCCTGCTAGTCGTGGGGACATTTGTTTTTCAATGCTGTCTCCACTGCAAGTGGAGAACCTGTTTTGAGTGTTTCTCCATCAATTTTTATAATCGTCAATGTGTTTTCATTGCATTCATTTCATTGCTTTTTCATCAAAGCAACACATATTTAGGGACGAGTAGGGAAAGATTTTGTTGCTCATTGATATTCATTTGATTTCCTTTGTGCCTGTTTTCCTCATTGAAATGTGGTTTGAATTGCTTTTCTTGTTTTGTTGTGTGTCTGATGCATTGAGATCATTATGTTTACACCTTAGCTCAAGTGCATATCTCCATTCCTCATCAGTAACAGCTCTAGCTCAGAATCATGTGAAAGAAATCAAAAGCAGAGGTGAAAGAGAGCATATAAATTTGTTAGAGTAGAACAACAGCAGGGAGACTATTGTTACTCCATACAATGGAGGTGGAGAATGGAAATGATGACAATAGTGATGAGGATGGTGACCATGACAACAATCATGGCCTCAGCAGAGTAAATGGAAGATGATAAGAACGGTAAGTCCACACTGAGAACACAAAGGAAGATTTCGGCAGTTGGCTCATATAGAAAGGAAGAAGAGTGAAACTAAAGCAATTCTGGATGTGACCAGAATGTCAGTCAGTACAGTTCTGGTTTATGGCAAATGAAAACCAATGATCCCAAGGAGCCATCTATAATACATAAAGTTCTGCAATTTGGTAAATTGCAAATGGTCCCCACGGATGTAGCATCTTTTTAAGCGTACAGGTTCTGCATAAGGCTTCATGGTGTGTTTCCCATCACCCAAATGTCCATACAGCGCTGCTTAGGCTGTTTTACCACATCTTTCTCCATCACAGGTCTGATGTGGCAAAGGTCTGATTTAACGGGTCACATTCATGTGAATGCGACAGCCCGCTTAAGTGACATGCATGAGAACCAGATCTACCGATAAAAGGAGACGTCATATTTTTGAGGCCACACTGAAACAGGAGATTTGATTGAAGGATGCAAACAGGCCAGAATGAAAGCGATCGCAGGTATGTATATTTGATAGTCATACATGGGAGCGTTCGAAGAAGGCAGCTCATTAATGAAATATAGCATAAAGAAATGCGGTTGTTTGTGGAATGACAAAGGCACGTCTGGAGTGTCAACCCAACACTGCTGTGTGAGCGTACAGTATCGCAGCAGTGTCCAAGAACCACTATTCAAAACAACCAAGATGGTTTTTACTGAAAACAGAAGCGACAAATCAAAACAGCAATTTAGATGTCTTTTGTTTTGTTTCTCTGATTGGTTGTATGTCTAGCCAGTGGCGTTCAGAAGCAGTTTCTTCTTTCCATTAGGACTGGATATCATAGTTGAGTCCAGAGGTGCCAGAATGATTGTATTGTTTTGTATTAAGGAGGAAAATAATCAGGATGCCTGGTCAAGTAAAAAAAAAAAAACAAAAAAAAACATGCCCAGCTCTAGTCAATGTCTGCAATATTGGACGCTGACTCACTCCTGTCAAATGGCCTTGTAATTTTTTACCCTTTTTTTCTTGATAATATTCCAGATTTAGGACTATTTAAAGTTGTGAAGTGACACTACACTGCACTGAAAGTCGGAATTGACAATTGCTTCAAATTTCTTTTAGTCCACACAGGCCTAAAAAGAAAAAATGTCTCTTGCATTCCTGGTTAAGTATGTTCAAGCATGTCTGAAATAAAGACTTTTTGAATTTTGAATTGAAAATAAATCAGATAGGAGACGAATCAACAGAAGAAAACTGGATTTAGTAGATCACCTTTGCCAGGCAGTGTTGAAGTAGTCGTACAGTCGATATTCAGTTCTTTGCCTCAGTTAAAATATGATGGGAGCAATTGAAGCACTAACCTTCTGGTTGGAGGGTTGATGTTCTCTACCTAGGAAATGAATATTTAAAAAAGACCTAAAGCTCATTTTCTCTGTATTAGACTATTTTTATTAATCAGTTTAACCATAAACACATTATGTTACATTAGTGGTATTTCTTTTTTTTTTCTGTTTTAAGATTTGCTTACTTCTTTTTTTTTCTTTTTTTTTCAACTACGGTGGATGCAGTTATGCCAATGACGCGTCATTTTCTGACCTTTATCCCACACTCTTTAAGAAAAGTGGGGTTCACCAAGGTGACACATTGGTTTTGGTTTTCATACGTTTCACAGATCTTTGACAGTCGGAATCCTGGATGTAAAATGCTCAGCTTTTTGAGAGGCAGCTTGACTTTCTGTGATGCTCTTTTATTCCCCTCTCCGCTCTCTATTTACTTGTGTTGTGCACGTTCCTGTCAGCGTAACATCCTCATTATTTATTGGTCTTCTCTCGCTGCTCCTCTGCATCTTTTGTTCTGTCTCTCTCCATCACCTGAATTTCAGACGGAGCTCTTCCGAGTCTGTATCCTGGACCGAAGCAGCATTTTTGTTGTATTGATTCCTTCACTCACAGGTTCAATGACCTGCTTGACGTGAATCACTCTCTCTCTCACACACACACACACACACACACACACACACACACACACACACCTCTGAACGCAGTGCCGTCGTCCACTTTCTCAACATTTCAGGCTCATGCTGTTGAATTGGATGTCGTACTCAGTGCCATTTACTTCACGTCGGGTTTTAACGCTACCTCTGCCACTTGCGTCATGTTCTTGAACGTTTCTGACAGGTTGTCTGGAAGCATGCTGTTCTTTCCATTTAAAAAAAAAAAAAAAAAAAAAAAATCACCTTCTCTTTTTACTTATGCATTTACCTTTTAGACATAAAAGCTGTTGGTGTCTGACATCTCTGCTGTGAGAATGCACTTCCCGATTATCCTCGTATCCTTTTAATTTTATATCCAGGACATTAAATGTTACACATCAAAATGGCATCTTAAGCAGATGAAATGCGGCTTATATGCAGTATGATACAAAAAAGGAGAAGAAGTAAAGACAGTAAAAAGAAAGAAAAAAGGGTTTTGATTAATTGATTGCAGGGATAATCCATGAATTTCAATCAATTCATATCTTAAACACACATTAGCTTGAGATTTGGTCGTTTTTTTTTTTATTTATCTTCTTTGCCCCTCCTGTCCATTTATTTCCCATCTCTTTTCTATCCCCGCCGCTGTTGACCAAGCATCTCTGTGGATTTGAAAAAAAAAAAAAAAACCCTCGAATGCCGATGTTGTCCTTTGGAAATTACAGGGATGTGACCTCGAATACATTTAGTTTTCAGACCTTCTCTGTGTGTAAACATCCTCCTCGGTGATTGCCTTTTCTTTGCATGTATATTCCACCCTGCCATGATCCAGCTGCAGCTAGTTTACATAGATTATAGCACATTATGTCATGCAGTGTAGAGCTGCTACTTAACATCGCATTCATACTTGCCCTTATCTTATCCTCTGTCTCAGCAGCAGCTTAACTCTGCTGCATTTCCTCTTCCCCACATGACTGCCGGTGGCATCTTGCTCGTATAGAGAAGGGTCAGCTGCCCTCTTCAGCGAGCGCACGGGGTCGGAGGTCACTCTCTGCCTGCTGGAGATACACAGCAACTTCTACAACTGTCTACAGATTCTGTAGTTTGTTGGCACAGGCATCCTGGATGTCAAAACACCACCTGGTACAGTGATTACAACAGGTAGTGGTCTCTTTCTTTAAAGGGTAATGGCTTTTTCTTCTTTACGCTTTCTTTTTTTTCTTTTTTATTTTTTTATGTATCCTTACATATGGACTCCAGTAACCTTCTTGGCCTTGTTGGTGTCAGTGTGATTATGTTGGTGTTCAGTATGAATCGTCTCAGCTCAGGTATTCTGAAAGCTTCTCAGTTCAATGTAATCAACTCGGGCCTAAGTGAGCATAATCAGAGACCTTTAAAGCAGTCTTGCATCTTTAAAGCAACAAATGATCCTGAAGGAGCTTTTGCAATTTTCAGCTCAAAGCGTATAGTCATTAGGGTTAAGTCACCTTTAAACGCTGTCTGAGGTTTGCTTGTTCGGTTTCTAGCTCAGTCACGCTCATGCTTCTTTCTGTGCATCGACTGTCATTTTTTTCTTGATTCTCTTCGCCGCCTCTGCCATAATGCATTAAAGCTACATGCAGCTTTCACAACAGATTACCTAAAGGGAGCCCAAACTTATGCCGAGTTGATTTTGAAAAAAGCAGGGACAGAAAACTGTGAGACGTAAAAAATAATCAAACAATCCATCCATTGACCCATTTGCTATACCTGCTTATTAGGGGTAAACGGGGTCAAATATTATTTCAAATTTGAACGGATATTTTAGTATTTAAAAACAAAAAACTACTTTTACTGTCACTTTAAAGCTACTCGATGTAGTAATACCGCTTCTGACCACATGGGGACATATCAGGTCATGTGTCAGTCCCTGGCAGTAGACATTATGATGTGCACCTCTAGTGAGACGGTGAAGCGGTATTACAAGATGTGCCGGACCATCCCCGCTCATTAACAATCAGTGGTCAGACGAAGTGTGGCTGGCTGGCTGGCTGGCTGGCTGGCTGGCTGGCTGGCTGGCTTTTACACTTTTCTGCACAGATGAAGATGATTGATTTAAGGTAATCTCTTATCATGCTTGAGAGCTTTAGAGAAGCAGATAATAATTTAATCTTTGCACAGGAACTTTGATATCAACTTCAAAACCACTGCTTCCTAGTATTAAAAAGTCACGAGTTACTTTAAAAATAAGCTCTTAAACAGAAGGATATGTCATGTATAACTATTAGGCATCAAAAACAAACAAGCTCCTCGTTCTGTACAATGCACTCAATGAAAATAACAGAAAATGTCAAAGTAGATTTGAAAAAAGTTTAAGTGTTCAAGTAGCCAAGAGAAGTTCGACACAAGTGCAGCTGGTGTTACAGCAGCATCAAAGCATAATCCATTTCATTAGTCATAGTCTTGTTAAATTTACCCAACACTGTATGATGTGATCCACTATAGTAGAACCTTTATGGTAAATTACAGGGATATGATCATTGGAGTTTGGCAATGGTTTGACAGGGTTTAAACAAAAATAAATGCTGCCAAAAAAGGGTGAAAAGGTCCAAAAATGCTACCATTTTGAAGTTTGAATTATCCATGTGGAGGGAATACATAAGATTGCGTAAGAAAAGAATTTTAATGCTAAATCTAACTTATTCACAATTTCTTGATGTCATGATAAAGTAAGTCTAAAGTCAAGGCCGAAGCTTTAACTGGAATGCCGCCTAAAGTCCTGAATGGCTGCTACTTGCTCCAGTAAAGTAAACACTCTTATTTCTTCACATAAAGTCAGACAAACACATACTACTGTTTTCTTTGTACCGGTATGTTGCTACGCCATGTGTTTGCAATAGACGCCACAGACAGTGTTGTTATGAATTAATATCGTTTGTCTGACATTTAGAAAAGTACATTTTCTAACTTTGCTGGAACGTGGTCAACTGTGTGGCATCGTTCTTAGTGGTAGTACTTAAATCAAGCTGAGGTGAGGTGAGCGAATCTGGTTGTCAGGAGTATATTTATAAGACAATTGTAGGAGTAATCAGTGTAGCTGACTTCCAAACAGAGGTCCTTTTAAAGGTCGCCTTCAAAGACACAAGGAGACCGCCTTCAGGGGAGTTTGAGCTCGGCTGAGTTCAAAGACCCTGTTCTGTAATGCTCTTGATTTTTGAGGTGATCATTCTGAGCTGTTCAGATGTGAAGTCACTGAGCATGCAGAGCACAAACTTGAGAGATGTCAGCTGACTTGAAGGCACATCGCTGCCAAATTTAGGACAAAATCTGGCTGCCATCACTTCAGAGCAGGTTTTTCTCCTGTCTGTATATACAGCTGAAAAAATAAACTTGCAAGGAGCGTATTAAATATTTGATCTGAGAGGATCATGCTGATAATAAAATCCCTGGGCTGTCATCAGGAGAATTTAGATGTCTGGTGTTGCTGGAGGAAATGGAGATAAATATGTCATGGCAGGGAATCTATCTTGTTGCTTCCTCCAGAGTCAGGTCCTTGCCCTGTGAGCCAAGATAAAATGTCTCCTCTGTTATGCAGGTTCACACTCGTACACATGGGTGCTTTTCCTCTGGTTTTGTTCAGTAAATAATCAGTAGCTCTGATTCCCAGCTGTCAGACGGGAAGAGAAGCGGCAATCCTCCTTTGCACAGATGCACAGGCATGCAAAGCATCACTTCCACCAGGTGAGCCGACATGAGGGTCCGTTTTAATTATTTTTTCCTTAAAAAAAGCATTATTTCGGGGCACCATTTAGCTCAGCACAAAAAACAGCCACCCCACATACAGGGGCTTTTTTGTTCTAATCTTATTTAGAAATTCTTGTCATTTTTAACTAATTTCCAAGTTCCAAGTCTGAGGTTTGAACAGGAATGCCTCTTGAAGCCAGAATTCAAGTTGGAGAGTCAGGGAAACATCTCCTCTCCTGAGCCGAGGTCCTTACGTCAACAACACCTAATTGATTATGTCATTTATTGGGGCTCTGTCCTATTTTGGTCAAATTAAGTCAAATATATGCATAGTACCAACTTTGCAACTGCCGGCAGTCAAGTTACCTGCTACTTCATTTCAGGTATTTTAAACGCACTACTTTTCTTAGGTCTCTGAATCTGCCACCGTAGCCTTTGCTGCATCATTTCTCCATGTGTGCACGTGAAATGTGCTGTACACAGCTGTTCCAATTCAAACTACACATCCAGTCCAGTCAAAATTCCCAGATGTGAGGTGAAGGTGGAGCATCCCAGAATGCATTTTTTGGAGGAGTAACCGAGAAAGTTGATTTATTATTTGCGAGAATATGGTTCATCTAACTTCAAATGTTTGGTTAAGCGTATTTTAACATTTCTAACCCTTGTTTAGTTTTCTTTCTTTTCACCTCCACTGAACTTTGTTCATTGCATGGCTGAAATTTTTATTCGTATTAATGTTTAATGTCTGTTTCATGCTGAATTAAACTGTAGATGTTTTTGAATACACCTTAGCCACCTAGCCGAGCTGTGATGTCATCAAGTGCGTACTCGATGACATCACACTACGTACGCTGCTGTTCGGAAACACCGAAGTGCAGCACATCAACACCCAACGTGGATGTTTTTTTCACCACCAAGTGCATGCATCACAATTATGTCGTATAAAGAAAGCCAATTTACATCCAGGAACATGAAAGCAGATTGAATTACTCAAGGAGTCACTACACTCTCTGCACAGGTGCTCAACACTGGAAAATTATTTGCAGTAACTCAATAATCTGGTTTTTTTTATGTTTTTGTTGGGTTTTTTTTGTTTTTTCTGGACCACTTAAGTGAAATAGGATAATTTCTCACAGCACACTTGCGTGCCATGGCGCATTGGGAGAAAAACACGGGTCCTCTGTAGCTCTATGAGTCTATGTTTTATTGCTGTTCACATGCGATTTAGTGCTGTAGAGCAATACAGTGGACGGTTTCAGCCCGCTGTAGGGCTGTTAGACCACAAGAACTAAAAAAAGCTTAAAAAAAATGATCAAGTATTCCTTCAAATGTAATTTGCACTGATTTTGTTTACAAAAATATTTCTTGGTGTCACTCTAATAATAGAAAAGTGAATATGTTTTGAAATTGGAAAAGGGCTAGAAACATGTTACAAAGTGCAGTTTAAAATGTAAATAAATCTCCAGTATTCAAAATTTGTTGGAAATTTTTTTTTAATGCATATTCTTTTTCTTAGTGAGTGGCACATACATCCAGTCAGAAACACTTAGCACTAAGCTGTTTACGCCTCCTCTTTTTGAACTAATAGCTGCTGTCCACCGCTTGAAACCAAAGTGCAGCAAATTAGAGTTGCGTCTAGACAGCCTGTCCAGAAGGATGTGTCTGTCCATACATCTGACATTAAATGCATAGTTAGTGTATTTCTCCTAGATAAATGAGCTTCTTGCTCATAGTAGTGTGTGTGTGTGTGTGTGTGTGTGTGTGTGTGTGTGTGTGTGTGTGTGTGTGTGTGTGTGTGTGTGTGTGTGTGTGTGTGTGTGTGTGTGTGTGTGTGTGTGTGTGTGTGTGTGTGTGTGTGTGTGTGTGTGTGTGCGCGAGTGCGCGTGTGTCATTTATCTGTGTTGGGGCTCTTCGGTCTCCCGCTGGAGCGTGACATGAGGACACGCCCCTTCATTGTCATGCAGAGCTGCCAAGGCAACTCACCGTTTTAACTTCTTATCTGGATAACATTATAAAAAATAGATGAGCTGCATGTGTGACATGCATGTGTGTTTGTGTAAGTTTGTATGCATAAATCTCATGTTTCAGTGTGTGCGTGCGTGCATGTGTGTGTGTGTGTGTGTGTGTGTGTGCCTGCATTTCCACAACAAAGTCATGAGTCGACACCTGACCCTCATAGGACTCTTCGCTCATCTGACACTTCGCTGAAGGTCTTGGGAAACAGTTTCTACTTGCTGCGTGTGTGCATGTGCGTGTTTTGTGTGCAACTTTGATGATGGATTGGGGTCACAGGGGGTTACAGGGTTGTGATGTTTCTGCCAAGACAAACAGCTGCGCTCGTGTCGGGGGCAGGTGTTTCATAGCGACTCAGCAAACTAAAATGAGACAAATCAATATTCCACGTCCACCTTTTTCTGTATGTGTGTGGATGCCTGCATGGGGATTCCTGTTTTAAATTGGTGTTTTTGATGTATTTAATGTCTTTCAGCATATTGTATTTGGGGTTTTAACCTATGTGCATGTGTAATGCTTTGTGCATTTGCAGTTGGGACCAGGAAGGCTTTTGCACATTTTCTACCTACATTTTCTTTACAATTTCTTACCTCTAAATTCTAAAATCTTTATCTTTGTCATGTCCCGTGGCCCACCTATAGTCCATTTTCTTCCTATAAATGTACCACAGAGAAGTGCCTCTTCTATCACTGTATTACACCGAGCGCAGAGGCACTTTTCCCACAATAGTTTTGGTGTATAGATTATCCACCCCTCATTGATTTCTGGGCTTTCTGAGAGCCCCGAGGTCTGTCTCAGCTTCCCAGTGTGTGCTACATTCAGTGCGAGTCTCGTTCTCACGCTCAACCAACTTTACGTATTCACCCATAGATATAAACACCACTGTCCTGAGAAAAAGAGGAAAAGTCTTTTCTCCATTGTCTCTTTTACTGTCTGCATTTTCACCCCAAACATCCAGACCCACTGGCTTTGTTTGCTTCACTAGTTCACTGTTTTAGTTTTATTAAATCTGGTCCACACTTATGCAATGTCAGTAGTTGTAGACTGTCAATAGTATGATGTAATAAAAGAGTTAAAATAAAACATATTCTGTTCCACATCTTGTTGAAATTAGGTAAATACAACCTCAGCTGAACAATCTACATACTAAGACCAAATGTGTAAACAATATAAAAGCTAAGTAAACCCTTGATTCGGGAGCCGGTTGAAGTGATTGTTGTTCTTGGTGTTACGTTATCAGTCCCTGACTTTTTCTGTCTTCTGTTTTGAGCAAAGTTGCTGGAATTCCCTGAGATTTTGGTAGATTTATTTATCCAGAGCTCCCTGCAGCTTTTCCATCAGGTTGAGGTCTGGACTTTGCGATGCCTTTTTTTTTTCAGGATTTCTGTTGCAGATTCGCTGATGTGCCTGGAATCATTTTTCCAATGGATGAGCCAATTTAAGCCAAACTGTATCTGGACGGATGGCGTTGGTTCTGGATTTGTTATGGAGAAGAGTTCATGGCTGAATCATTAGCCACTTTAACACAGTGATTGCTGTATTATGACACCCTGGAGATGCTCTTCATTCCGCCTCCACCCTGCATACCATGAAGGCTCAGTATTCACACACAAAGTGTGTGCATTCACAAAGTGCTATGGCTTTCTGCAGTCTAAAGACCCTTTCTTTTATCTTGCTGCCCACATCCAACAACTCCCAAAGGTCTATTGTCACGAGCTACTTTATTTACTCAGCCTAAAACATTATAAAATTTAAAGAAAAACAACATTTCTACCCGGTTGTGCCCATAGGACACAGATAC
Organism: Xenentodon cancila; assembly: GCA_014839995.1. Lineage (NCBI taxonomy): Eukaryota > Metazoa > Chordata > Actinopteri > Beloniformes > Belonidae > Xenentodon > Xenentodon cancila. The sequence goes on from CM026212.1 coordinate 16,438,857, forward strand.
TCTGATTATTACAGCAGCAGGGCGCACCCAGCTAGTGTCACAAATCGACTTTTTCAACATTTGTAATAAGGCCAGTTAAGCCAGTCTGTCAAATCACTGTGGTTGAAACTTTATTTTAGGTTGCTTGTGATTTAACTAGGCACTATGATGGATGGGCAACCTGTCTGAGATGTGAATTTGGCCACGCCCACCCTATTCTATCTCTAATTGGCTGGCTAAACACGTCATGTTAGATGCTTTTGTAGCTGGTATGAACAATTTTGTGCATCTTGCCCAACATAATGTTTTTACAGAGGGCCAAGTACGATACCGTGATGAACAGTTTAAAAGCCAATATCAGACAAAAAAAAAAAAACATTTCAATATTAACCCAGATATTGAAGCACATGTGTGCACACACACTAACGCAACACACATCGCTGACTGTCAGTATTCAGTACGCAATACAATTTTTTTTTCGTTCATATCTAAAAGTTCTAATACAAGAAATACTATCCTTCCAGTGGACTGATTTAATTCTCTGCACAGAGTTTTCAGCCATCCTGACGCCCCTGTAATGGCTTTTTGCATCACCAGTTCACACAGCACCAGTTTTATCCCCTTTGTGCCCGGTACTACCTCCCAAGGTAGACCTGCGGTGAAAAAGCCATGGAACACTTCTGACGGATCAGATTAACTACTCGCTCGTCATTTATTGTTCTCACTATAGAACACTGTCTGTAAATCAGTTCATACATGTTCCCAGATTGATGGGCAGTAACCACTGCTTCTCTAAGATCATTGCTGATGTCTTTCTTCCATGGCGTAATGTATCGTGTAAACACACACCTCAAGTGGATATGTTACCTGGCTGAACATCTTAATTCCAGGGGAAGCAGAAAGGATGTACTGACACTGTATGATACACCACCTGTTGTTAATCATAAAAGGTTTTATTTATCTAATTTCAAGACCTGGTGAGGGTCAGATGATAGTTATTTCTTCTTTCCTGATACATACAACCCTGAATTAAAAGAAATGAAAGAAGACATGTTGGCTGTATATATTTTCTACTCTTTTCTACCTTTTTGGATACAGTTCAGCCACCACCACCCCCCCACTAAAAATACTCGACCTGAGCACAAGCTGAGAAGGTGGAGAGGGTGAGCAGAGCAATAATTACGAAGCATACTGTAGATACTAGAGGCCAAGTCTCTCTTTTGGTCCTTTGCTCAATGGCCCTCCGACATCATTCAGGGTGAATAACTGGGGTTGGCACCAAATGTGGGACCCACTCATCCGCTCATTCATAGGTCACGGCTGTAGGAGACTGTCTGACCAACCCGATCCAAGGCAACTGGCTGGAATTTAAGTATTTTGAAGCTGATAAATACTTGATAGACAGACAGATATATAAACTTCTGTGGTGAACACTTTAAAAGACATTTAAAGGAAAATATACCGGAATAGAACATCAATCATCATGAATGCACATATCCAAACTGATGATGTGAAATTAAAAGTAAAAGGTGACTTTAGTACATGTTTTGGACACATAAAAATACAACAACTATCTGTTTAAAGCAAGGATAATTGTCTGCTATCTTTTCAAATTAAACAGAACATTAAAAAACATATTTTGTAATAACTGCGATTAAGCAAGTATGAACTATGAAAATCTCTTGATTAATTGTGATTCAAAAAATGTAATTTGTCGATAACCCCAAAACGAATGCAAAGTGAGGATATATTCACTGAAAGAGACAAAAAGTGTTGGATAGAAAGTGTGTAAAAATGCTTACCCTACATTCAAGTACAACTGACAGACTTCATACTCTCGGTAAACATAAACTTCATCCAAACATACACGTTACATTAGCACCAGTAGTAGAACTTTAACTCGTGCTTGTTGCAATGAAAAAAATCTTGAATATGCAACCAGAGTCTCCTCTGAACACTAGAAAACATAATATATGTGCTGCATGCTGCAGTGTTAGGCTGTGAATCCTGATTAAACCGCAGACTCCAAAGTAGTGTTGAGTCTAACTTAAAACAACCCTCTTCTGATTAAAAAGAATAAAGCTCCAGGTGCTGACCTTCTCTGAGATTGTACGTCAGGGCTTTGCATTGTTTTCTGAAGGTCATGGTACCAGACATAACAAGTAGTGTTAGGCCTCCAGTTTGACATCAGTTTTATAGCTTAATATAATTGAATAGATCAACTCCTGTTTAGTTTTCCTGCACAAGACCACGGGGAATAAATGAGGTGATGTTTCTGAGATAGCTGCGAAGGAATCTCGGTGAATTAGTCAACCTTGAGTTCAGAGTCAATGCCTTAACAGATTATACAATTATACAAGATCTGGGACACAGGTTTCTAAAAAGAGCTTTTTAAAAAGGCACAGTGACATGTCTCTGGCATGTCTCTTTTGAAGTGTGAAAGACATACCGCTTGACACAACATCACATGGTGGTTTTGTGTGCCACCCCTCCATTGTTTTCAAGCTGTTTGTTTCCTGTTTTCTTATTTATACTCATTTTGATTCACTAGGCTGTCAGTAGATGTTTTTCTTCTTGTCACCCACTGCACAGAAACAACAAAATCTGTACATGTTCCACCCTCCCAGATGCTCCCTCCACACAATGGCTTCATCTTGACTCTCATTAGACTAATAGCTGCTGTCAGCGTTTTAACTGTTACTTCAGCTATTTTTGTTCTGCGTGGAGAGGTTCTTCTGGCAAAAAAAAATTCAGTTGCAATTTAGTGCCATGTTTACATTTGGACGGAGTCTTTCCTGCATGCCACCACCCAAACCCTCACGTTTTCTCTTCGGTATAAATGCTCTCCGTCCACCCGTCCATCATCTACACACACGTATTCCTATTTAGGCATCAGCTGGAGCCTATCCCAGCTGTCTTTGAGAGGCGAGGGTACACCCTGAGCAGGACGCCCGCCCATCACAGGTGATGTGCTCTCTTTTAGAAGACCAAAAAAAGAAAGAAATATCTTTAACGCCCAGCTACATCAAATGTGAGGCAGGGAAACAAAAGTTGGAGACCAGTTTGGGCTGCACACTTGGCTCTGGTCAGACCTAATCAGGTGTTGGCTTCCAATCAAACCTCTTGTCTGCCCTTTAAAAAAACGATAGACTTCTTTTGACTTCTTTGCTGAGAAGAAAAGCCTGGGAAGGCTTCCTCTGAAGCATCTGTGTTTCATTTGATTTGTGGCTTCTACATATTTACTTTAACATTACGGTTAACAACAGTTTGATGAAATCCCAGTGCTGTGAACTTGCTTTGTTTGTGGATACAGACCTGTCACTGTTTATAGTCTCAATTTAATCCTGTCTTTGACCTCTAATAACTAGATGCTTTCCTTCCCTCCAGGTGATTCAGAAAGCACATTTTGTGTGTAGCAGAGAATCTCAAGCAGCTGCTGTTCTGCAGATGTTTTTGGACAAGGTGATGAGGAGGCACTGGAAAAGCTGTAAACGCTAGACAAGCCACTCATGACAACGATAAACTAGTGGTTGTCAGTTTGAACACATGAAGCCACGGCTGATAAAAGTTCACGCATGGATTCAAAGTGTGCATCCCTGCATTCATGGCTGCTGCACATTGCTGTGATAAACTGACAAACTGTTGTTGAAACAGCGGCGCCAACTGGACGCAGGCTCCCTCTGCTTCATGGCCCAGTAAATTCAAAGTGCTCTGATCTGTTTTTGTGATTGAACAGGTGATATTCTGGCCCAGGGTTTTAAGCACTGCTTCCCAGTAGTTCATCTATTTTGTATATCATTTAGTTTGACTTAGTATTTTTTTGTTTGTTTGTTTTTTTTAAATTTTGCCCAGTCATTTTGCTTTAAACTTTCTCCAGTAACTTTAATTGTAAAAGTCACTTTGTAGCACCAGTTGTTTACTGATTCACTCACATTCGTCTAAATGCAAAATAGTTGTTTTTTCATTACCTTTATTTTTTTCATGCAGTTAGAGTGTAAAATCTTACAGTTTGCACTTGACTCGAGGTAGATTACAGTAGAAATGGAAGCTCATCGTTGCCTAAATGTGACCATTCTTATAAATGAGTAGCCGAGTTTCATTTACGTCCCTCTCTTGACAGAGGGGTCACCACGGGTTTGGTGTATGTTGTGCACCGGATGCCCTTCCTGGCGCAACCCTGCAAGCTCAGGGAAATCCTCACGCAGTCAGGAATCGAACCGGGACCTTCTGATATTGGAGGCCATCACACTGCTGGGGCACTGTTATTTTTGTTATCATTTATTAATCCAAAATTCAGCACTAAAGCAGCAATTCATTCTTTATTTAGACATCACAAATGTCAAAAGAAGCAGTCAAAAGAAGCTTCCACGCTGTGGATAGCTGTAGATTATAACCTTAATATTCCTAATGATGTTCTGAATATTGAAAATGAATTAAGGTTTGTGAATGTGTAGTTTAACCACCAGAAGCAGTCTTTTATTGAGTTTATCCTTATCAGTGGCCTGTTGTAGCGGTCATATATTATCAGATCTTCTATATAATCCTATATATTTTCATACCTGTCAGTAGATCTTTTTGCCTTTAGAAGTATTTTATTTTTACACGAGGACCATCACGTGCCACCCTCTCATGCCGCCTTGGCAGAACCTCAAGCAAGCCCCTGTTAAATTTCCTCGAGCCACCCTCGTATTGAAAGCAGCCACGAGCACTTACAGCATCCTCTCTGACAGACCTGTAGCGCTTCATTGTTGTTTCGTGACATGGCAGCCCTGCCCTGAATAATTCTCAACATCTTTATGCTTCTGTATGTGTGGGAAAGTGTCTGCACACTGTCCAGCTAAAACTGGACAGTGTGCAGCTGCACTGCGGCCGGCAACTAATCCAGCAAGCATTACACGACCGGGAAATTTAAATAAAAACATAACACGATGAACTACAAACCCCACTGCCTGCATCTGGTTAAAGAAAGACCACAAGAAAGCATGTTGAAAGTGAGACATATTAACAATTCCTGAAAAGTATTACCTTCGTTTCAGTTTAATGGTAACAGCAAATCTGAAAAAGTTGGCAAAAGAAGGGTGGAAATGTAAGCGGTACTAAAAAAGAAACACCTGGAGGAACATCTTGCAACCAGTTAAGTTAATTGGCAGCAGATCGGCAGCAGATCAGTGACGTAATTGGGTATAAAAAGGTTATCTCTCTTAATCTTTTCATTTTCTTTTTTCTTTTTTTTGAATAGACGGACGGATTTTCTCTGAAGTAGAGAGGGCCAGACATTCACCAGTCTGTGCAAAACTGCACCTACAAATCGTGAAACAATTTTCAGAATAATGTTCCTCGGCAAACATTGAAAAGACTTCATCTATTGTATATAATATCTTTAAAAGATTCAGGCAGTCGTCATTGGGAATAAAGAGTAGAGGGACTTTCCAGCTTGTTATCAGCACTCACTTCAAAACTCTGCACTTCTGATGGTATGGGGGTACATTAGTGCCTATGGAATGGGAGACGTTCATATCCGGAAAGGAGGTATTATTGCTGAAAGGCATATATGCGTTGGAGTCACATGTTGTCACGCTGCATAATGCATCCCTTGCAAAAGCACGGCTTTGTAGCAGGAGTGGAAGAGTCTGGGTGCGGGAAAGGGATCCCTGCAGAGCAAAGCTTTCACAAGCGTGAAACCTTTTACTAGCGTTCAAATCTTTCATCACTTGAAAACATCTGGTGTATCGTGAAGTGAAAAATATTTGAAAGAAGACCTATGGATGCTAAATGAGACAGTTTCTTTGAAAACACCAGCAAGTGTTCTCCTCGGACCCCAGATGTATGCGGACTTTAGTCAAATGAAGAGTGGAGGCCGTAGAGTGACAAACATCACGCAGGTTTTAGATGCGTTGCTGCCATCAAATTAAAAATGACCTGTTTTTATAAGATGGCACATTTCTTTAATGCAGCCTTTTGATCTATTTTCTAAGTTTCATTGTATATAACATATGGGTTCATGAGATTTGCAAATCGCTGTATTCTGATTTTTTTTTTTTTTACATTCTACAGCGTCCTGACTTTCTTGGAAGTGGGCTTTTTAAAAAGAAATCCAGCTACATGTTCACTAACACCTTCATCGTCCGAAGATAAGCGTTGTAGCTGAGAAGTCGCTGTGACATCAGAGAGCTCATACATTATGCACACAAGCATACTCTTATCTCCACACACACACTCATCCCAACATTAAACTTCCATGTAGGGAGTCAAAGGGCGCGCGAGTTCGTCAGTGCTTCAGTGCACATTAGTCAGCACAGATCTAGCCAGTCATGCATGCCGCAAATGTCCAAATTCACATAAGCAGCTTCAGGCTGAGGTTAAGTGGTTGCTGATTTTATACCCCATTGAGACGTAAGTCTCTGTCTACTTGTATGTGTGTGTTTTTTTTTTTATTATTATTATTATTATTATTATCCCAAATAAGGCCCAATGATGCTAAATCAGGATGGAATCAATGCTACTATCAACAGTTTGCTGTGGTGAGTGAAAAGAAACAATATAAAGTACATACTAGGTAAACACAAAATGTTATCCTCACAAAACTACGGAATATAAGAAGGCCATGATCCAAGGAAAACCTTACAAAATCCAAGACCAAAGACTACAGCTCAAACCAAAGCTATTTTTGGATAAAGTAAAGCCGCTGTTACCGTGCAAACTTTGATGCAAGTTGTGGACATCACCGGCAAAAAAAAAAAAAAACAAAAAAAAAAAAAACAAACAAAAAAAAACTTGTTTTGAGGGAAATCAGTGAACAATTAGCAGTCGCCAGACAGCACTTGGTCTTTGTGTGTGGGTTATTCAGAAAGCCACCAGAGATGTTCGCCAACACAGTGTTAATGCTAAAACTCCACTCTCCTACAGCTGATGAGAGAGTGAGGCATGGGGCCGGGTCATTTTTGGTTCCTACATAGGTGTGGGAGACGCAGAACAACAAGAAGGCAAAGTTTTGACACAGCAAAGCAAAACAAGCAGCTTGTGCCACTTGATTCGTCATTCGGTCCCTGTTCAGATAAATAAACGCTTGATGTGTGTCATTTCCTTTATTATTGTATCTGTATTATTGCTTGTATTTTACTGCCAAAATGTGGTTTGAAGACCAAAACGAGTCCTTGGCTGACCTTGTCGCAAGTCGCATAGTGTGAACACAACAATGACAAGTCTGTGTAATAAGATTATTGTTTTTTGATTAGTTTTAATGGGGCTTTGACACAAAATCATTTTTGCAATGTTTAGCTTAAAAGACTCAAGTTTCTGTTATTTATGTTGATTGAACAACTCAGTAGACAGTAAATACAGTGTATATGTGACTGTGTGGACATGGAAGTCATTGCGATGAAAAAAAGCAGTCATAGTCAAGGTAACGTAAATACAGAGCAAAAACCATCTGCAGATGTTGTGTCATGGTGGCAATGAAAAAGGCAAAGTTTGCATTGATCCTAGAAGCTGAAGGAAATTTATACCAACAAAGCTGTGTGCGAGGCGGCGTCTGTTTGCGCTTGAGTTCAGTAAACAAAGGGGGCGACTTGATTAAGTCTCATTTACTGTGAGGACGTGGGCCTGATGAGGAATATTGCTTTCAGTGCTCCAAACAAAAACATTCGGCATTACGGAGTGGAAGCCACATGTTCTGCACAAGGAAAGCTCATTTGATAAAGATCGCGTTGAGTTATATGTTAAGCACATTACATTAGGCGTTTATAATCTCGTATGTCACCTTGGAACTGTAAGTGTTGTAAAAACACCCGTAGCTCAAATCCCAGCAGGCGTAAATCTGTGTAGGGGAGCTGATGTAGGTTACGGATTTAAAACATAAAACTGTACAGCTGTTCTGACCTTGTTGTACTGCTTCTGAGCACATCTGTTGATATATGACGAATGAGGTACATTTCACTCTCCCATTACCCTCCCCTCAATTACTCTGTTTCACATGATATTTCAATGTCTTCCCTATCTGAGTGTATGTTCTTTATGTGGTGTTTTCCCCCATTTCTTTTTGTTTTTTTTCTAATTATCTCCTTCACTCTCACAGTCACTCACCTACGCTCTCCAGTATTTTCCAGGCCTCTCAGCTGTCATTATTCTATTATCTGCATTTTTTGGGGCTTATTTTGGAAGGAAGAGCAGCGGCGGAGGTAGTTTGGCTGTGGTTCCAGCCGTGATGCATTGGCTGTTTGGGGTGAATTTAGTGTCAGAACCCACAAAGGTCATAAAATGGGAAGATGGATGCAGTTGTCATATCCAGCACAGCATTCAGGTCTGACCAGTGAAATGATGTGTGTTTGTGCGTTCAGTATGTGCCTTTGTGAATGCAATCGCGTGTGCCAGTGTGTAAGCGTGTCAGTATGTTTGTCTTCTCATGTGCGCTCATTTAACGGCTCATTGAGAAGCGAAAGGCATTAATGGGAAGAACAGCACATTTACTGGGAATGACAATTCATAAACACGTATTAAACATGCACACACACATAAATGCACTATCCGTGCACTGAAGAGCTTTTTTTTTTACACAGGTTTAAGTTGGCTTGTAGTTCAAAAACAATTATAAAAGCCCTGGGATGAGGTGCCAGGGGGGCGGTTGGAGCTGCAGCAGGTTGAGCATGCCTAATGAAAACTTAATGCTCACTGGCAGGGATTGCTGCTGCGCTCCTCTCCAAGGATTTAAGACCACATCGACATCAAGCCAGTGTCGAGATCTGTGGAAGTCGAGAGTCAAAAGCCTGGCCGTTGTATCTTTGTGTTTTTGAGTACACATACGGGGAGCGTGAGAGACCGAGAGAATCTGCAAAAGAGATCTAAACTCCAGAGCAACAGAATTCCTTTCAGGGGCTTATTCTGAACGTTGTGCCTTATCCCTCATGTAAGCCGTAAAATCTGGAGTTTGGCGCATGGATCTGGAATTTTGAGTGAGAGCAAAATTGCTCTCTGCAGGAATTAGGTCCAGCAGTGCAGGGAATGAATAAGAGAGCGAGAGAAGAGGGTTAGATGGACTCTGCATAGACACGAACATTTGGAGAAGGAGATGGTAGGGTGAGGGGGGGGGAGCAGCAACATGTTGAATCTCACAGGGAATGAGACACAGTTTGAAAAGGAAAGTGTTGGATGTGTTGATGCTGCCTGGATAAGGACTGTCTGCGGTAATTCAAACCAGAATGGGAGAAACAGGATATGAGGCATTCTTGTTGTATTTGAGATGCTGGAGTCATGATATCCCAGCGTAATGAGCTCCCTTCTGATCTGCAGAGCTGCAAAACGATGCAAGAGAAGGACAGATTCAAGGCACATTATGATTCCATGATCAAGGGATTTTGATGAGAGAGCGCAAAAGGGAAGCGCTGTCAAAGTGTTTGGGATTTCTTGTGTATCCCAATATCCTCCCCTGTCCTTGATCCGGACCAGAACAATCCCTCTCTCACACCAGGGAAAGTTTATAGTTGATTAATGCCGGATGTCTGACTCTGAATTGTTGCTATAAATCAGCGAAACTTTGCTGATGGATAGCAATAAAGTGTCCAGGAAATTACTGATAATATCTTACGCCCTGCAGTAGGTGCTGGTCAGTAAAACTAATCTAGCAATGCAGGTTTTGGATTCTGCTCACCTCAGGGTTTTGACTTAGGTGCATATTTAAATATATGTGCAAATTAGAGCAGACATAAATACTCAAAAAGATTTAATTGTATCCTTACAGAATGTAAATATGCGTGAAGCAAAAATCATTGGAAAGCATTGACATGGATGTTCTTGAGTTAGTTGATCTTTATCTTCAATCTGTTCTGTCCTTTTCAAACACAATGGGACTCATCATCTTAAAAGAAACAAATAGTAGATGTGTGATCAATTAATAAGGGAAGATCATAACAAATGTAAGTGCAAGGTACTCGGATCGGCTGGATAATATTTCAGGATTTTTGGATGATAATCATGTCTGCAACTCCACCATTAAACTGGTAACACATCCTTTTAAGACTCAACCCAATGTAAGCAAATGGTACTAACCATTAACATACGTGCAGCCAGTTGTTTAAAAAAAGGAAAATTTAAAGTTTTAATGTGAATAAAAGTCTTTTGTGTTGCTGTAAAAGAAAATCAACATTATTTTCTGGTTACATATGATCATGAGTTGGAGTAACTGTGGTCTTCACTTGAAAATAAGTTGTTTAAAATCATGCAATCATGGTGTAAATCAGTCAGAATGTAGAAAATAAAGAATGCAATTTATTTCCCATGCAAACGTGCAGCATTACGTTACATTTCACGACAATTGGCACATTGACGCTTTTATCCAAAGAGAAATACAACAGAGGAATACAATCAAAGCATGGTAACATAGTAGATCACTAAGTAGGTCTGGATAATATAGTATTTAAATAAGTGTAGGCTAAGTGCAGCTCGGGAAGTAAAAAGGGGAGCACAGTTCTCGACTGAAGGTGTTCTTGGAGGAAGAACGTTTTTAACACCTTCTTGAACGTAGAATGGGATGACTCTGCTCTTGTTTCCACTGGCAACTTGTTATACCATTGAGGAAAGATGAGAGAGAAGAGTCTCGACTGTAATCATTTTGTGTGAGGAGAGCGCAAGGCCAGTCGGTGTTCTTTTGAAAAGCGCAGTGCTTGTGAAGGGGTGTAAGCCTTACAATCCTACAGACCGAGACTTATGCTTCATCCAAACAGCCACAGGTAGCCAGAGAAGCTCAATGGACAGAGATGTGACAAGTGCTCGTCTGGGTTGATTAAAGACCAGACACGCTGTCGAATTCTGGACCTTGTGTAGTGGAGAGCAAAGCTGCACAACCCTGACACCGAGGCTATGTGGTCAGAGAAAGAACTGGTCATCAAACATGACACCCAGGGTCTTTGTAACCTTTGTGGAAGGGGCGGTAATCGAGACAATATTTATGCTGATATCCTGGTTGAACGAATGATAGGCAGGAATGACCAGTACTTTGGTCTTAGACAGGTTAAGCTGAAGGTGATGATCCTTCATTCATGCAGACAGGTCAGAGAGGCAAGCTGAGATTCGAGCAGGTTGTGGGGTCGCCTGGTGGGGATGACGGGTACAGTTGTGTTTCATCGGCATAGCAGTGATATGAGAAGCTGTGTGGTTTTAATATTTAGGCCCAGAGAGGTGGTATACATGACAAAGAGAATGGGGCCCAAGAACAGACCTTTGGGGCACCCCTGTCGAGAGGTGATTTAATTAAGATTTTTTGTACCAGTCATCAACACTTTAAAGGTATGGTAGGAACAGAACCGAAGATGCGTGAGATACCCAAGTTTGAGAGTATAGATAGCAGTATGTTGTGGTTAACTGTATTGAAGGCAGCATGTGGGTCAAGAAGGATAGGCACAGAAGATTGACCTGCTGCTGGTCTTTGGGCTTCTGTCACAGGACATCAGAGCCCTTTCAGTGAAATGGCCCTTTTTGAAATTCAATTCAAAACATTTCAAATTTGAAAATACTTTATTAATCCACAAAACAAAATTAAGAAGACTAATTTTTATGAAAAAGTGAGGGTTTCTTTTAACGGTCGCAAGAAAAGAAAATCTGAAGCTTAGATATGCTAAATATTCATTTATTAAGATAAATGTGTTATAATTCTAATGGATTTTCATGGTTAAAACATGTTTTAAAGGTATCTGCATATTGTGAGAATAAAAGACCAAATCAACCGTTTAACATTTGTAACGTCTGATAATGACATGTTAAATTTATTTGCACAATGTTGCATAAGATCTACACATTCTCATGGGGAGAAGATTTGGATCATACCTACAAATTTGCTTAAATTTAATTTAAATGGCCCAATGGCATCATCACCTCATCCCCTGCTCTGTGTATCCTGATGCTCCCATTATTATGGAGCAGGGAAACTCTGGGATCCTCAGACCACATGAACTCCAAGTTACGGCTGCACTGCTGTGTGGTCTCCATACATTGAGTTCCTTTTACATTATATGTGTGGAAACACTTTAACTTTTAAACTTTGATCACAGTACCTAAAAAAAATCCAAACAATCACAAAGTCCAGGAGCATGTCACTGTTGGCAGGGATAACAAAAGGAAAAAAAAAAAAAGAAATAAGGCAGGGATCAAACAAATTAAGAAACAAACACAGAACGAAGGGCTGGAAACCTAGACATTGAGGAACTAAGACAATCTGTGAATAAAAAACCTTAATCAGGGAGTATACAACAAAACGTCTCATCAAAACATACAATTACATACAAAAAGAAAAGTTAGGAGGAAAACATCTGAATGCAACCATGTGTGGAAGGCAGTAACAGAACTGTGGGGTAATCAACTAAACACAAAACAGGTGTGCAGCAGGAGGAAAAGCTAAATGAAATTTTAAAATGCAGAAAAAAACTCACAAAAACAAGAAAAAACAAACAATTCAAATGACAAGACGAAACCCAACCATGTGAACGAGTTTACACTCACAATTCCAGCTGACTTCAAAATCTTTTCCCCCAACAATATATCAGTTTTTTCATATCCATCCATCCATCCATCCATCCATCCATCCATCCATCCATCCATCCATCCATCCATCCATCCATCCATCCATCCGTTAACCTTTTCCGGGGTTTTCTTCATGGGGGCAGCAGTCTAAGCTGAGGGGGCTCAAATCTTCCTCTCCATGGTCACCTCCACCAGCTCCTCCAGGAGGATACCAAGCGCATTTCCTCTCTCTGCTGTGTCCTCGGGGCTTTCTTCCAGTTGGACATGCCCATAACAGCTCCACAGTGGGTCGTGCAAAGTTTTTTTGTTTTTTGCTGACACTGTCACCAAACTTTGGCTGGAAGGGTTTATGTGCGCACATGATCTCAGGAGCTATGCTGTCCATGGAAATAGCCTCTAGTGGGGTCTCCCGGGACAACTGGCCCGGAGAAACGAGCCGTTCCAAGGACGATTTGATAGACTTATAGATAGCAAAAAGCCACGATTGTGCCTCGCGTGTACTAGGGATAATACAGCCCTACTCTCAATGCAGGCTTGAGGGACAGGCTCTTCTGTGAGCACCTGGTGGACCTTCACCCATGTGGTCCGGCCAGGCTCAGCCTAAACCAGCCAGATAAGTTCATCTTCCTTCGGGTTCAACTTGCAGCAGGGGCCATACAGCGTCAAGTACAATGAATTTCTGTGTGGCAGATAAAGACATGAACCTTGACTTACTAACTCTTAGTTTCTAAAACCGGCTCTTTTTAATATCATCTTGAGCCGTTTTGCCTGTGTCTAAAAATATTTTGGCTTTGACTTTTATTTGAAATGCTATTATAAAATGATTCTCAATTGGGACTTATTTATTTAGTCCTAACTAACTAAGACTAAAGGAGGACGTGTGGAAAATATTCAAACTGGAGAGGAATATGAACACACACACATGCACACATACGCACACTCACAGTCATTCTCAAAGTTGTATTTCGAAAGGTAGATATGCTACTACACATGCTGGCACTTTATCATACAAGGTCCTCGTGGCGGAAAAGTTTTGCATAAGGAATGCAAAAATAACAATAGGCAATAAAGGCTTGTGGGGAGATGTGTATTTATCTTGCTCTGACATTTACTTCAGACGGGGAGCTCTTCCAACATTATTATTTTTCAGACACACATATGTACACATATACAAAGGGAAGAATTTCATATTTTTGGACTGAACAAAGTCATCTATCTTCCCCGTGTGATGCCTCAGCTTTTTACCAATTCCAAGGTCTGAGTCGCATTGAGCTTCCCGTGCAGACAGGGGCACTACCTTGTATACAGCATGATACGGTAGGAGAATAGCCATTTGTCTTCGTCATACAGCTCAGAACACACACATTACTCGGAATCAAGAAATATTTTGTCACTAATCATCCAATCACGGCCTGCCTTTGCAGCACTACATGAAAAACGGAGACAGTACAGAAGATTCCACAGAGCATCTGAGCCGCTGCTGGGAATAAATCTAGACTGACATGTGAGACATGCCGCGTGCATGTTGTTTAACTGTAGCATGCATTAAAAAGGCAAGCCAGCACAGATCACAACATATTACCTCAGCTTAGTGTTCAGTGATCTGGACGGGGAAGTCTTGATAGAGCAGTATCAGCATACAGAGGAAGAAACATGAGGAGTGAATACGTAAGTCACAAAAATATGATGCTGTTGGAGATGGGGGCCTGGAGTTCAGACCTAATTTAGCCTTTTTCTGTTTATTAGTTATTTAAGTAGTCCCATACCACGATATTAATATCAACCTCTGTCACATATATGAATGAATCTGTATATCCATGGTGGCAGGTCAAGTCCTCCCTTACATGCCAGAAACTGGTTAAGTGCATTAAACACCAGCTCAGACTTCAATCTCACTGGTTCTGCACATCAGCAGTAAAGATATATTTTCAGGTTTTTGTTCAGCAGCTTTTCCTCAGGGATTTACATTTTTCACGAGTGAGTAACACTCTGCAAATCAAGGCTTTTAGAGGTTGGATCCCTGATATAGCAGCACAGCTAAAGTACAAATTGAAAAAAGGGGAAGGAGCTTCAAGCTCCTGATCCTTGTTTTCAGTGTTTTCACCAAGGTATTATTGTGCAAATCAAAATGTGACATTGTAGTAAAGGCTCTGCAGCATGACTCCAGCATGCATCAACACTTTTGGTTTTACCACGTCAAGACAGAAGTTCATAATTGACAGCACTCTTTTTTTCCCCTAGAATTACATAGAGATATTATGCATTACCAATCCTTATACATAACATGTGTTTCTGAGGTATTTTTCTTTCTTTTGTAAATGGAACAAAAGGCAATCAGGATACAATGAATAAAAGAAAAATATCATGGAGAATATTTGATTCAATCAGCTGTCAATAAGGGGGCGTGGCCACTATCAATTCCTCTTCTGTAATCATCATGCTACCGCGCACATGTGACATGTCACCACCGAGAACGTTTTAAAAGGTTGGAGGTCAGCCGTAAATGTCTGCCAGCAGCTCGGGAGATATTTCAGTAGGGATCTGCTGAAGGGGCTGGTAGCCAAAGATAACTTTGATTGACATACAGTGGGCGTGTTCCTGTTTGCCTCCCAAGCAGCATGGCTGTGCCCCATATGTAGAAAAACTGGCTTTGTTCTGGTAACTCTTCAAAAACCGATGGATCACATCACCTAACGCTTCATCCTTTGATTTTTACAGTCTACTCTAAGACTCGATAAAGTGTAAAGTGACTCCGGGTTGGAAGCGCTAACAGCGCTTCTGTCGATTGGCGTTGAACGGGGGTGAAGCCAGGCTTCGGCGCAGGGAACCGTGTATGTGTCATTATGTTGGAAGCTTGAACTGCTCGCATCAGAAGTTGGAAAAATTGATGGTACGTAGCTAATTTAGTGTTTACCGTTTACTTCTGTACCTAGCAGGACAAATTTGGTTCGTTTTTCAGGATATTGACGGCGTCGTCCAAGAACGACCCGAAGCATTGGATAAAATTGGATAAAAAACACAATCATTCCTGCAACGCTTTTCTCCGAGTGTACTGTCGCTCCTCCAAATGTCGCTTCACCATGCATGTTCTATGTTCAACAGCAAATGTAAGAATATGATTAAATGTGTAACATTATAGTTTCAGTGTAAATATTAGGACGTGTTAATGAGAATAGTTTCAGCTACTTACCAATTTAGAAGAAAGTTGCCAGCTCAGCATATTACATTCCTTGATTTCCACAAGGCTGCCACAACAGGGGAAAATAATGCCAGTGTTGACTCTTTGTTTAACTATCTTTTTGATTTAAACTGCTCCTTCTCTTTGACCCCAGATGTTTTTTGTTGCTTTTTTTGTATGGGAGACGGTGCTTCTGGGGATGAGGCGATCTGTTTGCCTTCGACGCTTGTGGCTGATCCAGTTTGCAGCCTGACTGGAGTCCCACACTACACGATCTGGGATTGATTCCATCACCCAACTGCTTTTTAAACCACCTTTGTCAACAACACTTATGAGAAGTGCAGCGTGACCAAGCACAAAACATAAGTTGTTTATTAGAAAATGGACCGACAGAAGACACAACAGCAGAAGCTGTTTGTTCTGAAAAAAGGAAAAAGACCAATAAATATATGGGTAAATGAATTGATTATTAGGCAACAGATTGTCAGAGAACAAGAGTTTAGATAAAAATCATAATAAAAGAGAAGTTACTCAGACTGTAGTGTGGTGTGTTCCCTCATGCCTCCAGATATTTGGGGTGCTATCTATTGGCTGTAAGTATTGTAAGAAAATAGAGTTTTTGCATGTTAAATCTGTTAGTCATCCCTTTAATGACAACTTTACAAAATATTGTGAAATTGCATTCCTATATGCGGTTATTTTCTGCAACCACGTGTTCAAATTTGTTAAAATGGTGCTTGAAGCCATGCTGTGTAGCAATACCACCTCTGACCACAAGGAGACAGTATCTCACAAGACCATCCATGTGTCAGAGTCTGGCAAAAGGCACAACAATGTGTAATTGTATTGTGACAAAGAACTAGGGAATCTAATCTACAGTCTCTTGTGTCAGTTCTCCTTCTGTCCCTTTAAAGTATTCAATTAGTGACCTCTATGATCCAAGCAGTTCCTTTCAACTCTATATACCGTTCACTTTACAATCTCTTTGTTTTTACTGTGACTTTTGATCTCATTTCTCACCTGTATATCAGTCGAACCATTTTAAACATTTTCCATATATCTAAGTGAGAAAGGAGGTGCGTGACCAATGTGTGTTTGGCAGGTCGCAGAGGTTCACTCACTGGTCTTCCCATAATGAAAGGGATGGAGAATCTTTGAGCTGGGAACGTAGGAGTGTTCCAGTGTGTTTCCACCCTCCAAGACATTAATGTGTGGTAGCATGTTTGTTGGGTTCAGCTTTTTCTGTCTTCAGCTTAAATCCTTCAGGAGTGGTTGAGAACCGTCCAAACGATGACAGCTAATGTCAAACTCGTGGCAGGTACTTTTGCTTGTGTGTGAGGTTTTTGTGACGTAAATGTTGCCTTCTGCACCAGACCATGAGGTTACCTCAGGGCTCTGGTCCACCAGCTCTGCGCAGACCAGCAGGTTGTAACCGTGTGAAATTCAATCCATAGTTGGTGTGTAATCTGTCATTACGAAAACGAATTACTACTACTACTGTCATTTAGCAGATGCTTTTTTCCAAAGCGACTTACATTTGAGAGAACAACACAAGCAAGAATTCAAATAGGAGGGAACAGCCTGGATGAGTGCTGGTCAGACTGCTGGGAATCCAGTTGGACACAGTGCTGCCATGCTGGTGCTGGAGGATTTATTTTTCTGTTTGTTTCCCTTCCCACCCTACAACAGTCCCTTTCTTTAGCAAAACTAGGTCTTTAAATATCATCATGGCATAAGTGAGTCATGGAAAGAGCTGGACAACTCTAACTCCTTCTGATGAGCAGAGAAGGTAAACTAAATGCAGACATGTTCCTTAAAGAGTTGAGTCTTTAGCTTGCTCTTAAAACTAGGTACGGACCCTGTGGATTGGACAGAGTTTGGTAGGTTATGCCAACATCGGGGAACAACAAAGGAAAAGACTCTGGTTACTGATTTCACGCCACGTTGTGGTGGAAGCACCTGGCGTCTTTCTCTGGCCGAGCGTAGCTGTCGAGGGGGAGTATAGCTCTGGATGAAGACATGAAGGTAGGCATGAGCCGTTTCAGTAATTGTTTGGTATACCGGAAGCAGAGCTTTTAACTTGATGTGCGCTGCAACTAGAAGCCAGTGCAGAGAGATTAGCAGCGGAGTGACATGAGCTCTCCTGGGCTGGTTGAAGACCAGACATGAAGCTGTATTCTGGATAATCTACAGAAGTTTAACTGAGCACACAGGGAGGCCGACCAGTAAGGAATTACCGTAGTCAAAGCATGACATGACCAGAGCCTTAACCAAGAGCTGTGCCGTATGTTCAGTCAGGTAGGGTCTGATTTTCTATCCATCCATTATCTATACCCACTTTATCCGTTTTCGGGTCACGGGGGCCTGTCGGAGCCTATCCCGACGCTTAGCAGGCGAAAGGCAGGGGTACACCCTGGACAGGTCGCCAGTCTATCCAGGGCCACATACAAACAACCAATCACACTCACATTCACACCTAGGGGGAATTTAGGATGATCAATTAACCTACCCTGCATGTTTTTGGACTGTGGGAGGAAGCCGGAGTACCCGGAGGGAACCCACGCAGATCAGGCGTGGCAGATCAGGAAAACCGTGGCAACATGGTCTTTGAAGGTCAGCTGGCTGTCTAACATGACTCCAAGATACCTACCAGAAGACACAGGCACAGGCAAGTGTGATGGAATCCAACTGCACAATTATCTGAGGAGGTAAGGAATGACTGGCTGGACACACAAAAAAATCTCAGTCTTGGATAGCTTTAGCTGAAAGGTAACAATCCTTCATCCATGCAGATATATCAGAAAGACATGCTGATATTTGCATTGATATGGCAATGTCATCAGGTGGGAAGGAAAGGAAAAGCTGGGTGTCATCAGCATAGCAGTGGTAGGAGAATCCATGAGAGCTGATTATTTCACCTAGTGAGATGGTGTACAGTGAAAAGAGAAGAGGGCCAAGCACCGATCACTGTGGCACCCCTGTTGCCAGTTCATGTGATCTGGACACTCGTCCTTGCCATGATACTCTGAAGGATCTTCCTGTGAGGTAAAATATGAACCACAAGAGGACAGATCTTGAAATGCCGAGCATTGAAAATGTGGAGAGGAGGATGTGATGTGGTAGTTGGTCGTGTCAAAGGCAGCAGTCGGAGGACTGAGGATAGACCAGTAGATCTGGCAACCCGTAGTGACTCAGTAACTGACAGAAGAGTAGCATTAAAGAGAAAAATATCCACGGATGCTTGTTTTGAGGAGAAACTGCAGAAGCTTTTCTATCATCCACACCTCTACAATGCTTGGCTGAAAAAGTGGAAGACTGGTTTTTAGACTGATTAATTCTGCATACACAGAAATGTGTTGCATAGCTGATGCACACTGTTGTATAAATAGAAGGGTATGAAACATTTACAATAATCCATGATGCAAATTCAGCAACCATGAATTTGACTTTTGCATTGGTACACACAGTACTGGTATTTGGCAAGGAGCAGATGTTTGTCAAGTCCAGTTTTGGTCATGTTTGCTGGTTCATACTTGACAAGTTCAGCAAGAAGATGCAATAAGTTGCACTGCTCCAGTAAACATCAGGACATCACTTGGATTACAGATTTAATTGCGCCGTAATTTATCACAGTTCATGACAACACAAACACCAATTTTCTCCTTTTTTTTTATTATCTTTAAGTTTCACTACCTACTACTAAAAGGATAAATACTGTCCAACAGAAATAAGACTACCCCAGCATTGTTTTTCAAACCCCTCTTGCTTCCTTTAGTGTCCAGGCTTTCTTTTGGCTGTAGCTGTCTCACATACAGACTTTATTTTATGTAACCCACACCGGTTTTTGGTGGGTTTTCAGCCATTGAGCTTGTGCAACTTGGTGGTGTTTCCACTGAAAGCTGATGGCAGCCCCGCCTCTACCTGCTTGCCTACAGTTGTCGTGTGCAATGAGTTTACATGAGACAAGCGTTCGAAACTGCTATGGAAACAGGCGGAAAGTACAGTAATTGGTTGTGTTTTTTACTGCTTACCAGCCTCTGTTAATGCCTGATGTTTCTCACATTAATCCTCAACCGACAAGCACATAGCAGCTGAGAGCAGAGAACGCTGCATATTTTATTATGTAAACACAATTTTAGACACTTAGTGATTGTATTAACTATTCATGCCTGGCTTAACGGTTAATAACACATTTGTCTGCGATGTGACAAACTCAGAATGCTACTGTGTCTTTGCTCAGGCTCTAAGAACATCACTTTATATGTACTTTATATGACTGAAGATAAGTTACCAGAGAAAAGCTCTCCAACACCGTCTGATATTTTGCACACCTTTAAGCATGTTGACATGTGAATAACCCTAAGAAAGCGGAAAACTGTAGAGGGCGGAGACAAATTAAGGAAAAATGATGAGACAGCCAAAGAGGTGATAGATAAACTAAATCAAACACTGTCCTTGTGACCTCTGTGGTATCTACACACCCAGGTCCAGACGTGCAATTGCTGCAAACATTTAGGGCCCAGAACAAATACACACAGTCACACACACACATTCACATCCTTAACACTCGCAGCGCAAGTGCGCATTATTGCCCTATGGATCTGCAGAGGACAAATATGTAAATAGTTGTAGAGTCAACACTGTTCAGTGTGCACACACACAGTTTCCTGTCTCAGCAACTCTGGCTTTCACGCCTGTGTCGATATAACTCTTTCATCAATGAAACTAATCTGATATCTTCCGTTGCACAAATTAAGTTTTCACTGTATTGCTTCTTCTCCTGGTATTGTGGTATTGATGCTTTTATACGAGGTTAAAGGATGCTAACTTAAGGAGAATGTGAAGTTAAAGTCTTACCTGTTAAGAGGCCAGACTGGGTTCATGCTGGCTCTGGTGCTGCACTTTTTAACTTCATTATTGTCTTTTTATGCACAGACTATTGTGTTCATGTTCAAAAATCATGTTACAGCCCTTTTGGGGCTCTTGTGTGCCACGTTGGGCAGAAAACTGAACCTTGATCATTATGAAAAATGCAGTGCACATAGGCCCCGTCGTGTGATGCGTGCCCGGGGGAAAAATAGGACACCCTAAAGTGTATATTTGCTGCTTACATGGGGTGCCTACAGAAGTCCCTGATGAGTGCCTCAGGTGGCAAAACTGGCGTGTGCTCAGTGTTGGTTGAACGTCAAGGGGCCTATGTGGGTTCTCAGCAGGCCACAGGGTATCCCCAAATACTAACAGTCTACTACTAATAAAACACGTGGGGCTCAATTCCGATTTGTTTGCCCCATAAGTGACGCATATCAGATTTCTTAATGACAGTCTGAATGGCGCAAATCAATTTTTTTCAAGGTCACTTTTATATGCGGTCCTAAATCAGATGCATATCCGATCTGTGTCGAAGCGGCCGCAGTCAGAACCGCCATGTCGCATGTGATCCGACTTTGACGTATGGATGAGCTATGTGTCAGTGAAGACCTTCACGTGGCGCATCCACACATCTTCCATCCACACAGTTTCTCAGTCTCCATCTTTCCTTCATCAGTGGGGCATATTTTTTTCTTGGTTCTGACTCTGCGAGTACTTTCAAATTGCTAGACAACAAGTGACGTATCCATATTTACTTCTGTAAACACAAATCACGTTTTCCTCTGTGACCACAGTGTAAATAAATGAACACACATAATATATAATAAATAATATATCATAAATTATAACATAATACATTTAATTCATGAAGGGAGTTATTTAAACCATTTCATGATGTGTTGCTGCTACTCTGCTTGGAACCTGGAGACCTAGTGATGTGCATGTGGGTGTGAATATGTAGTGTGAAGTATATGTGGTATAGTGTAGTATATGTGGTATAGTGTAGTATATGTGGTATAGTGTAGTATATGTAGTGTAGTATATGTGGTATAGTGTAGTATATGTAGTGTAGTATATGTGGTATAGTGTAGTATATGTAGTGTAGTATATGTGGTATAGTGTAGTATATGTAGTGTAGTATATGTGGTATAGTGTAGTATATGTAGTGTAGTATATGTGGTGTAGTGTAGTATATGTGGTATAGTGTAGTATATGTAGTGTAGTATATGTGGTATAGTGTAGTATATGTAGTGTAGTATATGTGGTATAGTGTAGTATATGTAGTGTAGTATATGTGGTATAGTGTAGTATATGTAGTGTAGTATATGTGGTGTAGTGTAGTATTTGTGGTATAGTGTAGTATATGTAGTGTAGTATATGTGGTATAGTGTAGTATATGTAGTGTAGTATATGTGGTATAGTGTAGTATATGTAGTGTAGTATATGTGGTGTAGTGTAGTATATGTGGTATAGTGTAGTATATGTAGTATAGTGTAGTATATGTGGTATAGTGTAGTATATGTTGTACATATTGTAATATATGTTGTATATAGTGCAGTATATGTAGTATAGTGTAGTATATGTAGTATATATTGTAGTACAATGGTCCCCAACCCCAGGGCATCAATCAATCAATACCGGGCAAAGGAGAGGGGAATAGAGAGTTTGCGAGTGTCGGGCACGCAACCAGAGAGTTTGATGTTATAATAGCGTTATATTGTTGGAGCAATGTGCTAATAAAGTTCTATATGAGCACACAGTGGATTCACGTTTGTTATTATTTCACCCCCCCTTCTGGTCCGCAGTAAATTGTCAAGCGTTGACCGGTCCACAGTTACAAAAAGGTTGGGGACCACTGTTGTAGTATATGTAGTATAGTGTAGTATATGTAGTATAATTTAGTATATAGTGTAGTATATGTTTTATATAGTGTAGTATATGTAGTATAGAGTAGTATAGTGTAGTATATATTGTAGTATATGTAGTATACAGTGTAGTATATGTAGTATATAGTGTAGTATATGTAGTATAGAGTAGTATATAGTGTAGTATATGTTGTATATAGTGTAGTACATGTAGTATACAGTAATATATGTAGTATAGTGTAGTACATATTGTAGTATATGTTGTATACAGTGTAGTATGTGTAGTATATAGTGTAGTATATGTAGTATAGAGTAGTATATAGTGTAGTATATGTTGTATATAGTGTAGTACATGTAGTATACAGTAGTATATGTAGTATAGTGTAGTATATATTGTAGTATATGTTGTATACAGTGTAGTATGTGTAGTATATAGTGTAGCATATGTAGTATATTGTGTGAATGTGCATGTGTGTATCAGTGTGTAGTTTGATGTGAATGTATATCTGGATGTGAATTTAAAATTCTAAAATTTAGCGTTAAAATAATATTAGATTACTTTCTACATTACTTTATATGTATGTATATATATATGTGTGTGTGTATGTGTGTATGTGTTGTTTTTTTTTTGTTGTTTTATTTTTCTTCATAATATCATAAGATTTTGAAAACCGGATAAATGGAAAGTATAGTTATGAAATATTGGAGAATAGGTAGGATTAAATACGTTTAACTCTATGTGTGTGCATGTGTATAGGTATGTATATATAGATAGGTGTGCGCACACTGGGTGTAGATTTATTTTATAGATTTTTTATTTTATTTACATAATTTGATAACAGATTCATTTATTTTATAGATTTATTTATGAGGGGTTCTATATGTTTAAATGTGTGTATATGCACATGTGTATATATATATTTATTTTTTATAGATTCATACTAGTGTTAATGTTGCTATAAACAATACAAACAATAGCATTGAAATGTCTGGAATGAATCAATAAGAATTAAAAAATAATGATCAGTGTTTTCAGTCATTTTCTTATTTGCGTTGTTATCAACAAATAATATGTTTGTTCTTCTTGTTTTAAAGTAATATATGTCACAATACTGTAGCAGTTGTAGGTAGACTTAGTTTTTCTTTCAAGTTTTCTAGATCCCAAATGATCCGGTCCAGATGCGAAGGGACCACTGTGATAGAGGTTCAATGTGGATACAGAGAATTAAAAGCCCCGATAAAAGCAAGACGTCATCGACGTTGGAGAGAAGCTGTACAATAATGACCCGCTTCTGTCTGGAAAATAACACAAACTCCTCTTTTTAAACGTGAATAGTATTTTCTCCACACAGAAAGACACCCGGGAGGCCGGGAATCGAACCAGGGACCTTCTTGCTGTGAGGCAACAGTGTTAAAATGTCAAATCTTCTAGTTATGAGGCAAGACTGCTAATCACCAAGCGTCTGTGCCGTCCTTGAGACTAATTTTTCTTTTCTTTTTTTTTTTTGAAAGAAAAAGATAATTATGAGAAAATAAAATACAAGACCACATAATATTGCAAAGAAACGTGTGTATTCATATACAAACAGTATTCAAAAACAATACAGAGATTTCAGGAGTCACATCCTTTGATGACAAAAACACAAATCAGAAATCGTGAAGGAAAGAATGTGCTTCATTACGTTAAGTTAAGTTTTTCTTCTAATCACTGTGTTCGCGAAGACGCGCTGGAGTCATGGACCTTTTGAACCGCCTCCACCTTGAAGTTTCCTGTGACGTAGTCTGATCTTGAGATATTTTCCTTTGCAGACGATTCTTTTAGGGAAAACTTGTTCTGTAATGGTTGACTCTGTTTAGGGATTTCTGTTGAGACCTGAGGACTTTGAGCGTGCTTCTCATTCTTATATTTAGCCGATTGTGATGGCGTCAAAATCTTTTTGAAACGTCTCCACAAAGAAGGCTTCTGCATATTCTGGGATGTTCCTGCGTTGGTTGTCTTTCACATTTGATTCCTGTTTATACTTTTTCAGAGACATCTTTGGTGATATTTTCTGAATTTTTGATTCGGGAATACGTGAACTCACAACTTTTGTATCATCGGTTATCTTTTCCGTGGCTGTGTGATTGCCGGTTGGAAGGAGCTCCTCTAGCTGGTTGGTATTTTCTGGTACCATTTCTGTTACAGGAGACTCATCTGCAATGGGCTCAATCTCGTGGTTGACGGTTTCTGTGGCAGTTGTAGGCACACTTAGTTTTTCTTTTAAGTTTTCTAGATCGCTGAGGGCCCATACGACTTCCTGTAAAGTTCTACACTTTCCCCTACTGCACCTCTTCTCGGATAAGAGACGGAAATCCTCAATAATTGAGTCGAGCTTACCTATACAGTCTCTGAACTGGTCTCTGTTCTGCAAAACTTCTGCAAGGTTTTCTGGTGAAATGGAGACTGATTGAAGTTGAAGGATCATCTGTCACATGCTTTTTTAAACTTTCCAGTAATGTGAGGCTCAACCTGACATCCCTTCCATATGTGGTCTTACTCTTAGCGATACTCCGGCTGGACGCCTCATACACGCTGTCAATAACAAAATCGATCTCCTGCAGGCAGTTGTGTCTGAAGAGGCATTCATTTTCCCAAATGTTTTCCATTTCTTTGATGTTTTCCTTTTGTAGGTTACGTTTCCTTTCTTGTTCCTGAGAGTTCTTCTTTGAAAAGATGTTTTTTTATTTTGCGCATCATGTTGCCGTCTTAATTGCTCGTGTAATTATTTAAGATGTGTTTTGAAGGTGCGTTAGGTCTGGAAAGTCCGTCCGCAGCTCTGAGAGATCTTCGAGAAGGATGAAAGGACAGTGAAAGAACGTCTTTTATGTCATTTCACGTATGACGTCATAGCAACCAATGACGTCACACGTGGCCTGATCGTTCTGTTTATAGTCTCGTGATCGACGTCCCCGCTCCTCCCTCCCAACCTGTATATGTCACGTTGAATCTCGCGAGATGTCTTGGAGTAGACCGTCGTCATGGCAGCGCGCGGTCATTTCAAAGCTGACACATGAACTGATTTGTTTGAGGAAGGACCGGATTCACTGGTAATAATAATATACATATATTTTACAAGAATAACTGGACAAACTCTTGTGATATTATCAATAGGTTTTCTGAATAGTGCTTTTGAGGCCTTATTCCCTCCTCACAATTGTTTGGCAAAAGGACTTTATATTTATTCTGGTAAAATCTGCCCAAACATCCTCATGTCAAATATCGCTGCTTAAAAGATTCCCAAAAGCAGTGCTTCCATTTTATCCTTATAATTACATATTATCCTTATAATAAAAATGACCATTGTCAGTTTATGCTGTTTACGGTTTTTCGTTGTAGTTCGCAGTCATGTAAAGACACTGTTAAGCTGTATTGGCTTAGCCCACCATAAAAATAAATAAAAAACCACACCCCGAATTATAATTTTATAACTGTAGTAATGTTCATTCTTTCCATCCTTTTGTCGTCTTTTCTGTTGTTATGTTTTATTACCACTTCAGACTCAGACAATGTTGTGCAGGCTGCAGCTTGGCTCACAAAACACTGTCAACATCTATTCTGTGCTCTCTTTTCTAAATTGGCACTTTGTACCAAACAGAACTGGGAAAGATCTTTGTACACTCGAAGGCTTTTTTCCACTGGTTATATTTGCGCCGCAGAAAGGAGCACAAATGTGCTGAAATAGACACTCAGTAGTTTATGGTAGTCACAATCCCTTTGTAATTCCTTCACTGCACAAACTGGTATATTTAGGCTCAATAAACACTAGATGCCACTGATGGTTCATTCCTGAGTTTATTTATTTATTTGTTTAAACTCCATTAACCACCCATGGCTGCTCAAATCAATTTAAAGTTACTAATGCTTTCCTCCAGAATGTCTTTGGGATCAGCACCCAACTTTTTGAGCGCAACCATAAAAGCCTGTTGTTTTTCTGAAGCGCTGCGCTCCCCGTAGACGCCTGGTGCCATCATCCCTGCATCCCTTTGCACTCAGCAGTCTCGATCCAGACTGCTCTCATTTGTGGTCCTACAGTGCTTGAATGAGCCGCCAAGTGGCAATCTCTCTCTACCTTCAAAAATGTCTTTTGAGGACATCTCCTTTCCTACCACGCCTAACTCCCTTTTTTTTTTTAACCTGTGTTTGTCCTTGGATAGATTCCCTCAATGCTTACGCTGGGGTTTCTTGCTGCACTGAAGCTTGCATGTTGTTACTGGCTTGTAATTGTTGTTGTTTTTTTTTCCTTTATGATACTTTACAATCAGCTCTTCAAACACACTTAATGCGGGAATTTTTTTTTTCTTATCCGCTATAAGCAGGCGAAGTAATCTGCTTTAGAAAAGTCTACAGCGATGCAGAAGCATTCCTTTGCCATTCTCTCCTAAAGTGAGAGAAAAGACCCGACAGATGCTATTTTTTATCATTTTGTTATCACAACACACCCTCACACATACCATCTGTAATATTATAAACTAGATGGAGACAGAATAAGACTGTTGACTATTTTAGATGGGAATCACTTTATGAAAATGTAGTTAATAGGAAGAGGTGGCCATGCAATGGACTGGCAACCTGTCCAGGGTGACTCCACTGTTCACTTGAAGACATTCGGGATACTCTAGCAGACCCTGCATTGGAGTAATCAGGTATAGAAAATGGATGGTTCAATATCCATCCATTTTCCATCCAAAAACAGGACATATCATCCCACTTTTAGAGTAAGAAAAGTATACAGTAAGAACCAAACAAACATCAACAAAAAGGCAAACCGAACTGTCGATTAAATTCACTGTGATGCAAAAAACTGCAGAGAACAAACTCCATTTAAACTTAAGGCCAACTTAGCCTTAGAGAAATGAAGATGGTGTAATACCTTAAACTGTTTCAGAGCGTGTCGTGCACATATGGAAGAGGAGTGATCCTTCAAGAGAGCTGCCTCCCATTCCTCATCTGTGAGTGAAGCCTCCATATCAGTTTCCCACTGTTCTCTGATGTAAGATTATATTTGACCTTAAATTAGAGTAAATTCTGTAGATTTTACATATTTCGAACACATAAAGAGAGAGCAGAGAGGGTGGCTGATTGAGGAAGAACTGGGGAAGTTGGGAAATTTCTTATGAACAAAGTCTCTGTTCTACAAACACCATCTAGAGGTGAGTCCTATATAAACCAAATTTATTTGATAGTTGCTCAAAGCTGGTGAATATATTATCAATACACAGATCCTAATTATTTTATATGGCCTTGTCATGCCAAATTTGTAATCCATTGTTTAATAGAGACGCCATAAAAGGTACAACATATTATGCTCTAAAGGTGAGTAAATAGAAATGTTCTGAATGCCAATACATTTTTTTTTAAATTGTCCCAAAATGCGTAGTAATAGGGTCACAATTAGATTTTCTGTAACAGTGTTAAGTATTGGTGGCAGGGATTCACACAGCAAAGCAGTCTACAGGTGGCTGTTTCAGTCTGAAGCCACGCAGGGGCTTCTACTTTATTATATTTCAGTCACAGCGACATGGTATTAAAATTTGCAGCCTAGTAGTGAGAGTACAAGTTGGGAAGGGAAAGCTCGCCTAATTTCATTGGCTTCTCTGTGTGTTCTCTTTTTATATGGGGTGGACCATTGTTCCAGATGAAAGAGGATACCATCTGATTATATCGCTTAAAAAATGACAGTGGGAAAAAGGGAATTGCTTGAAATAAGAAGAGGAATATGGGCACAATATTCATCTTCACAGAATTTACTCTTCCAATGAGCTAGAGTGGAAGCATCAGCCTTTTTCTTTTTTTTTTCTTTTTTTTTTACATTTTCTTCACACTGTCGTAAAAGAGAACAAAGTTACCAGCAAATAGGTTATGATAGGCTTTACTGACCTTTACTCCAAAATAGTCAAAAGCCTCCTAAGAGAGTTTAAATGGCAGTGTCATGTATGGGGAAATATTCGCTTTTATTGTAAATTGTTTTGAACCCTGAAATTTTCCAGGCTTGTAGTTCCCTCGGGTACTGTTTTGTGGGGATTTGTGGTGTATAACAGCAAGTCATCTGCATAAAGGGTAAATGTATGTGTCCTACCACCCTGTGAAACCCCTTAAATGTTTTGATCATTACTAAGAGTTATAGCGAGTGGATCTACAGCCGGAACAAAAAGCAGTGGACTCAGAGGATCACCCTGTTTGGTCCTCCTATGAAGAGAAAAGCAGTCAGAAGATATATTATTTGTGAGTACCGAGGCATCTGGGCTGTCATAGATAAGTTTGATTAGTTGGATGACGTTAGTACCAAAATCAAATCTATGGAGTGTGAAGAACAGATAGTCCCAATAAACCCGATCAAATGCCTTTTCGGCATAGAGTGATATAACTGCTTCAGGTGACTGGGTATCAGATTAATTATAGATTATATTAAAAGGTCTGCACAGATTGGAATATGACTGTCTCCCCTGTACAAACCCAGTCTGATCATCAGAAATCACCCTGGGAAGAACCTTTTTAACGCAGTGCAACAGCCTCTGAAAATGTTTTTCTATCGCAATTCATTAAACTAATCGGTCTATATGAAGAGCAGTTAGATTTGTCTCTCTTTAACAACAGTATTATAGATGCCTGTCTGAGTGTTGGCGCGGGTGTATTCCTTTCTAATGACTGTATAAATTGACAGGAGAAGAGGAGCAAGTTTATCCTTAAATCTTTTGTAAAAGTTGGCAGGGAAGCCGTCAGGGCCTGGAGCTTTTCCACCTTGCAGGGAAGCAATTGCAGTGATTATTTCCTCTAATTTCAGGTTTTGTTATAGTGCCTCCATGTGGCAAGAATCAATAGTAGGAATGCTTATCCTGGGGGACAAAAAAAAGGCCTCAATCTGATTACGATTATGTACTGACTCAGCGGTGAATAACTTTGAGTAATAGTCCTTAAACCGATCATTAATTACTTGATGGTCCTCAGTCAGAGAGTCATCTGATAGTCTGATCTGCTAAATGATTTGGGACGTCATCTGCTGCCGAAGCGGGTTTGCTAATAATTTAGAGGGTTTATTTCCATCTTCATAGAATCTGGAACGAGCTTTTAAAAATGTGTTTCTCTGCTCGGGTGCCAGTTATGCGGTCCTGTTTTGGTTGTAAGCAAACCCTCTTCTTTATCAACTCTGGTGTTTGGGGTGGAGGCGATACACCCATCCAAAGCCTTAATTTGCCCAGATGAGACTTGAAATTGATAGAGAATGTGAGGATCGGTCCAAAACTGAATCCAACACTACATTAAAATCTCCAGATGTAATAAGGTGATGGCTATCTAAATTTGGAATTAAATTTAAGTTTCTGCTCCGCTACTTTTAAAGTTAAAGGCTGAGTGAAATGCTTGTCCCACCCAGTCTCTCTCCATAGAGTGGCCCTCCTTTCTGAGATGAGTCTCCTGCAAAAACACCTATACCTGCTCCAAGCTGTTGGTGGCTTATTTGACATATTTAAGATGACCTTCGGCCACTAAATAAGCATAAAACAAGATGCGAGGCTGCTATGAAATGCAGAAAATATAGATAATTAATTAATATTTTTGCAGGAGCTGTGGTGGATGTGTCTACTGCTTGAACTTGCTCATTAGCGCCCCCTTATGAGCCATAATTTAACATGAGCCAGTTTGTGTAACAGTAAGTCGAGATGCTGGGTCCAACACCTTCGCAGGGCATCCAAAACAGATGACTCCTGCAGCCGGTTCACCCCACAGAAGGGTGAAGCCGTGTTACTCTTTCAGGCTGGCTCACTAACTACTGACGTGGTCACCGAACACTCGCCCACAGGTTAAATGTAAATGTCGACTCCAAATTCGGAATCTAAAATAAACGTTTATTGTACATTTTAAATCTAAATTTTGGTGACAGCTATATCAAATGTAAGTTTTTCTCATATGTTGAGAGTTTAAGATGATTCTTGATTCTTCATTCCAAATATTGTGTTAATGTAAAATAAATTTAAAAAAAATGTTTGGCCTGTGTCTTGTGATGTAATGATCTTAAGGTAATCAATCTGTGTATTGGTAATCATTTTCACATTTTTGTAAGCACTCCAAATTTTGTGAAATTCATTTAAAGAGACACTTCCTCTCAGTCAATCCAGTTCCTCATGAACTAACGGAGCCACCAGTCTGAAACTGTCGTGGACTTCAGTTTTCAGTTGTTGGCAAAGTGCCTCCGGGTTGACGTTTACAAATTTCATGCAGCCATTTAAATTTAAAGTCATGTGTGAATGACTGTTGTTTATGAAAACTTTTGTTTTTTTAATTTGGGATCTTATAAAAACCATGTACTGTGTATATACCAAACTTGAAACCATTTGGCCCGTAAATATTATTGCAAATTATGCAAGTTTTGGTTGTTCTTCTGATTTTGTCTGATTTACACTTTTGTCAAATTAAATGGCTTTTTAAAAACATTCTGTTCAATGTCTTACAGTGGCATAAATATATGAATACATAAAAAAAAGTTGCATAAGAAAATGTCTAATTACAAACTCCACCAAGCACTTCCTCCGGTCGTCATTCAACTTGCTGTGCATCACCTCCACACAGCATCCATCCATCCATCCATCCATCCATCCATCCATCCATCCATCCATCCATCCATCCATCCATCCATCCATCCATCCATCCATCCATCCATCCATCCATCCATAATGAGCTTATCCCAGCTCATTAGTCAAGATCAGGGGTCCACCCTGGACCTGGACAGGTCGCCAGTCTACACAGCACCACGACTATCACAGTAGTCATGGTTAAATTATCAAAGGACCTGGGATTTGTCAAACTTTCAGAGTTATGAGCCACTGACAGTTGGACTTTGAAGGTTTAATGGCCAATATTTCCCTGATATACTAGTTCAAAATTCAATGAGTTCCACTTGGTTGATTATTCTGGCATTCGTTTGATGTCTTTAAAAATCAGATAAAATTTGTGGGTAATTGAAAGCATTCAACTGTGGCTTGATATGAATCTGCTTGGACCAAGATGATCACAACTTTCAGTTATTTTGGTTCTTCACTATCGTTTTACAGAAAACAGATTTTTGTCATTAGAAAATAGTAATAATTATAATATTAAAAACATCTGTAAAGCAGTTTTTTTTCTTTTATTGAAGTTATATTTGTTTATATTGATTTTTAATGACTTTGATGTTTTTAGTTTGTTTTTTTTATCACTATGTCAGGGAAGCTTAATTTCCTGCAGCGCTGGAAATCATCCTGAAACTCTTGGACGCCACCAGACCAGAATTGCCACAGTTTCGCTCTTGTCTTTGGGTGCCATGAGATGCGTTTCATTTACGAAGTGTTTCCTAGTGGTACTGGCCTGTTGGCTGGATTTGTGACATTCCAAGTTATCTTACAGTCTCAAGATTATGTGAGTATTTTCCAGTCAGCTGCTTGATTACAGGTTACCGTACTTTGATAAGAGCTAATTTAAAGAATCAGCATATTCATATACCGTTAGTTTTGGGAGTATTTGCACAGTGGAAGGGCTTTTATGATGATTTTTCTTTTACACACCACAACAATCTATATGTGATCAAAGTTTAGACTTGATATCACATTAACTTTTTAGGAATTAGAGCCTTTTTAAGCAAAGCATCCCCATTTTCAAGTTTTCAAAAGTATTTAAAGTTATTAAGATTATTTATTTCATGCATTATTGGGAATAAAAAACAAAATACGTTTATTAGTAAAGTTTTTTTTATCCTATATCCAGCAGGAGGCACTAGAAATGGAAAATGTGGGCTTTTGGTCATATTTTAGGAGATCCATGAGATTTAAAGAATAAAATCAGTCTTTTTATTTATTTAGAACTCGTACTGCAGCAAAATAATTTCCCTTTAGGGATTAATGAAGTATTATTAATCCTGATATATTATTTCCATGATAATCAATGAGTTAACTAATACAATTGTATGAGCATTATGGCTTCACTATCATGCTGTCGCATCCTTGTTTGCAACGTGTTTGCAGCCCATCAGTATTTAAATGCGTTTGTATTATACACAATATATACAACCAACACTGATTAGGTATACCAGCTACACCTAAGAAAAGTGGCCGGTGAGAGTATATTATCCCTTAAAATGCTTATTCAATTGTGCAAATTGTTTTGACTATGGATGTTCGAATCAATTAAACATACTTAAACTGGTCACAGTTGAAACTTTCAGCACGTAGTCATGTTCTAATTTAGATTATGCACTGAAAAACAATGACACAAAGTGAATTAGAGGACAAATCTAACAAAGAATATGGAAAGCCTCTATGGAAAGTGCCCGGGCTTATTTGTGTGCGTCTGTGAGAAGGAGTGCGCTGGCATTGCTTTGGCCCACATATGATCACACAGAAATGTTTCTAATCCCTTTTGAAGCACGGCTTTACCGTGTGGGTTTGTCGCGTGCGGCGCATTCATGTGTGTTTATGTGAGCATTTGCATGCTCTGTGGCTGTCCATCTGCGCCATCCCCCAGAAGACCAGATGACTCGGCTGGGTGTCTATCTGCATGTCTGACATGATGCGAGGGCTCAGCCTTGACTGGCCCGGTGGGTGGTCATGTCCCAGCATGGCAGCACAGCAGGCTGAGGCATCTCTTTTCACCTCCGTCCCTCCGTGCCCTTCTCCTCTTATCTACTGTCACTGTCCCTCTGTTTCACTTGCTTTCATCCAACTGTCAAGTGGATTAACGGAGTAAGTCAGAGTGAACAAGTATTACGCATATGGTGAAATTAAATCCCAATTCCAAAGGAGGTGAACCTCTGTGTAAAATGTAAATAAAAACAGAACGCAGTGATGTGCAAATCCGTTAAACCTGTATTTTATTTGCAGCACAACATACAAAAACGTATCATCTTAAGAGACAAAAATACGGTAATTTTATATTTGATGGTTGGAAGATGTCTTCGTTTCCTTCGAACGTTTCCTCGTCTTTTAACAGCAGTCCGTATACGTCTGGGAACTGAGGAGAGCCGTTGATGGAGTTTTGAAAGGAAAACGTTTCTTTCTTATCTGATATAGGGTTTAAGATGCTCAGCCATCTTTCCCTTCTTTGTCATATTGTTTGTTTGATTTCTGGCAAATATTTTCAGTTAGTGACTGCATGCAGAACGGTTCAACTCCTAGACGTGCCACAAATCCTTTCTTTTCTTATGGATGCAGAATGCAGTTGAGCATTGTTTTGTTGAAAGATGTAAGACCTTCTCTAAAAAGAGAATGTCTGGATGGGTGCATCTGATGCTCTAAAACTAAACTGTCTGCAACCAGTGATGTTTCCTTTCCAGATGTGCAAACTGCGCATTTAAGCACTGATGCATCTTCATACGACTGCAGACTTTTGAAGTGAGCACTGACAACAAACTACATGGTCTGCCCGCTGTTTAGTCTGGGGGATGTGGCGTCCCTGGTTTCTAAAAACAATTTTAAATTTAGATTTTTCTGACCACAGGACAGTTTACCACTTAGCCTCAGTTCATTTGAAATGGGTTTTGGCCCAGAGAACACCTCTGCACCATCATTTAATCTGCATTTGTGGATAATCCAGTGAACACGATTCCTGTAAGTGTTCCCGAGTCCATGCAGGGACTTCCACTGTAGTCGTACCTACTTTTGAAGCAGTGCCACCTGATGTGCTGAATATTTTTTGTGGTCTTATGCACCCAAACATTTCTCAGTATCTTTCGATGATATAATGTACTATGCCTTTGCAATTTTATTTAGAGCAACATTATTTTAAAATTGTTCCACAACTTGTAGAAGCTTTTTTTTTTATTCCAGAGTGGTGAACATGTGTTCATCTTTAGGATGAGCTCTTGATACTCCGTCATGTTACTGATCTGTTGTAAGACGTTCCTCCAGGTCAGCGCAGGGCAGTTCATCCAAAATTAATTTAAAACAACATTCAGGAGTTATAATGGACGCAATCTTGCCCATATCCGTTATTTCAGGGTTTTTTTCTTTTTCTTTAATTATGTTATTACTTTCTCCATTGTGTGTTTTCCATGTTCTGTAGTTATTGTAGTTACCTGACTCCACCTCGTCCAGTTCGATCGCATTAATAATAATAAACAACAACATATGTCTCAAAACAAAAGGAGAGCGGCTGGGTCTACCCACGATGCAGTGCGCTTCACAGCATGGTCAGCCTTTTTTGTTTCCCTTCAGTTATTTTGAAATCTCAGAGATGTGCACTCTTTTTATTAGAAAATATCCCAGTTGTAATGATTGAGCATATTTGCAGACAAGACGTCTGTCGGTGGTCTGTGAGGGAAGAATTTAACTAAATGAATCGTAGTATTGATCATATCGCCTTGCACTGCTCCAAGTGTTTTTAGTACCACTTACTTTTCCAGCCTTTTGTTGCCTATGTCCCAGCTGTTTTGAGACGCCTTTCTGCTCATTTTCAATAATTGCAAATCATTCCTTTCTCTTTTTATTTCAATCAATCCGTCTTTCTGTACCACTTTTTATTGATAAAAATCACAAAGCGCTGCACGGTAAAATGTATATTCACATTTTTCCCAGCCGCCCCCCCCCCATTTTTTTTGTATTGTAATTTGAAATTGTTTTATAATCTGTATTATTTGCACGATACACAAATATTTGTTTAGGTTGTAAATGAGTGGAAAAAGTACTAAATGATTTCTTCTCAACCAAAAATCTTCATTTCCTTCACTCCCATGCTGCATGCTCCGGTACTGAAAGTGAGCACCTCATCCCTGCTGTGACTCTCCAGCACTTTTACTCTGTACTGAGCAATCACGGATCTATACGGGGCCTTATCAGAACCAATAGTCTGTATCTAATCTGTTCCTGCTCCTGATGATTTCTGACTCCATGCCCGCTTTCTTCTGCAGTATAAGTGACGACTCTGACTGGAAAGACACGCCATCACTGATCCCTTGTCCTGGCATCATTCCTCACCCTCTCTCTGCCGTTTCCGTCTGCACTGCTTCTTTTTTATCTTCTGTTCCTGAGCTTTCCCACTATTCTGTCTCCGTCCTCCTAGCCCCCCCGCACTCACCTCAGTTTCCCCTCGTGTCCTCTGTCTCTGCCTCCCTTACTCTCATACCCACCTTGTTTTGTGAGCAGCTGAATGTTTACTTCATGTCGGCCTCATCATCCATTCTGACTGGGCCTCTGCCGGGAGGATTTGCTCTTCTCTTTCACATTTTATTTGTTACCCTATTTGCTGTTTCCATTAAAGATGAAATTGAAATCTCCTGTGCCGACATAAGCACACGCAAGCATGCACGCGCGCACGCACGAACGCGAGCACCTCACTGTGCGACTAACAAAACAAAGCGTGCTGTGCCGCTGCGTAGGAAAGAGCACACACACACCTCTTGTCCTACTTTTGCTTTACCTTCTTCTCATCCTTTTGCTTCACATCTCACTCTTATTTTTCTTTTTCTTTTTTTTTTTTCCCCATCGCCACCGCCTCGCTTTCCTCTGCTGTTGTTGCACGTGCAAAAGGAAACAGATCTGTGTCTCGTTTTTGCGTCGTATAATGTTTTATTTCTGTTTTAATCTAGGGAACTGATGTTTGCCGTTCTCCATCTCTTTCCATATGGCGCTTTTCCAAACATTCAAGCCTCGCTATAAAAGTTTTTTCTCACATTCAGCATTTTGTACTTGTCTTCTCAGTTTGCACCAAGAAGAGGAAACAATCTCAAAGGCAAGATCATCTGTCATGCCCCCCCCCCAAAGTAAATTCTTCTTCTGTCTCCACTCCCTCCTTAAACGGTACCTCCTCTCCATCCGTGGTTTGACAAAACCCTTTGTATGGGACGACGATGGTGTCTGGAGCACGCTGCAGAAGAAAACAAAGGGAGTCTTCTGCAGGTTAATGAGGCCAGGAGGAAACTTTGCGCTGAGCTTCATCAGTATTCAATGGGGGCCTCCCTGCAGCGCTCTCCCAGTAATGTGCCAGTCATTTGGGTCAACCCTGTTGGTGTTTCTATGTGAAGAGGCACCTACACACACACACACAGGAACAGAAGAAGGAAGAATTATCTGGCATTTTATTAGAAATATCCCCCCACATAATTTTCTCTAATCATTAGCCTTCTAACGCCCTTTGTCTTTGTTCTTTTTTTTTTTTGTAGACATCCATCTCTTGCTGCCTGACCCTGTCTTCTTTCTCTGACTCTCCAGCTTTTCCTCTCCTTCTATGCCCCCATGTGCAGCTTCTTCAATTAAGATAAAGCGTCTGGTCATATATAAATTAAACGGTAAAATCTCTAATAGCCACCACAGGTTATTGGTGCTTCATTAGGTTCACCGTTAGTTCAGCAAAGGCCAGCCTCTGACAGCGGCGCAAGCAGCAAAGTGCAGTAAACGATTTAAGGAAAGCAGGTCTGAGCTGGAGGTGAGGACTTTGGAGTTGGGACACTGCCACGAAGCAGTTCGCATGCAGTGAGGAGAGACTGGAGGAAGGGAAAGCTGAGAGCATCCAATATTCAAACAAAGAGATCTGTGGAGGCTCTGAGTTTGTGTTTGGGACTCTCGGCTGAGCAGACGACCTGAGCAGGATATCTGGGCACTGGACCAGCACGTAGTGTCCCGTTTATCTCTCTTCTTTGTGTTTTTTATGACTTTGCTCACATCTCTTTACACGTATTTAACTTTGGGCTTTGTTTGTGTTGCGTAGCTTTTCCATTTCTTTCACACCAGTTTCCTGATAAAAAATGGCCAGAATCGCTCGTCTTACTGTGCCTCCGCTCCTCTTTCTGCGGCATTTCCCTCGTCTCCAATCACAATGCTCCAGCTCCTCCACCTTCTTTGTTCGATTAGCCCAGTGACAACTAAGATGAGTTAAAGCCAACTTTTAAAGTGTAACTGATTTAAAGTATAACTATTCTGTGTTTGCTCTCCCATGAGTTGCTGACGTTGTCATGGGTTGTACAAATGAGTGTCTTTATTAATAAGTAGCCGAATAGAAAAAGCCGTGAGTTGTTGGGGTTTTACCTGCAGTGGACAACGATCAAAGTTCCATCTTCCATCTTCTGCGTCTTCCTGTGTCGCAACAACCAATGGTGTGGAGAATATAAAACAGCTCAAAGCTCATAGGTTTCATAGCCGTTCAAGTGAACACCGTGTTACGTGTTTTTATGCCACGTGACGTTTGCGCTGCATGACGTGCATGGAAATCTGACGTGAAAGACTCTTGAAGTGTCAGTATTTGTGGTACATGTAGAATGTGTTGGGATCTGCAGCAAAGT
Organism: Xenentodon cancila; assembly: GCA_014839995.1. Lineage (NCBI taxonomy): Eukaryota > Metazoa > Chordata > Actinopteri > Beloniformes > Belonidae > Xenentodon > Xenentodon cancila. The sequence continues at coordinate 16,476,530 of CM026212.1, forward strand.
GGAACAAAATGAAACAAGAACTCCATTCAGCTTGGAGTCTGCTTCATTAAGATGAAAGTGGCATAATACAATCTGACGCAGCAAAGCGCTCTACGTCTTAACATGCTGGACCGTTATCCCGCTGTGACCTTACCACACACTGGCTTTAAACAGAACAAGCAGTTAATCTACCAAAAGAAACTCAGATTGTATGACCACCATGTGTGAATGGAGCTGGTGTGATCATTTTCCCCATTGCTTTGTTTTTTCATCCCTCCATGACTTCGGTGGTCACTGATTAAACCAGGATTGTGGGTAAGTGTGACTGTGATGAAGTGCGTGTCTAGCACTTTTATTTTACTAAAGCTCTTCTAAACTCCCAAACTTTCATGACAGGATTTAAACAATTTATAAGCGAAGTACAGTAGAGCCAGAAAAACTACATTTCCTGCTAAGTTTTGCTGAGGTGGTGTTGTGTTTCTGGCTTACACTTCCAATTTGTAACATTTAGGATGGTCTTTTAGTAGATTAATATTCAAAGCCATGTTTTCCGTAATGTAGAAATGCATTTCTGTAGAATCTGCGATTAGGTCATAAATACTCTGCAGGTTTTCAGACCAGTTTTGGAAACCGAAGGTCATGCCGAGACTCTCACCTTTGGCTGTTACCCAAATCGCAGTGGGGCCGACCCGTACCAGAGGAGCAAACCCATGTAGTTCAGGTCGAGGTGGCGATGAGGTGAAGAGTAGTTGGGAAAGGGTGGGATGCCCTCTCTGATTGGGAGTGAGGTATTGCTGCAAGTGGAGAAGTTTAAGTATGACTGAGGGAAGAATGAAGCAGGACTGGAGATGAACAAGTGCGATCTTGAAGCGTCTGCAGGAGTGCAGACTCTGTACAAGTCGGCGGTGGTGAAGAGAGCTGAGCCAAAAGGCGAGGTTTTTCCGTTTACTGCTCGATCTATGTTCCTGTCTTCATCTACGGTCACAAATTGTGCATAGTGTCCACAACAAAAAGATCTGGACTCTCCTTTAGAACGGGGAGGTCCTGGAGAGATTATATTTCTGATGACCAGGGAACACCTCAGAGCTGGAGGAGATGGCTGGGGAGCGGGAGGTCTGGGGCTCTCTGCGTAGGCTCCTGCCTCTGCAACCTAAACTCTGAGGACACTGTCCTTTATACTGGTGCCAGAGTAAGCCTATCGCGTTTTATGTGGCTACCAATTAGTCTTCCAGGTTTGGAGTAGAGGATGTGGTGGATTCATTTTCTAAGTTGTAATTTGCCTTTCTATATGTCACTAGATCCTGTACATTGATCCATTAACAACAGCTGAATAGATCTGTGTCGGGTGGGGCTTTATGTAATTGTTTTGCTTTGTAATCGGCAGTCCTTAAGGCATGGTTGCAACGCCCAGCCTCTTAAGAAAAACATGAACATGAAAAACATGTGGAAGTAAAGTAATGTTTTTCAGTTTTCAGTTTTACTTCTACACCTCGCAGATGGGATGTGACTTTCTAACAACATTTTAGATATTCTATTTTGAGGGCACACAGTAATAATCTAACTCGCACCAAATAGTTTTTAATAGTTAAACATTTAAATGGATGAACGGGCAAAATAAAAACGTAAATTCAATTTAAAATAAGGAAGACAGTGGCCGTCATGTGATGCCACCTGTAAAAACTGGTAAACACTTTATTTATGACACCTTCATAAAATCCTGCAAGATTATATTTACTTAAATTTAATTACATGGATATTTGTGTGAGAGGAAAAAGATACCATTGTTCCAGAGAGTAATTTAATATACCGTATTTAGTTACTTTCACCAGCTTTAGTGAGTTTGAGTTGTGCCGCGCCGTCGTATGTCATTTCTAAGCTTTTTTTTGTGTTTGATGTGTGCTGTACTAGACTGGCAGTGTGGAAGTTTGTTCAGTTTGCTACACTATTTATTACCTTGGTCTATTTAGATTTTATAAAACCTAAATGCCAAACGATGGCTCTTTTTTTTTTCTCACTGAAATGCGAACTTCCATCACAGTTTATATAGAAAGAACAGATTTGCACTTTGTGTATATAATGGATCAAAGGTTTGCTGATTCTTACAGGAAATCATTATGGGTGGGTTATTTTTGTCTTCAAATGCACCATCTCTCCCTTAAATGTATTTTACAGTGATGGCAAATCATTTCATAGCCTTCTCTCATGGGAAACAGAAATGTGGCTCATATTCAGATGTTCCCTACTACCAACAATAAACAGCCGTTCAAATATGAACACTGCACAAAAACAAGACCAAGTCTTGGTGCAGGAGTTGGAAATAGCAGATTTCTCTACAGCGGAACCCCACTTTGTGTTGCTGGATTTAAATTATAGATTTTCTTTTTCTTAATTATCTAAATACAATGAAGTTTGCCAGATAAGACTCTGAAGGTCAGTGGATCAATAGGATGACCCCTCTCTGCGACTTATTGGTACCAAAACAAAAACACAGTACATCAGTTTGTCACATGCACAATCAGTTGCTATTGTTTGTTTTTCCTTCCCTTAAGATCTTACTGTGCCTCATCTGTGTCTGCACTTCCTTTCCTGAAGAAGAAACTTGACTTTTGCAGAAATCTTGAGCCGCTTTGCATAAGTGGCTTTACATTTTAAATGCTGTCACACTGGCCTCCAAAAGGGAGCGCTCCATTTAAACCCCGTCCACGCAGCCAGTTCGCTGGGTCCATGTTAGTATTACTCCCCCCCCCCACTGTGCTGTGTGAAACACAGCGGCAGAACTCCATAACATTTTGTTCCATCGCTGTTGCGCGTCTTGTGCAGCCTTGTGAGGTAGTTACCGAAGCATAATAGATGCAAAATGAGCGTTGTGTGAATTGGCATAATAGGGTGCAAACTCCGTGCAGAAGACGAGATCAGTCCATCACAGGGACACTGACAGATGCCGTGAGAGCTGGTTTTCAGACCCAGGCTGAAGACGCAGCAGGTGGACTGTGTTGCAAACTATGTAACTCGACTTGGGGTGCCCGTGCCGCTATCTCCCTTCCACCTCTGCAGCCACGGAAACACCACAAATGTCAGCATCGGCAGAGAAGCCGAGGCCAGTTCGGCTGTGTGTTCAGGTAGAACCTTAGATCATTTTTTTATTGTTGTTTATTCAGCACCATGTTTTATTTCGCCATTGTTTTCAACATGGTCAAGAGACGTTTGGGACTTTTTACTGACTATGGACTGTGATGTAGAGAAAAAAGGATCCATCTACAGGTGGATAGCTGTAATGCCTTGTGAAAGCACACAGTGGGCATAGTTTTGAATGCACTGCTGGAGAGTGATGCAGGATAAAGAGGGCACCTCCAGTGCATCTTTATACCATGATCTGTGTGTGTAAGTGACGTTTGTACCAGCACCATCAGTCTCAACATTTCTACGGAACTGGACTTCAGTAGAAATAAGGTCTTTCTCATGACTTTAACTAATTCCTGTTGCATAACGTTTCTGACAAGAATATGAAGGGTAAGGCTCCTGCGATGGGCCGACGACCTTTCACGGGCGTACTCTTACTCTTCGCCTGGAGAGAGCTCTGATTGTCTCCAGCAGACCCCCGTGACCCTGAACAGGAATAAGTGGGGATGGATGGAAAATGTTATCCCATCAGTAATGTAACCTGTGAAGGAAACAAACTGAGAAGCATGTCAGAGCGTTGTCTATATTAAACATGGGCGTATTCGCCTTGTGGTTAATGTCAAGTGTGGCTAACGTACCTGGTCTCCGAGGGGTTGCCAAGTGAGAGCACTGACGATGTGATTAAAACGTTGGAGAAGAGCCAGAAGGCGATAGCTGGCACAGATTCTGCTCCGTCACCTCCTCCTCTGTTTCAACCTCCATCCCTCTCCTCTCAGTGCCAGCTGTCAGTTATGTCAGTTAGTGTGCTAATGATGCTCTTGCCGAGCACACCGATACCTCTGTCATCTAAAGCGTCTCTCTTTTCGGATGAAAGAAGTCCTCAAATGGCCTAGTTTTTTAACACTCAACTTTTGTGCCAGATAAAATATTTGTCATTCATAAACATTCACTGTTTAATACATTACCACTCACTGTCAATATCACGTTCCCAATACCAATATTTAGGTTGTCGCTGTCCAAACAAGGCCCTGATCTACAATTATAGATGTTTCAGTTCCAGGCCGTTAAAGTTTCACCCACACTCTAGTTTCTTTTTCTGGGATTTTATCATATGTTTAAATGATCCAGTGCATTCATGGTTGAGCAGTGTCCAATGAGTAAAGCACCCCAGGAGTCCGTACGAAGTTTCCAACAGCTTCAAAACCACAATTTATGGCAACCTATGTCCAACATACCTATTCTCATGTTATTAATCTTTATAAAACTATTGAGGCATTTTGACATTCACATAAAGAAAGATTAAACTGCTTTGTGAGGAGCATGTTTGTGATTACATAGTTAGGTCCGCAGGGAGCTACTAATATTACCTAGGATATGAAGTAACCAAATTACTGATGTATTATGCCAGGACTCCGCAGAGCCGCCGCTGCCTGATAATCATGTTGCGAGCCTGACAACTGCAATCACTTCCAAAGAAAGAGGTAATTAAGAAAATAAAGCTACACAGAATGAGAAACTAACCAAGTATCTGGATAATATGCCTGATCTGGTGTCTGTTATCAGAACTTAAAGGTTATCGTGGAGGCCATTAATTCCGGATTATGGGCATCTCAAAAGGCAATATCCTGCTGATACCATGATTACTCGCAATAGAGGGGAAAAAAAGGACCATTACTTTTTATCTCCGTGCATTTCTTTATTCATCAGCTCACCATAAGCCAAAAACCATAATTTGTTTTCTGTGGTAACACCTGAGGGTTTGACTTTTATGTGAAATAATTTATTCTAATGGAATGTACACATTGTTTATCACGTCTGTGGATACGAGGAACCGCAAGTTATGAGTTGCTGATGAGGGATTTTTCAAGTCTGCTGATCTCCTGCAACGCTTTAGCGTCACCCCAGGAGACTGCTTAGACCAGTTTTAGACCAGTTTTAGACCAGATTTAGACCAGTTTAGCAGTTATCGACTGGATTGGCTTTAAAGGGTTTGGAAGCAAAGTTTATTAGATCTCTTGGCCCAAGGTTGAAGGCTGGTAGCCAGAGGAAACCAGATGAACCCCCTCAACCTCATCAGCTTCTACCTCATCCACTTCTGTCAACATAGGGCTACGCTGAGGAAAATGATGCTTCAAAAGCACTCTTCAGAAACCCGTGGGTGACATGACAGGTGGGACTAACTGGGCTTGTGGAGTGGATATTTAGGCAGCCGCACTCCCCCTTAGGCATTGCTGCTGTTCAAGCCCAGATGCCGGCTAAAGAAAATTGCACAAATTTTCCTTAAGTGGAGCCACGTTGTAAATGAGATGTTTCCTTTTTTCATTTATTTTTAATGTTGATGCGTCAGCAGCCATCGGGTGTCAGTGATTACAGCTCCAGCCCACTCATTTACAACAGTAAACAAGCAGTTTCACTGGAAATGCTTAGTAGGTGTTCGTTATCAGGAATTAATGAACGCCCTGCAGCCACTCTAAATGGAGCGTTCCCCCGGACCATGGTCTCAATATGTGCTAAAAGCCTCCGTTTGGAAATTAAACTGATTATTTGTTGTAAATGTTATTAACAATCATCTGGGAAATAACACATATCTTAATACCATTTTGATCCCTGTAAGAACTTGCTTTACGCATTATTCATGAATACTGTACATTTTTCTTGTACAATTTCTTTTCCCATAAAAATGATTCACTTTGATTATACGGTCTATCTGGTGTTTCCATCTCTCAAGAACAACAACCAGATGAGAAAAACATAATCCGCTAAGACAAGAACACATCTCTGCTCAACTTTTCTGGCAGCATCAATGTAATCTCTGCAGCTCTCTTTAAAACAAGTCCATTTTCTAAGACTAACTTAGGGCTGACTTTGTCTAGCTTTTCTTGCTTTTACACACTATGACAATAAACCCATGCTTTGAAACTGGTCTGGAGATGCAGTGTCGTCGATGCAGATACGCAGTAACAGGCTGTGCAGCTGCCTTCCTTCGGCTTATTTTTAAGGTTTTCCCAGCTGGGATTTCAAGCTTGTGTTTCGCCACTTGCTTACATATTTGCTCACTTTTCCTCTCAAACATGTTCTCCTTTCTTCTCCCTATTTGTCTTCATTTATCTCTTTACCCCTTGGCAAAGGTCAGTGGTATTAATGTCTGAATTTGCCATGGCTAAGTTATTTGTTTAACCTTGTCATCTGTCAGTACAGTGCCGTTCTCCTGGGTATACCATCTGAGACTCTTGTTATGGTTCCAGGGGTCACAGGGCAAAATGGATATCCTTTCAAAGTGTATTTATTCCTACCCTAAAACCCTGAATTTTGTTTGCATATATATTTATCTGAGCTTTTTTGCAGATTCCATTAGATCCCCATCAGAGTTTCAAAGGCTACAGCGTGCTGGGAATGATGAATGGCTCCCAGGTGTTGAGCACCATATGGTTTTCACCTCAGGAAAGGGTCTTTGCCCTGCTGACTGGTGACCAGAAAGGGTTAAGTGGCTGTGGCGACTCATTGCTGTGGCTTTCCATACCCTCTGGCAGCAGCTCATCAGCTTATTCCCCAAATTCTCCAAAGGCTCGTGCGGATGAGGTCTTAAGCTCAAGCAGGAAAGCTATGGAGGAAATGGAGACGAGGCTTAATTTTTCATCACAGCAGAGGTGGGACTGGTAGGTGAGGGGGCTTCAAGTCGCCTGGCTCCTCGTCTGCCGTCCTCTCCGCCTCCAGGCTCGCTGTCCTGGGGCAGCAGAGACAACTATGGAGCAGCCCTGTTTGCCTGTCAACCTGTGTCAACATCAGTTCTGCCCCTTTCCCCTCTGCACTTGCTTGCTGTTCAGAGGTTACGTGAGTGCAGATTTAGTGTATGAATAACTGTGGCCTGGGGAAGTGTCAGGGGTGGATGATTCAGACATCTCGGTAACCTCAACGCACTCGCCCCAAAATCAGGCTTCAGTTCACTGACAAGTCATGTTGTGCAGAGGGAGGGGAGATTGGGAGTGAAAAACAAACAGAAAAGAGATGTTGTTGCGTGCTGTCATCATCACGTCTGTTTTAAAAAGGTTCATGGTCTCTGATGTGCAGAGGCTGTGCCACTCCATAGCTGCTCAGATCAGTGGCTTCCTGCCTCTGGTGTTACCTCATATCATCAAATGAAAGCAACTGTTTTTGTAGAATTGGGAAGAAAAATCTCTTTTTTTTTTTTTTTTTTCCTCCTTTGCCTCTGATGATGACCATTAGCCCTTTACTGACTGTTCGTGCACCACTGGGGGATGATTCTTAGGTCCCTGCAGTGATACAGACCTCCAGATATCAGTATTTAGTAGTTTTAGTATTGTCATTATCATAGTGATTTTAATGAGATTAAAATGACCACCCTGTCTACCAAATGACTTGCAAATAAAACGGTTTTAGTCTACATTCCTGACAAACTTCTAAGGCTAATTTGAAGATTTTATGTCTCTACATATTAACTGCATGGTTTAGTTTTCCCATGTCTGTAAAACCATACCGAGTGAGATGAGACGGTAAAAGACGACAAAAGTTGCCGCTTCGACTGCACAAACCAGCGAAAGGAAGGGGGCTGACAGTCTTCCAGGTTTTTCCAAAGAAAGGCATATGTTTGCTGTTTTATTCGTGAAACTTCCTTTACTTTTGTCAGATTTATAACCCCTTAGCCAATATCCGTTACATGGATGGTCTAGCAAAGTAAATAAAATAAATTACTACAATAGCTGCATGTTATTATATTTATAAATGCCAAAGGGAATGTTTGTCACCTTAGATGAACACGATGTTTGTCCAGATGTGAACAGTGAGTGGATTTGTGGGGGCTTGCCAGCATTGCAGCCTGCTGTTAACTAACCGCTGTAGCTGATTCTCACTCAACTGTCGGTGAGAATGCAGATAACTAACTAATCACTAACCAGGTCCGATAGATGGAACCCATCCTTTCCTCAACTAACGCTGCTGCTGAATATAAAGCTGCTTGATCACTCTCACATTTTGTCTTCTGTAATTACTTTCTCGAGTCGTTCGCCTCTGCCATGATGTCCACTGCAGCTCTGCGAGCCATCCTCATTGTTGCTGTGCGACGTGGCGGTATAAAACGATGCACAGTTGTCCCATTGGGACGAAGGTCCAACGTTACATTGGTTGTTGTTTTTTTCCTTTCATTGTTTGGATGGGAGACAGCTACAGCTCGATGATAATTTCCCAAAGTATGCAAATATTGTTTCAATTAAAATTGAAACTGATATTTTAAGTAAAGAAAGGTCTTTTTTTTGCTGCTTTAAAATAGATTGTCTGGTTTGCATTCTGTGAATTTCCATCTTATTATTCATCCCTTCAACAAGTTCTGCTCATTTAAGTAGCTGCAACACAAATAAGCAGAATGTTAGTGCAATAAAAAAAAAAAAAGTATATATTTGTACCATGAGGGTGACTGCTGACAGTAATGTGATTGTCATATGTGTTAATCTTTATAAAGGATTGAATAGAAACTATTTGTCTAGTTGTAGGCTGTCTTATTTATTTCTCCAAAAATTAAACTAAAAATAGCTCCATTCCTCCAAAAAACACCAGGCCTGAGTCCAGAATCGAGTTAGATGAAAATCAGTCACACACACCACAACACACACTCGAGCTCCTGCTCTGTTCAGACTGAGACAGCGTCTATAAATAGACGTGGAAGCACACGCTGTCTCATTGTGTCTCCCATGTTCCTCCACTCTTTCTCTCGCACACCAACTCCTACATCCTCATGTGGCCAAACGTGGATTCGGTCGCCGCAAAATTCAATTTGCAGTCTAATTCCATATCAAAAACATGGTCAAAGCTCAGTGTTCGCCATGTGTGACACAAACAAGCGAGGACACAGTCTCAGCAACCTCATTACAGCCGTACCCTCAAGTAACAGATTTGTCCTTTATTGGTGAGTTGTCCTAATTGACTTGAGCTAATTTATGGATTAGATTATTTTTACCCCCTTCCCTAATTGAACCATAACGTTCATGTGTTTTTCCTGGCCGGTTAGTTTGTGAGTAATTGGTGCCGAATGCTATGAGTTGAGTACATCTCTGTGGAAGCTGAAGGGATTTACCCCATCACATTCACTTATGTTCAGCATCCATACAGAAAATGAATCCAATAAGACCAATGTAGAGAGGAAAACAATAGCAGAGCCTGAGCGGGGCGAAGCAGCAGGAGGGTAGCACGGTAGCTTGGTATCGCTGCTATATTGGGATCTAAAAAGGAATGCATTTAGGTAGGAAAAAAATAGCTTTAAGAATTCTGATTAGTAGGAATCTTCAAAAAAGATAGACATTACTGCTTCTCAATAATGAGCCATGTTAAGGAGACTGATTGGTTGTTATTGGTCTAACTGCATATGCCAACAGGCGCCTCTGCAGTTTAACTATCACGGGGTTGGAGTTGAAGATGCCATGCACCCACCTCAGAGAGCACACCCTGATCTGGACAGAGTAGGGATCTGTGAGGATCAGGTCCTTTGATCGCTCTTCACCTTGCACTGCTATGTTAGGAATTTTAAATACATAGATGTTTCCACAGCTGACAAATAGACCAGGGGCTGTGGGTCTGAGTGGGTGGTCAGCAGCTCCACCCAGGGAGCTGCAGACCTAAAGCAAGCCTGCAAAAAACACATAGTGAAACTAAACATGCTGCATATTTCAAAAGTTGCATAACATGGACGAAACTGCACATCCTCTGCACAACCTAACAGTTAAACAACAGTGTCTTTAGTGATAGGCTTTGTAAGGTTCACTGGAATTAGATTCTTAGAGTTGGATCCTACAGGTGGATGCTGGGGTGGTGAGATGGTTTTGAGCGGAAGCCACCCTGAGAGTTGTGCATCGCTTGACAATATAGAGATGGACACATTTGCTCCTTGAGGTTCGCCATCCTTCATGTTTTAATTGCTTTCAAGCTCTAATTCGCCTAATTCGAAAGGAACAGGAACCGAACCAGTGTGGTTAGAGCTGCAGAACAGGACACATGCAAGACCTCAAGGACTGGAACTGAAGACCCCTGAACTAGAAGGGTATAGACGTTTAAGAAGCCGAGAACAAACAGCCCCCAGTGGAAAGTCAGTAAACTGCAATTTTTCTCACTGAATTCAACCCTGAAGTAAATGTTGCCTCTTGGCTAAACAGTCATTCTATTTATAAAGTACATTTATTCACAGATGATATTTGAACAGGTAGCAATAACCCTTAAAATGTGTAAAGAACTTCAGCAACTTAATCCATTCAGTCATTCCTTCATTTATTCTTTTTCGTCTTTTCCTCAACTGCTTCTGACGCGAGTTGCTGCTGACCCGTCCTCTCCATGCCAAGATGGGACCAGGTGCCAGTTCAAGTGAACTCGGCCCTGATGGCTGTGAACTGCCAGCAACCGATTTCTCTCCCTTTCATGCAACAACACACAAAGCTTACACGAGACTTTCCCTCATAAGCTGGACAGCTGATCCTCCGTTCAGCCACCCACCACAGTTATCTCTTTTTCACCAATGCAAGTCTGGCGTAAAAGGTTTTATTTTGAATTCTTGAACCTTCCTTACTATCTCGGAGATGCCTCAAAATATCAAGCCTTGCAAATCCTGTGTCAGCCTTTGTGATATGACACATCCGTTGATTTTGACACGAGTTCCTCTTGAAACATACTATCTTTATTTCTTCTTTAAACAGGAATATAAATATAGTGTAATGTAAAATCATTTACAAATCTACTGAATGAGCATATGTATGCTCTTGACCATATATGTTAGTACTCGAGCGTGTGTAAACATGACCTGTAATAGTTCATAGTTCACAGACAACATCGCACCCCAGCGTATCAGCTCTTACCTCTTGTGGGCCACTCATATTTATTGTTAAGACATTCAAGCTGCAGACAACGAGGAGATTAATATATAAAGAAACTTAGAAGGGAATGGAAGGTAACAGTAGAATGGAGAGAAATACCGAACATCACTGGCAGGCAGTATTTATTTAAATGACAGCTTAAATGTAATGTGACATCTATAACGTTAGTTCCCTGGTGCAGCATTAAAGTCATTCTCATAGACTGCTTGAATCTTTTGTAGACAAGTGAAAGTGTATCTCATAAACATCCTGAGCTGCGAGGTAGTATACTTTTACAGTTTAACAATACGCTTAAGATCGTAGTATGTTATTTTAACTAAATGAAGGATTTGTTACTGTAATCCTGTGAATATGCAACACACTGGTGGTAAATAATAGCTCCAATGAAGCAACTACTTGTGATGATAGTTATAATAATAATAAAGCAGCTTTTATAGATATGTGTTTTAGCTTGTTTGGGATTACAAGTGTGGGAACAGTCTTTCCCAGCTGAAACTGGACAAGAATCAGGATGCACCCTTAACGCGACCAGTCCATTTCTGAGCTAGGAAGACGAATAATGTAGGCTAAACCTCACAGTCAGTTTGGAGTCGCTAATCAGCAAGACTTTGGTGATTCTGGAAAAATGAAAAGAAACGGGAGGGAAACCCTCACAAGCACTAATAAAACAGGCAAAGCCCTTTACAAAAACACCTCCCTGAAGGTTTAAACTAGTCGGTTTGCAGTAAGGCCACAGTTCCGTGCTGGGCATCCTGACAACAACAAGAAGAAAATGTAAAACAAATTTAAAAAAAATGGTTTTGAGTGGGAAAAAAAAGATAAATACATTTTTAATCCTTTTCTCTTCCGTTTCGCTTTCCCAGGATGCACCGCTCTTTACATCTACATTCACATTACAAGGAGCCGTTTCTCTGAGGTTTTTCCTTTTGTAGCAGTCACCACAGCGGATCATTGTGTTCCTCAAAACCGATGCCATTCCTGACATCATCCTCTCCATTTATTTGGGTTTGATACCACGGAGTGACTGGGGAAAACTGGGGAGTCAGTACCGTGGCCAGGCTCCTTTTGTAACGGGAAGGTTGATAGAACCATCATGTGCCAAAGAAACCAACAATACTCAGTTTGCTGTGCATGTTGGGAATGTGCCGAAGCAGAGGTGAAGGCTGGGAGAAGAGGAATATTAAGAGGGGACAATATCAACAAAATAATTAACAATTCAAAATAACGAAATTGGTTAAAGAAAAAAAGAAATGCTTTCTAATTCATTTGGCAAATCATGGCATCAAGACACGTGGCCCAGCCAAAGAAAAAGGAAAACAAATCCAACACTTTTCCCTGAACCACCGTTTCACAGTTTGAGCCAAATGAGTCCTGGCATTGTCATCTTGGAATATTCCCATTCCCATCACTGAAGAAAAAACAAGTCAGGCGGATGGAAGATTCCAGTTATTCAGTATAATCAACTAGTCAGCTGGCCTTATTTTTTCAGGCCCACAGGATGGATGAAATCTACATCTAAAAACTGAAGCAACACCAGATCATGATACTACCCCCGCAGCCTTGAATGGTGGGCGCCAGTCACGATGAGTGCATGACACCGGGCGATGTGCTTACAACTCTGGAACCGGGAAATCTGGACTTGTCAGACTACATGACCTTTTTTCTGTTGCTCCAATCCAAAATCCAAATTGGATTTTCCAATCCAATTTTTAAACTCCCAAACAGAATTACAGATTTTTCACCATTAAACCTGTTCATTAATGGGTTTTCCTAAGGCAACACACCTTAGGTTACCTCTCTTCACATGAGGTATATATAAATGCTCTTCCAGTACTTTCAAACATTGCTAATCTTTCCCAAAGATTATAGTTCACATTCTATCTTTTAATTTAACCTTTATTTAACCAGGAAAATCCCATTGAGTTTAAGAATCTCTCTTACAAGAAAGTCCTGGCCAGGATAAGCCGCAGCAAGTACAAAACACATTTACTAAATGACACAGTCAAAACACAAGCAAAGGAAAAGTAAAAAATAAATGTACACGCATTTTATTAAAAAAAAACAACAAAAAAACAAGTATAACGTGGAGTTGGCCTGAAGAAACCTCAGTTTGGATTTAAAAGCGCTCAATGAAATGATTCCTGTCTTTTTACAACATATTCCATAAAAAAAGGTGCAGACTGGTGAAAAACGATTTTACCTAATTCAGTTTTGGCATAAAGGAACAGCAAGCAATTAAAGATCATGGCGACAGAGGGAATAAGCGTCACTTCTCGGTGCAGTTAAGGTACACAAAGGTAGGCAGTGGTCCAAGTAGTGCTTTATATATGAAAGTGTGTCAGTGACTGATCCTTCCTACTCCAGAATATAACTCTCAGGGGTGTGTCAACGCCTGATAATTGGTAATGAACCTCAGGGACGCTTGGTAAACAGTGTCAATCATCCAAGGATGCTCAGCTGAAGCATTCATATACAAAAGGCTGCAATTGTTTGTTTGTTTGATGCAGAGAGGCAATTTGACCTTTCAGAAACGGAGCAACATCCTTCCTGTGATCACATGATGTATCTTCTGACATGGTCTATTAAGGAATGAAAAGCAACTCACTGCATTAGTTACGGTTAAATAAGTTGTTACCAGCTGAAACTTATTAATCACTGCAGTTGTTTTCCAGTGGGAGGCTCTTATCCACAAGCGTTTAGTGAGCTCCAGGTGGTGACGTTATTTTTTGCCAGGCAGTGGATGTTTGTGATATATGATTGCTATGATAACCTATGAAACAGACATCAAGAAACTCAAATAGACGGGTCAACTGGCTGCAAACTGTTGCAGAGGATGAAATGGGCCTGTCCAAAGGAGCGTTGAGGCTTTCAGCGTGGCTTGTGGGGCCTCTGACAGCAGCATTTAGATGGGAATAAAAAGAGATTCGACTAAATAAATAAAAACACAAAGCTGCCTGACAGAGGCCCTTAGAAAAAAATAAAAAAATGCAGTAATGAACAACTGCACGAGACTGTCAGCCACAGTTGCCTACGAAGCAGAGGCTGCTAGGCGAGCCCCGCTATCCCGCTTATAAACCTGGAGGAGCTTCATCTGCTATATCAGGCCAGCATCTTCCTCCTCCTGAAGCAGGAGCGTCACAAGCTCCATCAACGACAGGGAAACAGAGGACGGCACAGCTGTGCGTACACCCTGGGGCTTTTTTTATTGCCTTTGTTTTTTTGTTTTTTTTAAATCCCCAACTAAATAAAGCACATCAAGTTTGAATTAAGGCAATCTATCCAGTCTAACCAGGAGGCGTGATCAGCTCCCACCCACACAAAGCAGTCAGGGACCAGGCATTTGGGAATTTTTGCTGAATGTAGACCACAAAGTAGAGGGAAGGGGTCATCTTTAGATCGACCGACTTCTGTGATTCATCAGCTTCTGTGACCTGATCACAAATTTCCACTGTCAAAGTTTTTCTCATATTTAATCCCACATTTAAATCTCATTTACAAATAATAGTCAGGAGGACAATTATTAACACTGACACAAAATAATTGCTAATTAATCGTAATCTAGGTCAAACATTCAGATTATCATGATGTTGATACAAGGTCATAATCGCCCAGCCTCACATCAGACTATTTTACTTTTGAAACCTACTCATAAGTGGTTTGAATCCCGTTTGAAAAACAAAGCTCACGTTCCATGTGGTTTCAGTCTGTTCAGACTGTCCAGCTATCGTGACATGTCTCATTAATGTCTCCTCGGTTTTGAGACGTCTCTCTTAGTCCCTCGTGGTCTCTAGGTGTGTGACTACCTCCCTCACGTTCATCCTCTCTTAAATCTGAATCTGAAGACTACATCCATCAGGTCATCAACTCTCCACTCTCCCACGTCCGAACTGACTCACAAACGATTACGTTGATAAAACAGTAACACTCTGCGGGCCGAGAAATGGACAGAGGCAGAGAAAAGGACAGAGGCGTCTCTCCTGTATATCTGCAGAACTGTAGCGCCGATGATGCTGACAGCCGCTTATAAAGCTTTCACTCTTCTGTCTTGCCAAAGGAGCGTTTTATATTCTAAGGATGGCTCTGTGTGGGGGGACTAAATCAATTCCAAATTATTGCTCCTCTCAATAACTGATGGCCATGTCTGGGCAGAAGAGAAATGATTAATGATGATACTATGGACAATGTGAGTAAGACACACACTGAGACATTATCGGCTGCATGCCGCCAGACAAGATCTGTGTGTCTGCTGGAACTGGCAGTGATTGCTGAAGGGAGAGAGCCATCACTGCTCACTTTTGTGATCAGGAGTAGAGTTCAGATTGAGTGTTTGTGTGTGGTGAGATAGAATCAATAAAAAGGTGAGAAAAGTTGGAAATCATGGGTCACAATACATTACTATCAAGATACAGCATGTAGCCTGTAATTACAATGACTTCACAGCGCTGGTGGCGTATTGGGTACAACTGAAGAGAAAATTACCTTTCAAATAGTTGACATGGCTTTTAAAAAGCAGCGTTCAACCATAAATTAGATATTACAGACATACTTGAATTGATTTTAATGTTTAATTGACCGTTGTACTTTTATATTATGTCAAATGCATCTTTTTTTTTTTTTTTAATAGGAATTTCTGTTAGACATGATTAAAAAAAAGAAGAAGAAAACATTTGTTTGTTTCTGTTTTACCATTTTCAGGTATGCCCAAGGTCGGTCCTGCATGTCTTAGATGTTTCCCTGCTTCAGTTCACCTGCCTCTAATTAACCGTCGTCATCAAGGTCCGCAGATGTCTGTCAATGACACAGTCGCTTCTATCAGGGTGTGTTGAAGCAGGGAAACATCTAAAACATGCGGGACTGTGGCCCTCAAGGACTGACTTTCGGTACCCCTGGTCTAGGTTATCTTGATTTTTTTTTTTTTTTTAATCTATTTGTTGTTTCATATGCACTATCCATCCATTATTTATACCCGCTTAATCCGTTACCGGGTCACGGGGGTCCATCAGAGCCTATCCCGACGCATAGTAGGCGAAAGGCAGGGTTACACCCTGGACAGGTCGCCAGTCTGTCGCAGGGCCACATAGAAAGACAGACAAACATGCACACTCACATTCACACCTACTGGAAATTTAGAATGAATTAACTTGCATGTTTTTGGACTGTGGGAGGAAGCCGGAGTACCCGAAGGCAACCCACACAAACATGGGGAGAACATGCAAACTCCACACAGAAAGACCCACCAGGCTGGGAATCGAACCAGGAACCTTCTTGCTGTGAGGCAACAGTGCTAACCACTAAGCCACCTTGCTGCCACCTTCACATGCACTAAATTATGTTAATTTGAACAGGGAATGGATAACTTTTTCACCTTAAAATCATGGTTTCAAAATCCCTCTGAAGTTTCACTCACTTATATAAAGTGATGGCAAGTTTATTTTCAAAGAACTTTTCATTCTCAAAGGCAATTCATTGTGTCTTACAAAGGCATTAAGATGAAACGAACAAAAAAAAAATCAGTTAAAGTAAAAAGAAAACAACATAAAAATGCAGATTTATATGTCAAATCTACACAAAGTCCAAGCTCAACCATAGTTTAATTCTCTGATTTGAGTCTTATTTGCAATTGTCACCACAAAAATGTGTGTGGGTTATTAAGATCCAGACGTAGACACCAGCTTGTCCTTTGCTGTGTTCGTTCAGTCGCTGCTTTGACTGGAGCGCGGGTCTATGAAAGGGTGAGTGGTCTGGTTGGCCTGGATTTGCGCTACGCACCTCTCACTAGAAAATATACTGCATTAGAACGGCGCCTCACATACCAGCATCAACACCTCCGTTATCCAGCTGTTACAAAGCAGCTACCTGGCTTGCGCACATTAATCATGGCAGAAGTGGCGAAGAAACCAAAGCAGAGGAAGAAAAAAATCTGTGACTCGTTTTCACTGTTTGGCAGGATGCAGAGTTACCGGTCAACGGAGGGTAAATTCCGGACTAGTTCTTGCTCACTGGTGGGAACTACGAGAAAAATCTTGGTGCACATTTAGAGCTGCAGCAAGAAACTGGATTCAAGAGCAACGCTGAGCCCGTAATTTGTTTTTTATGACTAGTAAGCAAGGTTTTTATGTACAGTAGCAGTGAAGTTATCCACTTGGTCTTTGCTCAGTACTGTACTTGGACTAATGTCAGGACTGAAGTCACTGTGTCTTCTACTGAAAATTATAATTGTCTTATAAAGACCATCTGGTCCCAAAGAAGGAATTTCCAATGTATCTCACAGTCAAAATATTGGAAGTTGGTAAACATCTTGGTTTAAAGTGTGCAGCTTTGCTTGGCTCGCGATTAAAAACACTTATACAGTATTAACACCACTATTATTTTCTAAAATAAATGTGATCCTTGCAGGTGTGCAGGTGTATAAAGATAAGCACATTGTTTGTGAGGGGATTCTGTAATGTTTAACAAATGGGCCTGCAAGATACAAAGGAATAGGGTCAACATCATATCTGGCTTGTTTTTTTGGGGGGGGGGGGGTTTGGCTGCTTGACAGAAGATGCCTGAGAACAAGGAGAACAAAGTTCAAACTGGAGAGGAGAACAGTTCTAAAAGCAGCAGTGATTATGGGTGCAAAAGCACAGTTTTAAAGAGGAGCAGAGCCAGCAGTATCTGTATGCAAGCAGGGACCTACTAAGTGTGGGAGCAGAGTTTTTAGCGGGAGCGTTGTGATGTCACAATATGAAAATGTGGAATAATGGTCAGAATGGGGGCTAAAAAATCATTTCTTGATCGAAGAAAGACACAAATAGACTACCAGCTCTGACAAGAACGTTCCTTTGGTATTGTTATTGGTACACCTCAGTGGAAACATTTAGATATGGCTTGATTTTCATAGGAAAAATAATTTGAACATTTTCCTCTGTAGGCATGTTTTAAGTTTAATATGTATTCATTGGTGCACATACTGCTTTGAGGTCGGATATCTGGATTCTCTTAATGGTAAACTTCCAACTTATGACCTTTGTTTGTTGTATTGACGAAGTTAGACGTCGACAGAGGTTAAGGTAGTAACCAGCACACAGATGCACAGTTTTTTAAGAAAGAATGTCATCAACTTTTCTACTGCTGGCATTACCTGACATCATTAATGTCTGTATTAAATATCTGTACTCTACATACGGCGGCGTGGTGTACTGATGAGCACCTCCCAAAAACTGACACCAACACACGGAGATCCCGACAGGAATGCCCACGTTATACGGGATACTGGTTAGCTGGAACGTAATAGGTCTGTGAAACAGACATGTAAAAGGAGGGATTGTTTTTCGGGTTGCTCAGGTTTTTAACACAATTAATTACACAGCCTTGCTTGTGTAGATGTCGCCTGTTATTTCTTTTTAATAGATCCGGCTAGAATAAACTCAATCATCTCAAAAACATAGCTTTTTTCCCTCCTCTTTTCTGTTGTGCAGTCATTTTAGTTAACGTGATTAAGGGTCATTAATTATCAGCTTCAACGCCGATAAATCATAACATTAGGCGGGTTTCTAGTAGTGGTGATCCAGAGTAGTTTTAAGCCCTCGAGTTTTGTCGCATGTCTGCGTAACCGTGCAAAACATAGCAAAGAGAAACCCAACAACCACCTCAGCTCCTTCGGTGTCGACGTTGTCGTTCTAGTTTGTTTTTATTCTTTGTTCTCACTTCCAAACCCCACTGAGCACATATATCTGTGCTGGGACTCGCGACTATAAAAATGAGAAGCGGTGTAACATTAAAGCAGCCGCCTATCAAAGACACTGTGAGATTTTCAGCGCCAGGTCTGCACGATGGAGTTTTATGTGCGAATTGTCTTTATACATTTAAAGCGAAGCGTTCCCCGTTTGTTTGCTGTGTTGTGCATCATAATTTGTGCGATTAAATGCTGCTTGAATGTGTGTGTCATGTACCAGGGTGCCTCTTAGTAGGGAGGTGTTTCGTATCATGAGGCATGAGGTAGTCGATGAATTACAATTCAACCAAGAGCATTTACTGCTTCTGAGATCGAATTAAATGAAACATGATTATTATTTATTTATTTTTGGCCAAAATTTGTTTCCTGTTCGTTTTTTATGACTGTTTTAACAGGTAACGTGAGTAAACGCTGCTCATCTTGATACAATGCAATATGTTCTTATTGAAAAAACCTGGCATTACATGTTATTTTGGTGTTTTACATCTATGTTAAAGTTTGTGCAGACTCCCAAAGGATCTACAGCACTGATTACATCCCAGCGCTCCAGCACAGGTTTCTGTCCGGTGTACGTACTCCCAGAACTGGACTTTGATTGACTTATATCTGCAAGACCGGAGCAACAAAACTCAATGACACAGGAATAAACGGAGACCAGCATAGACAAGAGAGTTTGCTCATCGCTGGTTTAATGCAGAAAATTATGAATATTTGGCAGTTTTCCCATCCACTTCCCTTTTGTATGTGTGTGTGTCTTTGCGTATAAAATTGTCAATTGCAAAAATGTTAAAGGAAATTTCAAAAACTGGATAAGCGTTCCTACAGTTTTGGTTTTTGTCTCATTTTAATAAAACACCCAATCTGCACTGGTTCAGGCGGAAACGGCTTCTTGAAGTTCTCTTGAGCGCTTTTCTCAGGGCGACTAGTTTTGTTCAGCATCTTTTGCAAAGTCTTCTTCTTGTAGAATGGTACCTGACACGCATTTAATGTGAAAATTTGCTGCACCTTTTCCCTGATCTACAGATGGAAACGCAGCTAATGGTTCAGTTATTTGTGTAATGGTTATAGGCCTACAACCCAACAACTGCGGTCTGTGTAGAATAAAAAGCAGGTTGGATTCAAGACAGACAAAGCAAGAAAAAGCCAAATTACACATGCAGTTATCACCCTTGTTCTCATCCATATATCTTGACCTTCTAACTGACCGACACACAAAAAGAACATCCAAAGAGAGGGCTCTTAATAACTATTTGCACTCATACATTTGGGCAGAAATGCATAAACACAGTTGCTTTCAAATCTAAGATCTTGCTACAAAGAGCTACTGTCATCTCACAGCACCAAATGGCTGTTTTCTGCTGTCAGTCATTTGGTCCCAAAACATACACTTACCCGCTCTGACAAAGAGTTCCATCTTTTATTATCTTGCCTCACAACAAAGCCCAAATTCATGTGTGCTCTCTATCGCACTCATAATCTTCCTCGTAGCACTCAGGCTGCACTCTGGGGAGTCATCTCCAAAACAGTACGCACAGCCCCCGCGCAAGCATAAAGTGCACCGTGTTTGTTCGTACACGCGCGCACACATGTGTTAGAAACGCCATCACGCGGCCAGATGTGCTACATAGCTGGCGGTAGTCGCCGCTGCGAGAGGCGATGCTACCCATCTCTGCGTTGTGCTCTTATTGCATTAGTCGCCTCTCTTTATTCAGTTCTCCTCCTCTCTTGTCTGTATTTCTTCTTCCTCTACCTATATACATCCCTCCGTTCCTCCGCCTTTCCCGCTCTGTCTGTTATTATGTAGTGCTTACAGTGTTTACTCTCCTATGCTGCTTCAGGAAAAACAGGGAAATTATAACTCCAAGTCAGGCTGAGTCTCTCTCCAAATTATGGCCATTGATTTGCGTCTTTATTATATCTTCAATGGAGCCTAAGGATCAGTGCAGCTCAACACTGCCATCCAGTGATGATATAATCCACTGGGGTGTGGAAGAGAGAAGGCGAGTGCACTCCTATTCTTTCCCGTGTTGGTGCAGAGGATTTTTATATGGTATATGAGACACGTACATGATAGTTTCATTCATGCCGCTTGTATTGTTGGAGGCTCTACACAAAGGTTAAAGCATGGGAAAGATTTACTTTTATGTTTGAACAAATTTAAGAAATATTCTGAGAGTTTGTGCATTTGTGTGAAACCTCAAGGTGACTCGGTGGAGGTTGCCTGCGTCTCACTCCGTGGTGGTTTACATTACTCGGGGCAGGATGTTGTGCAGCGCAGCGGCGGCCCGCGGCCGGTTTGATGGAGGAATGCTGCAGCCATCTGCTGCACATTAGAATTAGACCTCCTGCCCAATTCAATTAGCTGCCTGAGCCAGCGCCACTGATTGGGCAGAGAGAGGAAATGCTGCAAGTCAGCCACTGGGCTGTGGTGGAGGGTGCGAGTTTGGCGGCGTGGGGGTTATTGAGGAAAAGGGGGAGCATGTGGAAAAGCAGCCGAATACACAACAAATCAAACATTTCTGAGTCAAATCTTCCGAGAAATTAAACATGAGTGAAAGTTATTCAGAAACTAAATCAACCCGTAGTAACCCCATCAGGGATCACGATGGAAAACAAATAGCCCAACATTTGGGATTTCAAAGGGTTTAAAACATTTTGTCTTTTTACTCTTGCAAATCATCTTAACAAGATCTGGACACCAACAAAAAAAAAAAAAAAAGGTCTTTCATATCAGCATCTCATTCACCTTCACGGCATCTGCACCCATTCTGGATCAACCACGCTGAACTACATGTGTGCGGTGCATCTGAAATGAAACATGAAATATTCAGAACAAATTGAGCTACAGGTGTAAACGTATGTCGCAGTGAGCGTGTGTGTCTCTACTAACCTTAAGTGCCGCACTTCAGCAGTTCAGAACTCTTCTTTTTATAATCAGTGCTTTGAAGGTCAGTGGTGGCATTTTAATCAAAAACTTTTGACAGATTTTGTGCTTGTTTGACCTTATTCTGTAACAACAAATGATTGCAAGGGGCTCTGACCTATGATTGATTGGTCGCGGTCTGTGTTTGTGTTTGTGCAGTATCTGTATTGTTGTGAGGGCAGAAATGCTTACAGGGTTGCATCTAGCTGCCTTTGGAGACTACAATTTGAGATTTTCATGAGATTTGAGCACGAGAACCTGGTTTTAGATATCTGAATTTTAACATGGGATTCAAGTTAAACTCCTAAATCAAAATTGCAGGAAAACAAATTGATAGATTGCAATAAGAAGTTCTAAGTACTAGGAGTTAAATACAGATAAGTACATATTATCCTGTACAGCACTTGTCCAGCAGCAGTGTTAATTATCTTCAAAACAAGATATTGATGCAGAGAAAGTATAGACCTTGTTAAATATTGTGCAATTGTTTGTTAGAATGTTACAAAGAAGTCGAGATGAAATGTTTGGTTTAATTTCATCAGTTAGAATTTATCTTAGATAATCATTCATTATTGTATGTACAAGAAAACCAAATTTCACAGTTCCAGATTTTCAGTGTACAAATTTGCTGCCATTTCTTTCATTACGTTCGAATTATTTTGATTGGGTCTTTTTTAATAGTATGTGAATCAATGATGTGAGGAAATAATCAGCATTTTCTGGACAAAAATCATAAGTTTTAGCCCGGCGTGTTGAGCTCCACCTCCATTAATGTTATTTTTCATTAATGTACATAACTACGTGCATAATGTAATGCTATACTGAAATGTAATGATATATCCATGACTTAATGATGTGGAAAAATAAATCAGAAGAAAGAAGGATGTATGTTATAACACATTTAGATTTAAAGTGGTACAGGAGACGACTGTGGCTGTGTACTGACTACGCCGTCATAGACTCCGCAGAAGGAAGATGGACTCTGCTAAAAGTCAAAAAAGAGACAAAAAATGTTGTTTTGGATTCTCTTAAAAACAATGATAGTTGCTGAGTAAGAAAATTGTTAAAATCTGCAGTTTATCATTCTGATTTCTCCATGTAAATGTGAAAATGTGTGAAATAAGCCTCAACTCTGTAAAGAGAACCAGACAAACCTTCTGTGACTTTGGCCAACCCTGGTTGAACCAAAAGTGTTTAAATGGCTAGAAGCTGGACAGTGAGATGGAAAATGCCTAACTTTAACTCTGTTTCAAGCTGTCTATTTAAGTTTAAATTTACTGCTACCTTATGTTCATTCTGACTGAACCCTCCCTAGTTTGAGATGTTTTGGAAGCAAAGACTTTTTCCTGAGCCACTTAGGAAGAGAAATCCACACCAGCAGGTGGCTGAACTGCAAGCACGGCCCAGATCCTTCCAGGCTGGTCTTGAGGGGGACAGCAGAGGAAGATGTCATTTGAGTGACAGGAAAGTCCTCCATGATTCTGCTTGCTTCTGGCCCCATTCACATAATCACTTCATTCCAGCCTGCATCACCCTTATTCTGCCTTGCTGCACTGTGTGAAATGCACATAGGTAGAAAAGGCAAAACGTTATCTGCTGCTTTTAAAGCCTCTGATCCACCTTGGAAGGTGGAAACAGAGGCATTAAAGACTGGGACATGAGCGCTGTGTGAAAGGCGTGAGAGATGGCCTTTTGTGTTTAAATGACGATCTGAAACTTCAAAAGCTTGACTACATCATGGACAAAGGTCGACTGACGAGGTCAAAGGGGGAAAAAAACAAACTTAAGTAAGTAAAAAAAAACATACACTACATACCAGGTGTTGAAAGACGTGTGTAACAAGCGCAAAATCCAGGAAAAGACAAATGTTTTTATTTGTTTGTTCTCTAAAGTGGATAGTATCCAACAACAGTTTATCCAGTGAGTGGTTGGAGTGTGAGGAGACAAACCAGACATGTTTTGTTCAGCGTTGGGACAAAAACTAAATCTGGAATCAATGAAAGACCACGAGTCATCTAAGTGCCACATTAATAAATGGTAATTAATAAATAAATATGATTAAAAAAAAATGCCTGAGGAAATGGCAAGAAGGACTCTAGGTGCCTGATGCAGAACATGTCTTATCGTTTTGAAAGAAATGTTCAGGAACATACAGCAGAATACTCTGAAACTGGTTCTGATTCATAGACAAAGTGGCTCTCATGATGCCATTATTGATTCAGACCAAACACAAAGTGTTTTTTACACAGGACCTAAACCAGGACAGCCATCCAGTAACTTTTTCCTCCATCAGTCTCCTCCCAGTCGTTGTTGTTCATTCATTTTGCAAACATTTCTGGGTGCTCTTTGCATCAAATCACAAACAGCCCGCACGTCAAGGCACTGACACCACGTGCATACCTCAGAGGTTCAAAAGCATTAAGATTATACATATCCGTGGTTTACATACTG
The DNA here is from genome assembly GCA_014839995.1 of Xenentodon cancila. Taxonomy (NCBI): domain Eukaryota; kingdom Metazoa; phylum Chordata; class Actinopteri; order Beloniformes; family Belonidae; genus Xenentodon; species Xenentodon cancila. The sequence continues at coordinate 16,500,588 of CM026212.1, forward strand.
CAAGTAGGTCAGCTGATCCCTGAAGTAATGGAAAAACTACTTAGTGTAAGTGCTGGCGGATGAGGCAGACGAACACACCTACATGCGCCTAACAATGGCTCACTTTCCCACACAAAATGGTGCATGCAACGTACAAATACACAGACATAGGTATACACAAACCTGCCTGGCTAATCTGCTTAATCTCCACAAAATACACATATGTAAAGTTTGGGAGGAAGCAGGACACATGAACCCAGTGGAACATACTTTCTCATCTGTTCAAGATGCTGTCAGATATTCTCAGAGACCTTGGAGACATAATGCACAAAAACATTGACTCATATAAACAGTGTTCTGTGTGGATATGTTCCCAATTATCTGCTGCATATTTCTCTGATTTTTAACTCATGCCAGATTGGCATCTTTGGTAAACGTAGACTTTAAAACAATTGCAGCATTGTGTATTTTACTGAAGTGAATTTTGGGCATTGCCGCTTTGTCTTTTTTGTTCCTGTGCCAGAAAAACAAACAGCATTTGTCATAACTTATTTTCCTCTCTTATATCGGTGTGCAGGCTTGAGTTTGTGTGTGTGTGTGTTAGTGTGTGTATCGGGGTGTGATTCTGTTGAAGTGAAAGCAGGCAAGGCAGCACGTCAACTTGCTTTTTCTCATCTCTCACCTGGTCCTCACACCACAAAAAACCCTGCATTGGATCAGCACATCGTGTTGTGCAAACGTGCCCGGAGGCAGGCAGCGCACTCACAAAGACAAACTCACACATAGAACAAATTTTCCAAAGTAACGAATACACAAAAGACAGGAAACCTCAGAAAATATCATTACTCTTTTAAGAACAAAAAACAACAATGAAAGGAACTTGAAGCGTAGACGGAAACCTTTGCTTTGGTTTGGTGTCGAGAGCATTTAGCAGAGCAATGCTTGTATTTCTGTGATGGAAAATGGACATAAAGGCGGCAGACAGCTAACAGCTGGATAGTAATGATTGTTTCAGTTTTGCATCTATGCAGTAGCATGTCTCCATCTCCCCATCGTTTCATCTATAATTCAGCCATGTCAACGGTATTATGGGCCAGCAGGCTTGCATATTGGCCTGGTGTGCTTAAGTATCCAGATCAATCTGTTACTTACCATATACTGTATGTGGTCTGTGTGTGTGTGTGTGTGTGTGTGTGTGTGTGTGTGTGTGTGTGTGTGTGTGTGTGTGTGTGTGTGTGTGTGTGTGTGTGTGTGTGTGTGTGTGTGTGTGTGTGTGTGTGTGTGTGTGTTTGTACACATGTAATAGAACACCTGGGCTCTGTTTTCCTTCCCCTTTCTAACTCCACTCTTCCACTGTGGAATGAACATCAGAGAAAACATTATGACATCACAGAACATTATGACATCACAGAACATTATGACATCACAGGACATCATGATATCAGAGACATAGATCAAAGAATGTATCATTTTCTTCACAAGCCTTTAAGACTTCCAGCAGCACACATCACAATTTTACCAAGAACCTCAAGCGCCTTACCAAACACATTTATAACACTTCCATTTAAAGATCTAACTGAAAAAAACAACTGAAACAATGAGCGGAACAGAAACATCTTTTGGAAAACATCTGTGGAGCAGTGTGGTGGCCTCTACTGCCTTCAACACTCCTCAAACACAAAACAGGAATTATCCAAAGAAAGATTCAAATAGCAAACAGGTCTTTGATCCACAAAGCACTGCTCGATCAGGATTTGTGAAGAAGGAGCGTATGCCCTTTCACACATTTACCACCAACAAGTCGGAGAACAACAGGGCAAATTTCAACGCCCACAATTCTGCAAGTAGTTCAGGAGACTACAAGAAAATGAACGCACCATCAGATGAGCTGGAGATGATAAAGGAAAAGCTGGAGAAAAAAGACAACTTTCTCGCTCAGGAAAAATACTTTAAGGATGCAGCGGAGAAGGATTCGCTTGCATATTTGAAAAAAATCAAAGAAGCGGAAACTCGTTTGGAGGCTGAACGCCAGCTCACACTGGTCTATGAAGAAGAAGTCAATCAGTGCAAAGAAATTATTGATGATTTACAGCAGACCTTCAAAACATATCAAGAAGAAGACAGTGAGGTCGAGTCCAAACATGCAGAGGCCCATAAATCGGTCCTTGATGAAATCGAAAAGTTAAAAAAGCAACTAGAAGAAGAGACAAGCGCTAATCTGGATCTAATCTCTAAACTGGGGGCACAGGAATCAGTGCAACAAAGTCTAGAGTTTAAGTTTGCAGAGCTCACGGAGCAACTAAAGTCTGCCCCGGCAACATCTGAGGTGAGAGCAGATGAACCTGAGTCGTCTGCAAAAGAAAAAGTCTCCAAAATGATAAATGTCTCATCTCAAACTGAAGATGCTGATTTAGAAAATGTCCCTGAACAAGACGAACTCTCAGATCTCCCAGTAGATGTCCATGATGAATTTCCAAAAGCAGAGGATCTTCTTCTAATTAGGAACAATGTGGCTGCAGAAAAATTGGTTGAAGAAACAGAACCTTCAGAACCACAGGGGGTCTCTGAACAAAAATCCAAGAAACCATCACCGATGGAGCCAGAACACAGCAACAACAAGATGTTGGAGCTTATTAAAGATAGAAGCCAGTGTGAACTCAGCAAAGAGTTTGCTGAAAAAGTGGGAGTGTCAGAACCAGAAGAGGTCTCTGAGATGAAACACACCACTGAAACAGAATTGGTGTCCAAACAGGATGAGGGTTCTGAACAAAAAGAAAAGAAGCATAGATACAGAAAGAAGAAAAAGTCAGAGAAATCCCAGGATGCTAATCAGGTCATTGAACCTCTTCCTCAAGCAGAAGATGGTAAACAAACAGAAGACGTGATGGTTTCACAAGAGATGGCTACAAAAGTTGGACTTTCAGAACCAGAACCGCAGGATGCTGTTAAAAAAGAGGACTCAGATTCAGATTCAAACTCCCAAATGGTATACAATCCTTCTTTGTGGAGACGATTTAAGAAATTCCTCACACCAGCATGTCTGCGCCAGAACAAGCACAAGAAGAAACTCCCAGATCCAAAGTGAGGGCAGGAACAGACTGGCTGTAAAAAAAAATGTATCATTATTGAATGTCACTGTTAAACGTACAGTTGAAAAGAGTTTTTACTGTTGTTACATGTTGATTTGATGAAATGTTGAAATATTTTCTGAAATGTGAAAAATAAAAAAAAAGAATTCAGAAATATAGAAGTTGTGTGGCTATTAATCAAATCAGCTTCAAAATAATAAGCTTTACAGTGTATTTTGACAGAAAAAAATAACATCCAGCAAAGAGAGACGAGCATGACATCACATGGGGAAACAGCATCGTGGTTACGTGCAGTAAAACTGCAAAGTAAAAATTAAAAATTCAAATTGCCAAACTGCATGATAAAAAAATTCCCTGAGAGAATAATAATTGAAAACATTTTCCAGGAAAACTGTGATTAGAGATATCTGTGATCTGAGTTTTCTCTTTTGCAGTAATATCTTTGTTGCAGGTATGCACGGTGTTTATTACTGATATTTTTATTGTACATGTACATTTTTCGGGATTGAAACCCAATTCACATAAAGAACAAGACATGGTGCCATTCTTCTAAGGACAAATAACATGTTGAGTATCTGAAATGCTTAATCTTACAAGGGTTATTTTAAACACAGATATCTGCAATGCACATAACACATTACGTAAGCATTTATGATGAGGTGTCTGAGCGCTGGATCCTGCGTCCTGGTCGGCGTGGCAGCAGGTGGCCTTAATTCTTCATCATCTTCACCTACGTTCCTTTGGTGGCAGCTGCTTATAAGCTCCAGTCTCCTCCATGTTCGTCACCAGATCGTTTGTTCCTTCACATAGCTTAATGCCAACCAAAACGTATGTGTTCATTGAACCTAATCACCCATTGAGTATCTGGTCATGATTATCTGTCTGCTTTAGAGGAATTTGTATCAGATCTGCCAGTCTTGGGACCAACAGCTCACATGGAGACAGCTGATCTGCTGCGCCGCTATTTTACCACCTCTTAGAATATCCCAAAGCTAATAAGTCACAGGGATGTTTGCCCACAACTCCACTAAAACCTGAACTTTTACAGGTGCAAACTAACATTAAGATCACTGAAAAAGGAGTTTTTGTAAATTTAAAAGATCATCGATATCTGTGGTTTAAGTTCTGACAAGTATGAATGTTATTGTGATTTTGGGGACATATGAAAAGAAGGTGCAAATATGTTTGGTTTACTTTAATGTCAAAGTGTCTTGCCTACATATATGTGATCCACAAGCAGAAGTCCTGATGTGATGTTTACCTACATGTCACGATTAACTTCAACAGGATCACAGGATGAATCCTAAGATAGTAATGACAGTTAAATGGAGCAGTGGCCATGAACCTCCTCCTCTGTTTGCTTCTATAGACGTAAACTTCTTTCTTTAGTTGATTAGTATAAGCTTGAGGTGTTGGTGACCTGAAGCTAATGTCAGACATGACAAAAACAGTCCTCAGTTTTTTCTGTAAGCACCTTCCACACTATCACTAAGTGGAATTGATTGTTGAGTCCTGGGTTAAAATATCAAATAATTCAAATTTTGCTTGGTTTCTTTCGGGGTTAACATTAATGGGCTTCAGAGGATCCTTGGAGCTAAAAATCCCAAAAGTTCTTTTGTGCTGCCTTATCTAAAACCAGTGTGCCATAACGTAGTCATTTTTATTGACTGCAAACAAAAATAGCAAGAGTCAAAACAAAAGAGAAAAAGTGGAATTATAATTCCGCTCTGTGATCAAACAAGGATACTTTGGATAATCGCTATGCATTCATAACATTTTACCACGTTAGTCGTAATATTTGGGTTTTGTTGGTCTTTAGACTTGTTGCATAGACAATTAGGCAATGGGGCAAACACATACTGACAGAGGATTCATCTGTCATCATTACCGGAATATTGAAAATGACATACATTAAAGGTTGAGTGGGTCGTGGCTGGAAAATATGCAATAATAAATATCCAACCAAAATGTCCAATCTCTTTTTTTCAACTTTTACCAAAAACCTTGTTTCCAGAACAAACAAACGTGCACTACCAGCTGATTATGTAGGCCATGGGTGTCATACAATGTATATTACATATCAGCTGACTGGAAACCAGGGCTGGAACAGGGTTTTCTTTATGGCATCAAACCACCTGGTCACATGTGATAATTGACAATCACTTCAGCCAATGGCTAACCATTATCACTTCCTTATCCATAGTCATGCTACCGCGCTTACTGAAGCAATTGTGAGTTTGTACAGTTCATCCAGTGAATTGAAAAATGCTCCTTGACATGACGACCTACCCAACCTTTACTAAATATCTTCATAGTCCTAGTCTGTAATTACTGTTGGGTCTATGTAAACACAGCTCCTGCAGCAAAGAAGTTTATTGCTTCCAGTGGTTGTTGGGATGTTGGAACAACGATGTGAGCAAAACATAAAAATGCAGAGGGAAAAACAAAGAGACCATATTTCTTTTTTAAATTGTGAAAGTAAGATAGAAATATTATTTATTAATACACCCATAATGCACAGTATCCGGGTTGAATTTACACTACAGTTCCGGTGTTCTTGCTGTCTTTCATCTATAGATCTACATCTTAGATTGAGGATTAGAGAATCCTGTGAAGTCACGGTGTCGACCAGACTTTACAGTCTAAAAAAGACAATGTTTTTTAATTTAGTTACAGCTTGTAAGAGTTTTTTCATCCTGTTCACCAGGGCACAAACAAAAGGTGAAAAGCTGCAATTGGAGAGTGAAACATCAATAAACTACATCCTGATGACACCTGCCAACCTCTGCAAATGCAATGTCATTCCTGCAGATGTGTATATGTCCACATCTCATAAGCTGGATACATCCGGGCAATGTAAAAAGGAAGAGGTGTCCAGATCAGCGCTGCATGAATTTGCAGTAGGACACTTCCTTCTCTGGGATCAGAAAATTATCTGGATTGTGGTATTCTTGTGGAATCACAGTTACTATCACTGTAGTCTAACAGCAAGCACGTTCCAGCTTCCAGCCTTTGGCTTAGACAGGACCGGAATATGTAGTTTTTGACTTTCTGTGCAAGTTTTCTCCTTTTCTTCCAGAGTTGGGTTAGAGTGTCAACTGAGCCTCTATGTGCTCAACTAGGTATATAATTCTTGAACAGATGGTGGTGCTTCACCTGCAACACAAATCTGAAGTTAGGAATCACGACAAGGGTAAAGAAAAGATCCATAATTAATATGTCCATTATTTATTCCCACATCACTGGGTTTAAAGCAAACAGAGAGATGGCTGACATACTCAGACTGCACATATGAAAGGGAGAAAAGCAGTAAATCATTCAGTTGGTTCAGGATAACAATTTTCATTGAATAACTGCAAAATGGTTTAGGGATTTCTTTTCATTGGGCTCAACGTTATATGGAAAAGAGAATCCAGATTAATCTCTGTATGTGAGGGAAAATGCAAAAAATTAATTACTAACAGGTTGTGATCTTCAGACCCTCAGACAGCATATATTATACCTCTACAGTAGACCAATGTTCTCCAATGTAGGTCTTTAAGGGCCATTACCATGTATAGTCTGGGTGTATAAATTATGGTATTGACATACAGACAAACACACACACAAATATATATATATATATGTGTGTGTGTGTGTGTGTGTGTGTGTGTGTGTGTGTGTGTGTGTGTGTGTGTGTGTGTGTGTGTGTGTGTGTGTGTGTGTGTGTGTGTGTGTACACATGTAATAGAACACCTGGGCTCTGTGTTCCTTCCCCTTTCTAACTCCACTCTTCCACTGTGGAATGAACAACACAGAACATTATGACATCACAGAACATTATGACATCACAGGACATCATGATATCAGAGACATAGATCAAAGAATGTATCATTTTCTTCACAAGCCTTTAAGACTTCAAGCAGCACACATCACAATTTTACCAAGAACCTCAAGCGCCTTACCAAACACATTTATAACACTTCCATTTAACGATCTAACTGAAAAAAACAACTGAAACAATGAGCGGAACAGAAACATCTTTTGGAAAACATCTGTGGAGCAGTGTGGTGGCCTCTACTGCCTTCAACACTCCTCAAACACAAAACAGGAATTATCCCAAGAAAGATTCAAATAGCAAACAGGTCTTTGATCCACAAAGCATTGCTCGATCAGGATTTGTGAAGAAGGAGCGTATGCCCTTTCACACATTTACCACCAACAAGTCGGAGAACAACAGGGCAAATTTCAACGCCCACAATTCTGCAAGTAGTTCAGGAGACTACAAGAATATGAACGTACCATCAGATGAGCTGGAGATGATAAAGGAAAAGCTGGAGAAAAAAGACAACTTTCTCGCTCAGGAAAAATACTTTAAGGATGCAGCGGAGAAGGATTCGCTTGCATATTTGAAAAAAATCAAAGAAGCGGAAACTCGTTTGGAGGCTGAACGCCAGCTCACACTGGTCTATGAAGAAGAAGTCAATCAGTGCAAAGAAATTATTGATGATTTACAGCAGACCATCAAAACATGTGAAGAAGAAGACAGTGAGGTCGAGTCCAAACATGCAGAGGCCCATAAATCGGTCCTTGATGAAATTGAAAAGTTAAAAAAGCAGCTAGAAGAAGAGACAAGCGCTAATCTGGATCTAATCTCTAAACTTGGGGCACAGGAATCAGTGAAACAAAGTCTACAGTTTAAGTTTGCAGAGCTCACGGAGCAACTAAAGTCTGCCCCGGCAACATCTGAGGTGAGAGCAGATGAACCTGAGTCGTCTGCAACAGAAAAAGTCTCCAAAATGATAAATGTCTCATCTCAAACTGAAGATGCTGATTTAGAAAATGTCTCTGAACAAGACGAACTCTCAAATCTACCAGTAGATGTCCATGACGAATTTCCAAAAGCAGAGGATCTTCTTCTAATTAGGAACAATGTGGCTGCAGAAAAATTGGTTGAAGAAACAGAACCTTCAGAACCACAGGGGGTCTCTGAACAAGAATCCAAGAAACCATCACCGATGGAGCCTGAACACAGCAACAACAAGATGTTGGAGCTTATTAAAGATAGTAGCCAGTGTGAACTCAGCAAAGAGTTTGCTGAAAAAGGGGGAGTGTCAGAACCAGAAGAGGTCTCTGAGATGAAACACACCACTGAAACAGAATTGGTGTCCAAACAGGATGAGGGTTCTGAACAAAAAGAAAAGAAGCATAGATGCAGAAAGAAGAAAAAGTCAGAGAAATCCCAGGATGCTAATCAGGTCATTGAACCTCTTCCTCAAGCAGAAGATGGTAAACAAACAGAAGACGTGATGGTTTCACAAGAGATGGCTACAAAAGTTGGACTTTCAGAACCAGAACCGCAGGATGCTGTTACAAAAGAGGACTCAGATTCAGATTCAAACTCCCAAATGGTATACAATCCTTCTTTGTGGAGACGATTTAAGAAATTCCTCACACCAGCATGTCTGCGCCAGAACAAGCACAAGAAGAAACTCCCAGATCCAAAGTGAGGGCAGGAACAGACTGGCTGTAAAAAAAAATGAATCATTATTGAATGTCACTGTTAAACGTACAGTTGAAAAGAGTTTTACTGTTGTTACATGTAAATTTGATGAAATGTTGAAGTATGTTCAGAAATGTGAAAAATAAAAAAAAAAGAATTAAGAAATATAGAAGTTGTATGGCTGTTAATCAAATCAGCTTCAAAATAATAAGCTTTACAGTGTATTTTGACAGAAAAAAATAACATCCAGCAAAGAGAGACGAGCATGACATCACATGGGGAAACAGCATCGTGGTTACGTGCAGTAAAACTGCAAAGTAAAAACTCAAAATTTAAATTGCCAAACTGCAAGATAAAAAAAATCCCTGAGAGAATAATAATTGAAAACATTTTCCAGGAAAACTGTGATTAGAGATATCTGTGATCTGAGTTTTCTCTTTTGCAGTAATAGCTTTGTTGCAGGTATCCACGGTGTTTATTACTGATATTTTTATTGTACATGTATATTTTTCGGGATTGAAACCCAATTCACATAAAGAACAAGACATGGTGCCATTCTTCTAAGGACAAATAACATGTTGAGTATCTGAAATGCTTAATCTTACAAGGGTGATTTTAAACACAGATATCTGCAATGCACATAACACATTACGTAAGCATTTATGATGAGGTGTCTGAGCGCTGGATCCTGCGTCCTGGTCGGCGTGGCAGCTGGTGGCCTTAATTCTTCATCATCTTCACCTGCGTTCCTTTGGTGGCAGCTGCTTATAAGCTCCAGTCTCCTCCATGTTCGTCACCAGATCGTTTGTTCCTTCACATAGCTTAATGCCAACCAAAACTTATGTGTTCATTGAACCTAATCACCCATTGAGTTTCTGGTCATGATTATCTGTCTGCTTTAGAGGAATTTGTATCAGATCTGCCAGTCTTGGGACCAACAGCTCACATGGAGACAGCTGATCTGCTCCGCTGCTATTTTACCACCTCTTAGAATATCCTAAAGCTAATAAGTCACAGGGATGTTTATCCACAACTCCACTAAAACTTGAACTTTTACTGTTGCAAACTAACATTAAGATCATTAAAAAAGGAGTTTTTGTAAATTTAAAAGATCATCGATATCTGTGGTTTAAGTTCTGACAAGTATGAATGTTATTGTGATTTTGGGGACATATGAAAAGAAGGTGCAAATATGTTTGGTTTACTTTAATGTCAAAGTGTCTTGCCTACATATATGTGATCCACAAGCAGAAGTCCTGATGTGATGTTTACCTACATGTCACGATTAACTTCAACAGGATCACAGGATGAATCCTAAGATAGTAATGACAGTTAAATGGAGCAGTGGCCATGAATCCCCTCCTCTGTTTGCTTCTATAGACGTAAACTTCTTTCTTTAGTTGATTAGTATAAGCTTGAGGTGTTGGTGACCTGAAGCTAATGTCAGACATGACAAAAACAGTCCTCAGTTTTTTCTGTAAGCACCTTCCACTCTATCACTAAGTGGAATTGATTGTTGAGTCTTGGGTTAAAATATTAAATAATTCAAATTTTGCTTGGTTTCTTTCAGGGTTAACATTAATGGGCTTCAGAGGATCCTTGGAGCTAAAAATCACAAAAGTTCTTTTGTGCTGCCTTATCTAAAACCAGTGTGCCATAACGTAGTCATTTAGTGACTGGGAACAAAAATAGCAAGAGTCAAAACAAAAGAGAAAAAGTGGAATTATAATTCCGCTCTGTGATCAAACAAGGATACTTTGAATAATCGCTATGCATTTGTGGTGCACCCAGATATGTGCAACCACAGTCAGAGGGGTTGTGGTATAGATAGGCTGTGTTGTATTCTAAAACAAAAAAGTTTAGTGCACAAGAAAAAAAAAAAAGAAATTTTGTTCATAAGACAATTGTTTGCATTTGAGAGTAGGGGTTTTTCGGGGTCTTGGCGAACTAGGGTGAAGGGACAAGGGGCGGAACCTCTGTGCTGTGGTAACGGCCCCAGCCATTGTTGAGGACGGACCTCCTGCGCGTTCCTCAAATGAAACCTGTGAGAAGAAACTAAGGCGCCTGTTGTTCTTTCGCGCGCACCGCGCCTTTGTTTTACAGGTCAGTACCTGGTTGAAAGTTTGGGTATATGAGAATAATAAGCTTCGTATTGTTTTGGGGGAAGTTAACGGAAATTGTGAGATGATTTATGTAGCCTTAAGATCAGTTTTTTCGAAGTTTATTGAGCCGCGGCGATTAGCGGGTGAAGCGGCCGTAACAGTTGTAAAGCCGAGCCGCATCGCACCGGAAGTCTCGCGAGCGTTCGCGTCGTTATCGCGAGAATTCACGAGTGTACGCTAAATGTATTTTGTCTCAACAGAAAGGAGTAAGAAGCGGTTGAACCTGGTATATAGTGTTTATTAAATTAATGTTAAATGTTAAACATTTGCTGTTACATTAATGAACGCCCATCTTAAATGGTAATGTCCATGCCTTAAGTGTGTGATGCGTTCATATTAAAGCACAGGTGTGTAATTTTGAGTTTTGTAATATATTCACTGAAGCCACTGTAATGTCAGGGAGTTTGGAGTAGGTTGTGAGTATAAGCTCGAAAGTAATAACATTTATATATTATTAGACCTGGCTGTAAATTAACTTAATTTAGACTGTGGTAGTTATGTTAAGAATAGGATATGTAAATGCACTGTTTGAAAATTGTAAATGTGTTAAATGTGTTATGTAAATGAAAAGAAAGAAAAGAAAATGAAACCTGTGAGAAGAAACTAAGGCGCCTGTTGTTCTTTCGCGCGCACCGCACCTTTGTTTTACAGATTTTCTCTTTGTTACTGTGGCAATCGTGCTCGAGGCCCGTAACACATTCATAACATTTTACCACGTCAGTCGTAAAATTTGAGTTTTGTTGGTCTTTAGACTTGTTGCATAGACAATTAGGCAATGGGGCAAACACATACTGACAGAGGATTCATCTGTCATCATTACCGGAATATTGAAAATGACGTACATTAAAGGTTGAGTGGGTCGTGGCTGGAAACTATGCAATAATAAATATCCAACCAAAATGTCCAATCTCTTTTTTTCAACTTTTACCAAAAACCTTGTTTCCAGAACAAACAAACGTGCACTACCAGCTGATTATGTAGGCCATGGGTGTCATACAATGTATATTACATATCTGACTGGAAACCAGGGCTGGAACAGGGTTTTCTTTATGGCATCAAACCACCTGGTCACATGTGATTATTGACAATCACTTCAGCCAATGGCTTCCTTATCCATAGTCATGCTACCGCGCTTACTGAAGCAATTGTGAGTTTGTACAGTTCATCCAGTGAATTGAAAAATGCTCCTTGACATGACGACCTACCCAACCTTTACTAAATATCTTCATAGTCCTAGTCTGTAATTACTGTTGGGTCTATGTAAACACAGCTCCTGCAGCAAAGAAGTTTATTGCTTCCAGTGGTTGTTGGGATGTTGGAACAACGATGTGAGCAAAACATAAAAATGCAGAGGGAAAAAAAAAGAGACCATATTTCTTTTTTATATTGTGAAAGTAAGATAGAAATATTATTTATTAATACACCCATAATGCACAGTATCCGGGTTGAATTTACACTACAGTTCCGGTGTTCTTGCTGTCTTTCATCTATAGATCTACATCTTAGATTGAGGATTAGAGAATCCTGTGAAGTCACGGTGTCGACCAGACTTTACAGTCTGAAAAAGACAATGTTTTTTAATTTAGTTATATCTTGTACACGTTTATTGAACCTGTTCACCAGGGCACAAACAAAAGGTGAAAGCAGCTGCAACTGGAGAGTGAAACATCAATAAACTACATCCTGATGACACCTGCCAACCTCTGCAAATGCAATGTCATTTCTGCAGATGTGTATATGTCCACATCTCATAAGCTGGATACATCCGGGCAATGTAAAAAGGAAGAAGTGTCCAGATCAGCGCTGCATGCATTTTCAATAGGACACTTCCTTCTCTGGGATCAGAAAATTATCTGGATTGTGGTATTCTTGTGGAATCACAGTTACTATCACTGTAGTCTAACAGCAAGCACGTTCCAGCTTCCAGCCTTTGGCTTAGACAGGACCGGAATATGTAGTTTTTGACTTTCTGTGCAAGTTTTCTCCTTTTCTTCCAGAGTTGGGTTAGAGTGTCAACTGAGCCTCTATGTGCTCAACTAGGTATATAATTCTTGAACAGATGGTGGTGCTTCACCTGCAACACAAATCTGAAGTTAGGAATCACGACAAGGGTAAAGAAAAGATCCATAATTAATATGTCCATTATTTATTCCCACATCACTGGGTTTAAAGCAAACAGAGAGATGGCTGACATACTCACACTGCACATATGAAAGGAAGAAAAGCAGTAAATCATTCAGTTGGTTCAGGATAACAATTTTCATTGAATAACTGCAAAATGGTTTGGGGATTTCTTTTCATTGGGCTCAACGTTATATGGAAAAGAGAATCCAGATTAATATCTGTATGTGAGGGAAAATGCAAAACATTAATTACTAACAGGTTGTGATCTTCAGACCCTCAGACAGCATATATTATACCTCTACAGTAGACCAATGTTCTCCAATGTAGGTCTTTAAGGGCCATTACCATGTATAGTCTGGGTGTATAAATTATGGTATTGACATACAGACAAACACACACACAAATATATATATTTGTGTGTGTGTGTGTGTGTGTGTGTGTGTGTGTGTGTGTGTGTACACATGTAATAGAACACCTGGGCTCTGTGTTCCTTCCCCTTTCTAACTCCACTCTTCCACTGTGGAATGAACATCAGAGAACATTATGACATCACAGAACATTATGACATCTCAGGACATCATGATATCAGAGACATAGATCAAAGAATGTATCATTTTCTTCACAAGCCTTTAAGACTTCAAGCAGCACACATCACAATTTTACCAAGAACCTCAAGCGCCTTACCAAACACATTTATAACACTTCCATTTAACGATCTAACTGAAAAAAACAACTGAAACAATGAGCGGAACAGAAACATCTTTTGGAAAACATCTGTGGAGCAGTGTGGTGGCCTCTACTGCCTTCAACACTCCTCAAACACAAAACAGGAATTATCGCAAGAAAGATTCAAATAGCAACCAGGTCTTTGATCCACAAAGCACTGCTCGATTGGGATTTGTGAAGAAGGAGCGTATGCCCTTTCACACATTTACCACCAACAAGTCGGAGAACAACAGGGCAAATTTCAACGCCCACAATTCTGCAAGTAGTTCAGGAGACTACAAGAATATGAACGCACCATCAGATGAGCTGGAGATGATAAAGGAAAAGCTGGAGAAAAAAGACAACTTTCTCGCTCAAGAAAAATACTTTAAGGATGCAGCGGAGAAGGATTCGCTTGCATATTTGAAAAAAATCAAAGAAGCGGAAACTCGTTTGGAGGCTGAACGCCAGCTCACACTGGTCTATGAAGAAGAAGTCAATCAGTGCAAAGAAATTATTGATGATTTACAGCAGACCATCAAAACATGTGAAGAAGAAGACCGTGAGGTCGAGTCCAAACAGGCAGAGGCCCATAAATCGGTCCTTGATGAAATCGAAAAGTTAAAAAAACAGCTACAAGAAGAGACAAGTGCTAATCTGGATCTGATCTCTAAACTGGGGGCACAGGAATCAGTGAAACAAAGTCTACAGTTTAAGTTTGCAGAGCTCACGGAGCAACTAAAGTCTGCCCCGGCAACATCTGAGGTGAGAGCAGATGAACCTGAGTCGTCTGCAACAGAAAAAGTCTCCAAAATGATAAATGTCTCATCTCAAACTGAAGATGCTGATTTAGAAAATATCTCTGAACGAGAGGAACTCTCAGATCTACCAGTAGATGTCCATGACGAATTTCCAAAAGCAGAGGATCTTCTTCTAATTAGGAACAATGTGGCTGCAGAAAAATTGGTTGAAGAAACAGAACCTTCAGAACCACAGGGGGTCTCTGAACAAGAATCCAAGAAACCATCACCGATGGAGCCAGAACACAGCAACAACAAGATGTTGGAGCTTATTAAAGATAGTAGCCAGTGTGAACTCAGCAAAGAGTTTGCTGAAAAAGGGGGAGTGTCAGAACCAGAAGAGGTCTCTGAGATGAAACACACCACTGAAACAGAATTGGTGTCCAAACAGGATGAAGGTTCTGAACAAAAAGAAAAGAAGCATAGATGCAGAAAGAAGAAAAAGTCAGAGAAATCCCAGGATGCTAATCAGGTCATTGAACCTCTTCCTCAACCAGAAGATGGTAAACAAACAGAAGACGTGATGGTTTCACAAGAGATGGCTACAAAAGTTGGACTTTCAGAACCAGAACCGCAGGATGCTGTTACAAAAGAGGACTCAGATTCAGATTCACACTCCCAAATGGTATACAATCCTTCTTTGTGGAGACGATTTAAGAAATTCCTCACACCAGCATGTCTGCGCCAGAACAAGCACAAGAAGAAACTCCCAGATCCAAAGTGAGGGCAGGAACAGACTGGCTGTAAAAAAAAATGAATCATTATTGAATGTCACTGTTAAACGTACAGTTGAAAAGAGTTTTACTGTTGTTACATGTAAATTTGATGAAATGTTGAAGTATGTTCAGAAATGTGAAAAATAAAAAAAAAAGAATTCAGAAATATAGAAGTTGTGTGGCTATTAATCAAATCAGCTTCAAAATAATAAGCTTTACAGTGTATTTTGACAGAAAAAAATAACATCCAGCAAAGAGAGACGAGCATGACATCACATGGGGAAACAGCATCGTGGTTACGTGCAGTAAAACTGCAAAGTAAAAACTCAAAATTCAAATTGCCAAACTGCATGATAAAAAAAATCCCCGAGAGAATAATAATTGAAAACATTTTCCAGGAAAACTGTGATTAGAGATATCTGTGATCTGAGTTTTCTCTTTTGCAATAATAGCTTTGTTGCAGGTATCCACGGTGTTTATTACTGATATTTTTATTGTACATGTATATTTTTCGGGGTTGAAACCCAATTCACATAAAGAACAAGACATGGTGCCATTCTTCTAAGGACAAATAACATGTTGAGTATCTGAAATGCTTAATCTTACAAGGGTTATTTTAAACACAGATATCTGCAATGCACATAACACATTACGTAAGCATTTATGATGAGGTGTCTGAGCGCTGGATCCTGCGTCCTGGTCGGCGTGGCAGCAGGTGGCCTTAATTCTTCATCATCTTCACCTGCGTTCCTTTGGTGGCAGCTGCTTATAAGCTCCAGTCTCCTCCATGTTCTTCACCAGATCGTTTGTTCCTTCACATAGCTTAATGCCGACCAAAACGTATGTGTTCATTGAACCTAATCACCCATTGAGTATCTGGTCATGATTATCTGTCTGCTTTAGAGGAATTTGTATCAGATCTGCCAGTCTTGGGACCAACAGCTCACATGGAGACAGCTGATCTGCTGCGCCGCTTTTTTTACCACCTCTTAGAATATCCCAAAGCTAATAAGCCACAGGGATGTTTGCCCACAACTCCACTAAAACCTGAACTTTTACTGGTGCAAACTAACATTAAGATCACTGAAAAAGGAGTTTTTGTAAATTTAGAAGATCATCGATATCTGTGGTTTAAGTTCTGACAAGTATGAATGTTATTGTGATTTTGGGGACATATGAAAAGAAGGTGCAAATATGTTTGGCTTACTTTAATGTCAAAGTGTCTTGCCTACATATATGTGATCCACAAGCAGAAGTCCTGATGTGATGTTTACCTACATGTCACGATTAACTTCAACAGGATCACAGGATGAATCCTAAGATAGTAATGACAGTTAAATGGAGCAGTGGCCATGAATCCCCTCCTCTGTTTGCTTCTATAGATGTAACCTTCTTTCTTTAGTTGATTAGTATAAGCTTGAGGTGTTGGTGACCTGAAGCTAATGTCAGACATGACAAAAACAGTCCTCAGTTTTTTCTGTAAGCATCTTCCACACTATCACTAAGTGGAATTGATTGTTGAGTTTTGGGTTAAAATATTAAATAATTCACATTTTGCTTGGTTTTTTTCAGGGTTAACATTAATGGGCTTCAGAGGATCCTTGGAGCTAAAAATCACAAAAGTTCTTTTGTGCTGCCTT
Organism: Xenentodon cancila; assembly: GCA_014839995.1. Taxonomy (NCBI): domain Eukaryota; kingdom Metazoa; phylum Chordata; class Actinopteri; order Beloniformes; family Belonidae; genus Xenentodon; species Xenentodon cancila. The sequence goes on from CM026212.1 coordinate 16,517,285, forward strand.
ATCTAAAACCAGTGTGCCATAACGTAGTCATTTAGTGACTGGGAACAAAAATAGCAAGAGTCAAAACAAAAGAGAAAAAGTGGAATTATAATTCCGCTCTGTGATCAAACAAGGATACTTTGGATAATCGCTATGCATTTGTGGTGCACCCAGATATGTGCAACCACAGTCAGAGGGGTTGTGGTATAGATAGGCTGTGTTGTATTCTAAAAAAAAAAAAGTTTAGTGCACACGAAAAAAAAGAAAGAAATTTTGTTGATAAGACAATTGTTTGCATTTGAGAGTAGGGGTTTTTCGGGGTCTTGGCGAACTAGGGAGAAGGGACAGGGGGCGGAACCTCTGTGTTGTGGTAACGGCCCCAGCCATTGTTGAGGACGGACCTCCTGCGCGTTCCTCAAATGAAACCTGGGAGAAGAAACTAAGGCGCCTGTTGTTCTTTCGCGCGCACCGCGCCTTTGTTTTACAGGTCAGTACCTGGTTGAAAGTTTGGGAAACTGAGAATAATAAGCTTCGTATTGTTTTGTGGTAAGTTGACGGAAATTGTGAGATGATTTATGTAGCCTTAAGATCAGTTTTTTCGAAGTTTATTGAGCCGCGGCGATTAGCGGGTGAAGCGGCCGTAACAGTTGTAAAGCCGAGCCGCATCGCACCGGAAGTCTCGCGAGCGTTCGCGTCGTTATCGCGAGAATTCACGAGTGTACGCTAAATGTATTTTGTCTCAACAGAAAGGAGTAAGAAGCGGTTGAACCTGGTATATAGTGTTTATTAAATTAATGTTAAATGTTAAACATTTGCTGTTACATTAATGAACGCCCATCTTAAAGTTTAATGTCCATGCCGTAAGTGTGTGATGCGTTCATATTAAAGCACAGGTGTGTAATTTTGAGTTTTGTAATATATTCACTGAAGCCACTGTAATGTCAGGGAGTTTGGAGTAGGTTGTGAGTATAAGCTCGAAAGTAATAACATTTATATATTATTAGACCTGGCTGTAAATTAACTTCATTTAGACTGTGGTAGTTATGTTAAGAATAGGATATGTAAATAAACTGTTTGAAAATTGTAAATGTGTTAAATGTGCTATGTAAATGAAAAGAAAGAAAAGAAAATGAAACCTGTGAGAAGAAACTAAGGCGCCTGTTGTTCTTTCGCGCGCAACGCGCCTTTGTTTTACAGATTTTCTCTTTGTTACTGTGGCAATCGTGCTCGAGGCCCGTAACACATTCATAACATTTTACCACGTCAGTCGTAAAATTTGAGTTTTGTTGGTCTTTAGACTTGTTGCATAGACAATTAGGCAATGGGGCAAACACATACTGACAGAGGATTCATCTGTCATCATTACCGGAATATTGAAAATGACGTACATTAAAGGTTGAGTGGATCGTGCCTGGAAAATATGCAATAATAAATATCCAACCAAAATGTCCAATCTCTTTTTTTCAACTTTTACCAAAAACCTTGTTTCCAGAACAAACAAACGTGCACTACCAGCTGATTATGTAGGCCATGGGTGTCATACAATGTCAATTACATATCTGACTGTAAACCAGGGCTGGAACAGGGTTTTCTTTATGGCATCAAACCACCTGTTCACATGTGATAATTGACAATCACTTCAGCCAATGGCTAACCATTATCACTTCCTTATCCATAGTCATGCTACCGCGCTTACTGAAGCAATTGTGAGTTTGTACAGTTCATCCAGTGAATTGAAAATGCTCCTTGACATGACGACCTACCCAACCTTTACTAAATATCTTCATAGTCCTAGTCTGTAATTACTGTTGGGTCTATGTAAACACAGCTCCTGCAGCAAAGACGTTTATTGCTTCCAGTGGTTGTTGGGATGTTGGAACAACGATGTGAGCAAAACATAAAAATGCAGAGGGAAAAACAAAGAGACCCTATTTCTTTTTTAAATTGTGAAAGTAAGATAGAAATATTATTTATTAATACACCCATAATGCACAGTATCCGGGTTGAATTTACACTACAGTTCCGGTGTTCTTGCTGTCTTTCATCTATAGATCTACATCTTAGATTGAGGATTAGAGAATCCTGTGAAGTCACGGTGTCGACCAGACTTTACAGTCTGAAAAAGACAATGTTTTTTAATTTAGTTACAGCTTGTAAGAGTTTATTCATCCTGTTCACCAGGGCACAAACAAAAGGTGAAAGCAGCTGCAACTGGAGAGTGAAACATCAATATACTACATCCTGATGACACCTGCCAACCTCTGCAAATGCAATGTCATTCCTGCAGATGTGTATATGTCCACATCTCATAAGCTGGATACATCCGGGCAATGTACAAAGGAAGAGGTTTTCCAGATCAGCGCTGCATGCATTTGCAATAGGACACTTCCTTCTCTGGGATCAGAAAATTATCTGGATTGTGGTATTCTTGTGGAATCACAGTTACTATCACTGTAGTCTAACAGCAAGCACGTTCCAGCTTCCAGCCTTTGGCTTAGACAGGACCGGAATATGTAGTTTTTGACTTTCTGTGCAAGTTTTCTCCTTTTCTTCCAGAGTTGGGTTAGTGTCAACTGAGCCTCTATGTGCTCAACTAGGTATATAATTCTTGAACAGATGGTGGTGCTTCACCTGCAACACAAAACTGAAGTTAGGAATCACGACAAGGGTAAAGAAAAGATCCATAATTAATATGTCCATTATTTATTCCCACATCACTGGGTTTAAAGCAAACAGAGAGATGGCTGACATACTCACACTGCACATATGAAAGGAAGAAATGCAGTAAATCATTAAGTTGGTTCAGGATAACAATTTTCATTGAATAACTGCAAAATGGTTTGGGGATTTCTTTTCATTGGGCTCAACGTTATATGGAAAAGAGAATCCAGATTAATCTCTGTATGTGAGGGAAAATGCAAAAAATTAATTACTAACAAGTTATGATCTTCAGACCCTCAGACAGGATATATTATACCTCTACAGTAGACCAATGTTCTCCAATGTAGGTCTTTAAGGGCCATTACCATGTATAGTCTGGGTGTATAAATTATGGTATTGACATACAGACAAACACACACACAAATATATATATATATGTGTGTGTGTGTGTGTGTGTGTGTGTGTGTGTGTGTGTGTGTTTGTGTGTGTGTGTACACATGTAATAGAACACCTGGGCTCTGTGTTCCTTCCCCTTTCTAACTCCACTCTTCCACTGTGGAATGAACAACACAGAACATTATGACATCACAGAACATTATGACATCACAGGACATCATGATATCAGAGACATAGATCAAAGAATGTATCATTTTCTTCACAAGCCTTTAAGACTTCAAGCAGCACACATCACAATTTTACCAAGAACCTCAAGCGCCTTACCAAACACATTTATAACACTTCCATTTAACGATCTAACTGAAAAAAACAACTGAAACGATGAGCGGAACAGAAACATCTTTTGGAAAACATCTGTGGAGCAGTGTGGTGGCCTCTACTGCCTTCAACACTCCTCAAACACAAAACAGGAATTATCCCAAGAAAGATTCAAATAGCAAACAGGTCTTTGATCCACAAAGCATTGCTCGATCAGGATTTGTGAAGAAGGAGCGTATGCCCTTTCACACATCTACCACCAACAAGTCGGAGAGCAACAGGGCAAATTTCAACGCCCACAATTCTGCAAGTAGTTCAGGAGACTACAAGAATATGAACGCACCATCAGATGAGCTGGAGATGATAAAGGAAAAGCTGGAGAAAAAAGACAACTTTCTCGCTCAGGAAAAATACTTTAAGGATGCAGCGGAGAAGGATTCGCTTGCATATTTGAAAAAAATCAAAGAAGCGGAAACTCGTTTGGAGGCTGAACGCCAGCTCACACTGGTCTATGAAGAAGAAGTCAATCAGTGCAAAGAAATTATTGATGATTTACAGCAGACCATCAAAACATGTGAAGAAGAAGACCGTGAGGTCGAGTCCAAACAGGCAGAGGCCCATAAATCAGTCCTTGATGAAATCGAAAAGTTAAAAAAGCAGCTAGAAGAAGAGACAAGCGCTAATCTGGATCTAATCTCTAAACTGGGGGCACAGGAATCAGTGCAACAAAGTCTACAGTTTAAGTTTGCAGAGCTCACAGAGCAACTAAAGTCTGCCCCGGCAACATCTGAGGTGAGAGCAGATGAACCTGAGTCGTCTGCAACAGAAAAAGTCTCCAAAATGATAAATGTCTCATCTCAAACTGAAGATGCTGATTTAGAAAATGTCTCTGAACGAGAGGAACTCTCAGATCTCCCAGTAGATGTCCATGACGAATTTCCAAAAGCAGAGGATCTTTTTCTAATTAGGAACAATGTGGCTGCAGAAAAATTGGTTGAAGAAACAGAACCTTCAGAACCACAGGGGGTCTCTGAACAAAAATCCAAGAAACCATCACCGATGGAGCCTGAACACAGCAACAACAAGATGTTGGAGCTTATTAAAGATAGTAGCCAGTGTGAACTCAGCAAAGAGTTTGCTGAAAAAGTGGGAGTGTCAGAACCAGAAGAGGTCTCTGAGATGAAACACACCACTGAAACAGAATTGGTGTCCAAACAGGATGAGGGTTCTGAACAAAAAGAAAAGAAGCATAGATGCAGAAAGAAGAAAAAGTCAGAGAAATCCCAGGATGCTAATCAGGTCATTGAACCTCTTCCTCAAGCAGAAGATGGTAAACAAACAGAAGACGTGATGGTTTCACAAGAGATGGCTACAAAAGTTGGACTTTCAGAACCAGAACCGCAGGATGCTGTTACAAAAGAGGACTCAGATTCAAACTCCCAAATGGTATACAATCCTTCTTTGTGGAGACGATTTAAGAAATTCCTCACACCAGCATGTCTGCGCCAGAACAAGCACAAGAAGAAACTCCCAGATCCAAAGTGAGGGCAGGAACAGACTGGCTGTAAAAAAAAATGTATCATTATTGAATGTCACTGTTAAACGTACAGTTGAAAAGAGTTTTTACTGTTAATACATGTTGATTTGATGAAATGTTGAAGTATTTTCTGAAATGTGAAAAATAAAAAAAAAGAATTCAGAAATATAGAAGTTGTGTGGCTATTAATCAAATCAGCTTCAAAATAATAAGCTTTACAGTGTATTTTGACAGAAAAAAATAACATCCAGCAAAGAGAGACGAGCATGACATCACATGGGGAAACAGCATCGTGGTTACGTGCAGTAAAACTGCAAAGTAAAAACTCAAAATTCAAATTGCCAAACTGCATGATAAAAAAAATCCCTGAGAGAATAATAATTGAAAACATTTTCCAGGAAAACTGTGATTAGAGATATCTGTGATCTGAGTTTTCTCTTTTGCAATAATAGCTTTGTTGCAGGTATCCACGGTGTTTATTACTGATATTTTTATTGTACATGTATATTTTTCGGGGTTGAAACCCAATTCACATAAAGAACAAGACATGATGCCATTCTTCTAAGGACAAATAACATGTTGAGTATCTGAAATGCTTAATCTTACAAGGGTTATTTTAAACACAGATATCTGCAATGCACATAACACATTACGTAAGCATTTATGATGAGGTGTCTGAGCGCTGGATCCTGCGTCCTGGTCGGCGTGGCAGCTGGTGGCCTTAATTCTTCATCATCTTCACCTGCGTTCCTTTGGTGGCAGCTGCTTATAAGCTCCAGTCTCCTCCATGTTCGTCACCAGATCGTTTGTTCCTTCACATAGCTTAATGCCAAGCAAAACGTATGTGTTCATTGAACCTAATCACCCATTGAGTATCTGGTCATGATTATCTGTCTGCTTTAGAGGAATTTGTATCAGATCTGCCAGTCTTGGGACCAACAGCTCACATGGAGACAGCTGATCTGCTGCGCCGCTTTTTTACCACCTCTTAGAATATCCCAAAGCTAATAAGTCACAGGGATGTTTGCCCACAACTCCACTAAAACCTGAACTTTTACTGGTGCAAACTAACATTAAGATCACTGAAAAAGGAGTTTTTGTAAATTTAGAAGATCATCGATATCTGTGGTTTAAGTTCTGACAAGTATGAATGTTATTGTGATTTTGGGGACATATGAAAAGAAGGTGCAAATATGTTTGGTTTACTTTAATGTCAAAGTGTCTTGCCTACATATATGTGATCCACAAGCAGAAGTCCTGATGTGATGTTTACCTACATGTCACGATTAACTTCAACAGGATCACAGGATGAATCCTAAGATAGTAATGACAGTTAAATGGAGCAGTGGCCATGAATCCCCTCCTCTGTTTGCTTCTATAGACGTAAACTTCTTTCTTTAGTTGATTAGTATAAGCTTGAGGTGTTGGTGACCTGAAGCTAATGTCAGACATGACAAAAACAGTCCTCAGTTTTTTCTGTAAGCATCTTCCACACTATCACTAAGTGGAATTGATTGTTGAGTCTTGGGTTAAAATATTAAATAATTCAAATTTTGCTTGGTTTCTTTCAGGGTTAACATTGATGAGATTCAGAGGATCCTTGGAGCTAACAATCACAAAAGTTCTTTTGTGCTGCCTTATCTAAAACCAGTGTGCCATAACGTAGTCATTTAGTGACTGGGAACAAAAATAGCAAGAGTCAAAACAAAAGAGAAAAAGTGGAATTATAATTCCGCTCTGTGATCAAACAAGGATACTTTGGATAATCGCTATGCATTCATAACATTTTACCACGTCAGTCGTAAAATTTGGGTTTTGTTGGTCTTTAGACTTGTTGCATAGACAATTAGGCAATGGGGCAAACACATACTGACAGAGGATTCATCTGTCATCATTACCGGAATATTGAAAATGACGTACATTAAAGGTTGAGTGGGTCGTGGCTGGAAAATATGCAATAATAAATATTCAACCAAAATGTCCAATCTCTTTTTTTCAACTTTTACCAAAAACCTTTTTTCCAGAACAAACAAACGTGCACTACCAGCTGATTATTTAGGCCATGGGTGTCATACAATGTATATTACATATCTGACTGGAAACCAGGGCTGGAACAGGGTTTTCTTTATGGCATCAAACCACCTGGTCACATGTGATAATTGACAATCACTTCAGCCAATGGCTAACCATTATCACTTCCTTATCCATAGTCATGCTACCGCGCTTACTGAAGCAATTGTGAGTTTGTACAGTTCATCCAGTGAATTGAAAAATGCTCCTTGACATGACGGCCTACCCAACCTTTACTAAATATCTTCATAGTCCTAGTCTGTAATTACTGTTGGGTCTATGTAAACACAGCTCCTGCAGCAAAGACGTTTATTGCTTCCAGTGGTTGTTGGGATGTTGGAACAACGATGTGAGCAAAACATAAAAATGCAGAGGGAAAAACAAAGAGACCATATTTCTTTTTTAAATTGTGAAAGTAAGATATAAATATTATTTATTAATACACCCATAATGCACAGTATCCGGGTTGAATTTACACTACAGTTCCGGTGTTCTTGCTGTCTTTCATCTATAGATCTACATCTTAGATTGAGGATTAGAGAATCCTGTGAAGTCACGGTGTCGACCAGACTTTACAGTCTGAAAAAGACAATGTTTTTTAATTTAGTTACAGCTTGTAAGAGTTTATTCATCCTGTTCACCAGGGCACAAACAAAAGGTGAAAGCAGCTGCAACTGGAGAGTGAAACATCAATAAACTACATCCTGATGACACCTGCCAACCTCTGCAAATGCAATGTCATTCCTGCAGATGTGTATATGTCCACATCTCATAAGCTGGATACATCCGGGCAATGTACAAAGGAAGAGGTTTTCCAGATCAGCACTGCATGCATTTTCAATAGGACACTTCCTTCTCTGGGATCAGAAAATTATCTGGATTGTGGTATTCTTGTGGAATCACAGTTACTATCACTGTAGTCTAACAGCAAGCACGTTCCAGCTTCCAGCCTTTGGCTTAGACAGGACCGGAATATGTAGTTTTTGACTTTCTGTGCAAGTTTTCTCCTTTTCTTCCAGAGTTGGGTTAGAGTGTCAACTGAGCCTCTATGTGCTCAACTAGGTATATAATTCTTGAACAGATGGTGGTGCTTCACCTGCAACACAAAACTGAAGTTAGGAATCACGACAAGGGTAAAGAAAAGATCCATAATTAATATGTCCATTATTTATTCCCACATCACTGGGTTTAAAGCAAACAGAGAGATGGCTGACATACTCACACTGCACATATGAAAGGGAGAAAAGCAGTAAATCATTCAGTTGGTTCAGGATAACAATTTTCATTGAATAACTGCAAAATGGTTTAGGGATTTCTTTTCATTGGGCTCAACGTTATATGGAAAAGAGAATCCAGATTAATCTCTGTATGTGAGGGAAAATGCAAAAAATTAATTACTAACAGGTTGTGATCTTCAGACCCTCAGACAGCATATATTATACCTCTACAGTAGAGCAATGTTCTCCAATGTCTTTAAGGGCCATTACCATGTATAGTCTGGGTGTATAAATTATGGTATTGACATACAGACAAACACACACACAAATATATATATATATGTGTGTGTGTGTGTGTGTGTGTGTGTGTGTGTGTGTGTGTGTGTGTGTGTGTGTGTGTGTGTGTGTGTGTGTGTGTGTGTACACATGTAATAGAACACCTGGGCTCTGTGTTCCTTCCCCTTTCTAACTCCACTCTTCCACTGTGGAATGAACAACACAGAACATTATGACATCACAGAACATTATGACATCACAGGACATCATGATATCAAAGACAAAGAGCAAAGAATGTATCATTTTCTTCACAAGCCTTTAAGACTTCAAGCAGCACACATCACAATTTTACCAAGAACCTCAAGCGCCTTACCAAACACATTTATAACACTTCCATTTAACGATCTAACTGAAAAAAACAACTGAAACAATGAGCGGAACAGAAACATCTTTTGGAAAACATCTGTGGAGCAGTGTGGTGGCCTCTACTGCCTTCAACACTCCTCAAACACAAAACAGGATATATCCCAAGAAAGATTCAAATAGCAAACAGGTCTTTGATCCACAAAGCACTGCTCGATCGGGATTTGTGAAGAAGGAGCGTATGCCCTTTCACACATCTACCACCAACAAGTCGGAGAACAACAGGGCAAATTTCAACGCCCACAATTCTGCAAGTAGTTCAGGAGACTACAAGAATATGAACGCACCATCAGATGAGCTGGAGATGATAAAGGAAAAGCTGGAGAAAAAAGACAACTTTCTCGCTCAGGAACAATACTTTAAGGATGCAGCGGAGAAGGATTCGCTTGCATATTTGAAAAAAATCAAAGAAGCGGAAACTCGTTTGGAGGCTGAACGCCAGCTCACACTGGTCTATGAAGAAGAAGTCAATCAGTGCAAAGAAATTATTGATGATTTACAGCAGACCATCAAAACATGTGAAGAAGAAGACCGTGAGGTCGAGTCCAAACAGGCAGAGGCCCATAAATCAGTCCTTGATGAAATCGAAAAGTTAAAAAAGCAGCTAGAAGAAGAGACAAGCGCTAATCTGGATCTAATCTCTAAACTTGGGGCACAGGAATCAGTGCAACAAAGTCTACAGTTTAAGTTTGCAGAACTCACGGAGCAACTAAAGTCTGCCCCGGCAACATCTGAGGTGAGAGCAGATGAACCTGAGTCGTCTGCAACAGAAAAAGTCTCCAAAATGATAAATGTCTCATCTCAAACTGAAGATGCTGATTTAGAAAATGTCTCTGAACAAGACGAACTCTCAGATCTCCCAGTAGATGTCCATGACGAATTTCCTAAAGCAGAGGATCTTCTAATTAGGAACAATGTGGCTGCAGAAAAATTGGTTGAAGAAACAGAACCTTCAGAACCACAGGGGGTCTCTGAACAAGAATCCAAGAAACCATCACCGATGGAGCCTGAACACAGCAACAACAAGATGTTGGAGCTTATTAAAGATAGTAGCCAGTGTGAACTCAGCAAAGAGTTTCCTGAAAAAGTGGGAGTGTCAGAACCAGAAGAGGTCTCTGAGATGAAACACACCACTGAAACAGAATTGGTGTCCAAACAGGATGAGGGTTCTGAACAAAAAGAAAAGAAGCATAGATGCAGAAAGAAGAAAAAGTCAGAGAAATCCCAGGATGCTAATCCGGTCATTGAACCTCTTCCTCAACCAGAAGATGGTAAACAAACAGAAGACGTGATGGTTTCACAAGAGATGGCTACAAAAGTTGGACTTTCAGAACCAAAACCGCAGGATGCTGTTACAAAAGAGGACTCAGATTCAGATTCAAACTCCCAAATGGTATACAATCCTTCTTTGTGGAGACGATTTAAGAAATTCCTCACACCAGCATGTCTGCGCCAGAACAAGCACAAGAAGAAACTCCCAGATCCAAAGTGAGGGCAGGAACAGACTGGCTGTAAAAAAAAATCTTATCATTATTGAATGTCACTGTTAAACGTACAGTTGAAAAGAGTTTTTACTGTTGTTACATGTTGATTTGATGAAATGTTGAAGTATTTTCTGAAATGTGAAAAATAAAAAAAAAAGAATTCAGAAATATAGAAGTTGTGTGGCTATTAATCAAATCAGCTTCAAAATAATAAGCTTTACAGTGTATTTTGACAGAAAAAAATAACATCCAGCAAAGAGAGACGAGCATGACATCACATGGGGAAACAGCATCGTGGTTATGTGCAGTAAAACTGCAAAGTAAAAACTCAAAATTCAAATTGCCAAACTGCATGATAAAAAAATCCCTGAGAGAATAATAATTGAAAACATTTTCCAGGAAAACTGTGATTAGAGATATCTGTGATCTGAGTTTTCTCTTTTCCAATAATAGCTTTGTTGCAGGTATCCACGGTGTTTATTACTGATATTTTTATTGTACATGTATATTTTTCGGGGTTGAAACCCAATTCACATAAAGAACAAGACATGATGCCATTCTTCTAAGGACAAATAACATGTTGAGTATCTGAAATGCTTAATCTTACAAGGGTTATTTTAAACACAGATATCTGCAATGCACATAACACATTACATAAGCATTTATGATGAGGTGTCTGAGCGCTGGATCCTGCGTCCTGGTCGGCGTGGCAGCTGGTGGCCTTAATTCTTCATCATCTTCACCTGCGTTCCTTTGGTGGCAGCTGCTTATAAGCTCCAGTCTCCTCCATGTTCGTCACCAGATCGTTTGTTCCTTCACATAGCTTAATGCCAACCAAAACGTATGTGTTCATTGAACCTAATCACCCATTGAGTATCTGGTCATGATTATCTGTCTGCTTTAGAGGAATTTGTATCAGATCTGCCAGTCTTGGGACCAACAGCTCACTTGGAGACAGCTGATCTGCTGCGCCGCTATTTTACCACCTCTTAGAATATCCCAAAGCTAATAAGTCACAGGGATGTTTGCACACAACTCCACTAAAACCTGAACTTTTACTGGTGCAAACTAACATTAAGATCACTGAAAAAGGAGTTTTTGTAAATTTAGAAGATCATCGATATCTGTGGTTTAAGTTCTGACAAGTATGAATGTTATTGTGATTTTGGGGACATATGAAAAGAAGGTGCAAATATGTTTGGTTTACTTTAATGTCAAAGTGTCTTGCCTACATATATGTGATCCACAAGCAGAAGTCCTGATGTGATGTTTACCTACATGTCACAATTAACTTCAACAGGATCACAGGATGAATCCTAAGATAGTAATGACAGTTAAATGGAGCAGTGGCCATGAACCTCCTCCTCTGTTTGCTTCTATAGATGTAACCTTCTTTCTTTAGTTGATTAGTATAAGCTTGAGGTGTTGGTGACCTGAAGCTAATGTCAGACATGACAAAAACAGTCCTCAGTTTTTTCTGTAAGCACCTTCCACACTATCACTAAGTGGAATTGATTGTTGAGTCTTGGGTTAAAATATCAAATAATTCAAATTTTGCTTGGTTTCTTTCGGGGTTAACATTGATGAGATTCAGAGGATCCTTGGAGCTAAAAATCACAAAAGTTCTTTTGTGCTGCCTTATCTAAAACCAGTGGGCCATAACGTAGTCATTTAGTGACTGGGAACAAAAATAGCAAGAGTCAAAACAAAAGAGAAAAAGTGGAATTATAATTCCGCTCTGTGATCAAACCAGGATACTTTGGATAATCGCTATGCATTCATAACATTTTACCACGTTAGTCGTAATATTTGGGTTTTGTTGGTCTTTAGACTTGTTGCATAGACAATTAGGCAATGACAGGTTGTGATCTTCAGACCCTCAGACAGCATATATTATACCTACAGTAGACCAATGTTCTCCAATGTAGGTCTTTAAGGGCCATTACCATGTATAGTCTGGGTGTATAAATGATGGTATTGACATACAGACAAACACACACACAAATATATATATATATATTTGTGTGTGTGTGTGTGTGTGTGTGTGTGTGTGTGTGTGTGTGTGTGTGTGTGTGTGTGTGTGTGTGTGTGTGTGTGTGTGTGTGTGTTGGTAAAAAGCAGGACAGCTCAAGCTGACTAAAATGAAGAGCAGTTTGTGGATCGATGCAGTAAGTTTGTGGTTTCTGTGTCCTTGCTTTAGCATTAATTATGGCAGCTGCTCTGTTCATTGGTCTTTGTATGGGTGGATATATTGAATGTTCATAATCTGCTTATAGCTCATGACTGTCTCAATACTGAGAAGATGTAAAGGCCTGCTTATAGTTACTGAATTTTAAATGTTTAAGTCAATACATCATCAGAAATAAATGCAGTGTACCCATTTTAGGGAAACTGTGATACAGTGTTATTTAATTAAATAGGGTACAAGTCTTTGTGTCCATTTTTTGTAATTTAAGGAACTGCATCAGTTTGTCTTTTTTAATCAAATTTATCTGAAGGAGGTTTTATAGAAGTCTTGGTTGTGGGGTTCCGCAGGGTTTTGTACTTGGGCCATCACTTTTTACTCTATATATGCTTTTACAATGTATATGCTTTCATTTGAAATTATGTTATAAACATAACTATACAAATCACAGTTATATCTGTCCAAGTAATACAACAAGATCAATAAAATAGCTTAGGATTACAAGCATATCTTAATGACATAAAGAAATGGATGATTGCTATTTTCCTGTTACTAAACTCAAATAAGACTGAGGTTGTTGTCATTGAAGCTGAACACTTCAGAAATAAAGAGTATCTAGTAGCATTTTTTTTACAGAAACTATTAGTAGCATTATTTTTGCATCTAGTATTACTGGGAGAAATATTGGGGTCATTTTTGGCTGGGATTTGTCCTTCAAATTACACATAAAATAAGTTTCTAGAGATGCTTTTTTCCAAGCTTGTGACAATGTAAAAATTAAGAAAATCATTTCTCAAATTGGCACTATACAAATACAGTAAATTAAATTTTTTGTTGTAGTGATTCAAGAATCTTGTACATGATCTTAAAAGGATCCAGCTAATACTAATAGGTTTATTAGCAATTCAATTCTGGATACAATTTTTAGATCAATTGCTGCAGTTCAGCGAATCCTCTATTCATATTCATTTTAGGAGTTTATAATCTATACTGGATATAATAAAAATCTGAAGAGACTCAACAAATGCAGATATTGTGGTCCTAATCTGGAAATTGGCTTACACCATCTGTGCAGGATTGATGCACAGATAGTTGTGCATAAAGATATATACCGGTACATTGAATAATATACATCAGATTGCATCTTGGACATTTTGCTCTAAATGCAGAAGGAAATTACAAATGCCATTTACAAAAAGTTTTAAAAAAAAAAAGATCTGCGGCTGGTTAGTTAATTATAACTTTTATTTATCCAACAAAAATACAAAGGAAGCTATTTTTTTGTCTTCACATTCAACTCAATAAGTCCATAACACAACCATAAAAAAAAAAAAAAAAAAAAAAAAATTTTGGCATGTTACATTGTGTTACATCACCCTTCATTTTTAAAATCATTTGGGAGCTGAGAATAATAATTGTTCCAGTTTTACAAGAAGAATCCGTTTGTTCTTCAGTGCAAGATTTCAGCTGCTCAGGACTCCATGATCATAATCTGATTCTCTTTTTCACGCTGGACATTTCAGAAGGAGACATATCTGGACTGCAGGAAGGACAGTCATGCGCTCGCACGCTCCGTGTGTATGATGCCACACTGTGTAAACCGTGAAGGACAATGTCCATTGTCCTGCTGAAATAACCACGGACCTCCTGGGGAAAGAAGCCATCTCACATCACCATGTGTCTCTTCATAATACCAGTATTCACCTCTGCATCCATGGTAGCTTCACACATATGGAGGACACTCATGGGCGCTGATACACTCAAACACCATCACACCTGCTGGCTTTTTCTCTTTCCAGTGAGGATAACTTGGACGGCCTCTTCCATCTTTAGCACACAGAGCCTGATGTCCTTTTTTGCCAAAAGCAAACTGAAACTTGGGCCCACATGACCACAGAACACCTGTCCATTGTCTACCTGTCCATCTGAGATGAGCTCTTGCCCAGAGAACTTGGCAGTGATTCTGTGCAGGGTTGATAAATTGCTTTTGGCTCATTATAACACTGTTTCAGGTTATTTTGTTGAGTGTTACTCGTTTTACAGTGTCCTCACACCGTGTCCATGTGGTTGCATTGATCATAGTGCCATGATGATCATGCAGTGTAGAGCTCAACGTTGTCGGATATATGATGCACTGTAGATGCTTAAACACCTACTTCTTTACTGTTTGGCAAAAAATAGTTTATGCTCATTTTATCAATTTTTCACCTGTTTCTTTATTACTGTAGATGTTTTTACAGGATTTTTTTTTGAGGACGGACATGACTGACGTGCCTCACGAATGCAGGATATGCGTGGCAACCATCATGACTTGGAGTATATTGTCAAAGGTCAACTGTGCAATGAAGAGAAACAAAACAGACATGAACAAGCATAAAAGCAATACGCAATGGATTTACTTCTATTAGGAATCAAAAGGATTTACAGTTTTGATCCACAATAGAAAACAACAATATGTTAGTAGAAAGGAAAAAAAAACAAACTTCCTTTAGCACTTTTCCTCTTCTACTTTTAATATCTCACACTGTTTATTGAAGATTTGTAGGTGATAGTTGGCTTCTATTACAGATAAGATGAATCCAAACCTAGAAAAATAACACAGAGCATTTATGGATGAATATATACTCTAATGAGCAAATATTGTCCCCTGAGGTGTGATTATATCTGTATTTTCTCTGCAATCATTTAATAGAAAAGATAAAAGCACAAACATAGCAGCCTATTCTCATCTATCCATGCTAAGCATACACATGAGGTCAAGTACCACATTTCTCAACCACATCTCAGTTAAGAGCCTCTCTCTTTTCTCTCCCTTGCTCTCGCTTTTTCCCCTTTACCGTTCCTCGACTGCCTTTTGATGCTTTTTATCCTTTCTTCTCTATCAGATGCAGACTGTATGGTCTCAGTGCTACAGCACGGCTTGCCTACATACTCTCCTGAGCTGTGGTCACATTTTTAAAAAAAAATTTTTTTTTTTGTACATACATAATGGGCTCATAACCTTTTTCTTCTTGCACAGAAATCACATAAAGGGCAGCAGCAGGCTATCACTCAACCTCAAACACACTCACAATCACACACACACACACACACACAGCTGCACCTCTGTGTCCTTTTTGCCCCGTCTAAAATGTATTGTTTAGGTAAATGAGTCTGTGCGCCCAGCGGGCGAATCAGCATGAATAAGAACCTGAATGCATAACACCATTACTCTTCTCTCTCCCTCTGTCTTCCTCGCTGCCTCTCCCTCTTTCTCTTTTGCTCTCTGTGGCCTTTGCTTCGCTCGGCACCCACAGTCCTTCAGAGCTCAAATTGACATTGGAGACCTGGTTATTAATATGTTGGTAGTGGATGCTCGTGTTTTGTGCATGTGTGTGCCTTTTTCTTTTGTGAGTCTGTGTGTGGGAAGGTGATGGAGTGCTCTTGTCAGTTGCGTGTGCTCAATATTGTGCAGTTTGTTTGGGGAGAAAGATGATTGTGTGCGTGTGCCCCCGTGCAGACAGACAGACACGGGCGCTCTAATTACAGAGACAGAGTGGAGCAATCTTACTCAGAACAGAAGGAGAGGGATAAAAGAAAGGTTGCCTTTCTACACAGCTGCTGAAAGCTTTAACACCATGCATGCGTGTCCTGCTACCTGTTTGTGCACACATGTGCGTGGCCTTGTGTACGTCTCTGCATGTATTTCAACCCTCCACCTGTGTAAAGCTCACCTTCTCTCTTTCTTTGTTCCTTTTTCCTTCCCCCAGCTCTCTGCTGGTGTTTGTGTGTGTGTGTGTGTGTGTGTGCATTCGTCAGGTGTTACCCAGTGAGTCTGATCCCAGCAGAAACCTGCCACCGCTGTTGGCATGGTGACGGCTGCAGCACTGCGAGACACTGCTGCCATGGTTTCCAGGCACGCCAAGCAGGGGGAGAAGACCGGCGCTGCATTACCATGTTCTTCCTCCTCTAAGTTTGTTTGCCTGTGTGTGTGTGTGTGTGTGTGTGTGTGTGTGTGTGTGTGTGTGTGTGTGTGTGTGTGTGTGTGTGTGTGTGTGTGTGTGGGAAGCTGTCCTTTCCCTCCTCAATGACTTCCCGCAGCATCTTGCACACCTCTTTGTTTAGATGTGCTCCTAAAATGCACAGGGAGACACGTTACCTCATCTTTATGATGTACAACAGAGGTCCATGTTTATGGGTAGGAGGTGAGCATGTGTTTCTTTTTTGCTTTGCCTCTGTAACACGGCATGCACCACGTGTCTCTGTGCTCATGTGTGTTTGCTGACAGCTTTTATTTGTTGACTTACAAATGGATCAGAGCCTTTGGGCTCACCTCGGGGCCATTGTAACCTATAAATACAACAGATAACTCCTCTGAAACCTCAGCGCAGAGAGAAATCCATAGTGTATATGTATGTGTCTGTTTGCGTTTGAAGGCACAATACTCCATCTAAAATATTCTGTAGACATGACCTCAACCCTCAAAGATATTTATTTTGTAAATCAAACATTTACAAACATCTCTCTGGAAATTTTATCCTTCCAGTAGCTTGTTAATCGGTTTGGATTTTTAATGTTGTCTAGGGTTTTACCCAGCGTCAGGGTGGTAGTGGTAGCGTTGCATCTATGTTGAGGTGAGGCAGGATGAAGAAGAGAGACAAAGGGAGAAGAGAAAGAGGCAGACAGGCTGCAAAATCAGCAATGTATAAAAAACAAATACACACACACACACACACACACACATGTATATAAACATTCTGGTGCAGCCTACTCGGGTTCAAAGCTGCAGTATTTCTGGCTGTCCAGTTAAGAAGCTATGCTGTCTGTTTTTTAACAGTGTCCAAAAGACAGGTGGTTATATTGGCATATTTCCAAAGTTATGCACCTTTCCACCAGTTATTGCTAATATCTAAACCTCACCATGTACATTTAAATGTCTAGAACAAACAACTCTGTGTAATGCCATACATCTTGCCATGCAGATGTGTCTAAACCTTACCAACTTTGTTTAATGCCTAAACCTAGCTATGTAGATTATAATACCTAAACCTAACCTAATGGATTTTATTGTTTAAAATCTAACTAACTGCTTTTCTTGTCTAAAACCGTGTCTCATTCCTAAACCTAACCTATTTTCTTTAATGCCTAAACCTCACCATATAGAGCTTAATGTCCAAACCTAACGTATGTTTTACAATTTTAAACTGAACAAACAGCTCAACCGCAACTGAAAGCAGAAATGAAGTTTCAAACCAGTGTAATTTATTGCTCTGATGGGGAGGGGAATTTGCATCTCTTGCTTGTTAGTTGTGTGTATATTTTCTCCCCATCCAGCATCCAAATATAGACATTTTATTATATTAAATTTAATAATCACTCCAGTCATGACGACTGTATTCCTCTGAGTTATTTTTGTGAAGCCGAGCGTTGAAAAAAAGAGAAACTTGTTTTTCAGGATACAAATGAGTATAGTGTCACAAATTTGAACAGGACTGTTTTCAATTTTCAAAAATGAATATGGAGAAATGACCTAACTTAATCCACGTGTTCCCTCGTCTTCGCTGTCAGAGATGGGACTTGAAATGCCACCTCTGAAAAACAAGCGGCCCTGGTCGTGTGTGTCACAAATAATAGATGTTGTGAACTAAACGACTCCTGTCTGCTAACCAGCGAGGAGTTGTTTATGGTTGTTTGGTGGCGAGAGGCCCCGCCTGAAGCCGTGGCAGCTGGTTTGAGGTTATCTGGGCATGCCCGCTACCCTGGTGCCTGATAAATTTATCTGTCACAGGCTTTCTGTGGTTGGCGCCATGGTTTTCTTTGTCTCCTACTCACTCCCTACTGCTCTTGTTCCATTTAATACTCATTTGCACAACTTTTTATACAACTGCTATTTTGATTAAATTGTTGTCCCCTGCAGCAATAAAACTCACAGTATGCAGAACTCCCACACTTTCATATTTTAGTTTGAGCGCACACATTGTAAGCAGACATAACATGGCGTTTTTCAGTCAGAATTTCATGCTGTTTATGATTGTAATGGTGAGATAAAAATATATTTGAAGGCAGGTTGATATCTGCAAAGGCCAGGAGAGCATTACTGCATCTAAAAAAAAAAAAAAAATTGCAAATACACATTAATAGCCAGTGTTGTTTTCAGAGAGAGACAAGTGACAAGAATAAAATTCATTCAACATCTAGTCATGTCCACCATTAACATATATTATAAACTAATAGACTGAACCGTCCAACGTGAAATAAAACGCCAGGAATGTCTTTATCTAAGGCTTGCAAGTCTTATCTCTTTGATGGACATCTGGTTCTGTTGTCTTTAAATACGTTTTATTCCAGCCATTTTTTCATAATTTGTTTTTCTTTTCTTTCTGCATTTATTTCTGCTGCCTTGCCCCAAAAATAAAAATCTAAAAACAAACTAGATCAGGCACACCGAACTACACATACATGCATATACCGTATATATATATATATATATATATATGTATATATATATATATATATATATATATATATATATATATATATATATATATATATATATATATATATATACAGTAAAGTAAAACACAGTATTTTCTTTTAACAGATTCATTTGCATTAAAATAATCCTTAATCCTCTTCTCCATCTATACCCAGGACAGGTCGTGTTTTAGGAGCAGGACTTCTGATTTTGCCACATTTCATTGTTTTGTGTGTTTAGAAAGAACTGGTCTGTACGCAGTAGGAGGACTCGAAGAACAGATAAACGATAAATGTTCACCTCGTGGTTGCAATTTATTCCGAACTGTCCGTGAAGAACATTGGATGCACTGCCACACTTTAAGAGGAAAAAAAGAAAAAGATTTTCCAGGTCGCTTGAGATTTGTGTTTAACCCACCTCTCCTCATTCACTCCTCACTGATCAACAATGCTCCTTTCATCACAGAAGGCAAGACGGTAACCCCTGAATACAATTTCACAATCATGTTCTTTGAGCATGTATATTTGATGTGCAGGGTCATAAGAATAAGCAGTCAAGTATCGTGCTTACACATGAAATTGACCCATCAATCCACTACAAGATACAGTGTCTTTGTCACATTTGCCTCATCTTGGCAAGGAAAACTGCACACTGTTGTCCCAAACTCACAAGAGAACAGCATATAATTCTGGATGACTCTGTAACAGGGTTCAAATGACTAATGTTGTGTAAGGGACCTCTGAAAAGGTGTATTTGATCCTAAATGATGATCTGAAATGAGCCAAGTAGTCTTGGGGCCTAAAAGTACTCAAACAGTAGCTGTGTTTCCATCTACCGTATTTTGCGCACGAAAAGACGCACCGCATCAAAAGGCGCACCTTCAATAAATGACGTATTTTAATTATTTTTACATATATAAGGCGCATCGCATCATAAGGCGCACCTTTAATAAAACGCTTCGCATAAGGCGCTAAAGTAGAGGCTGGAGTTACGGTGCGTTATGCATCCATTAGATGCATAACGCATCCATTAGATCAGGGGTCGGGGACTTATGGCTCGCGAGTCACATGTGGCTCTTTTGACGACTGCATCTGGCTCTCAGATAAATCTTAACTTATATTCCTTAACACGATATGTAAGAAATAATTCCGCTGGAAATCACAGTGTTAAAATAACGATCACACTGTAACTTAGAGCTTTAGCTGCTTGTCTTCTTTACTTGGCGGAGCTCATCCTCATACTTCCTCCACTTCCGCACCATTGATTCATTGATATTAAATTCTCTCGCTGCTGCTCTATTGCCGTGTTCTTGTGCGTGGCTTATCGCCTTGAGTTTAAACTCAGCGTTGTACGCGAGTCTTTTGGTAGGAGCCATTTCAGGGTATTTACAAAAATATTAAAATGGAAATGAAACGCCAGTTTCCCGGTATCCCAGCATGCACTGCGCACTATTACGAGGGAAAATCGAGTCGCGGCTGCTTACCGTAACTGAGACCTGTATGCGTTTTAATACTGGGCCATATACAAGGCGCATTGTATTATTAGGCGCATGATCAGCTTTTGAAACGATTGAAGGCGTTTAGGTGCGCCTAATCGTGCGGAAAATACGGTATTTAGGAAGTTAGTTCAAGGTGAACTTTGGAGATCCAGCTTCATAGCAATAACTCTTGACACATGTTAACATTATGTATTTAATTGCCGTCAACTGTGTCGTTGTTGAGAAGAGGGTCCAAATACAGGTGATTGAGAGGCGTCCGGAGGGTCCAAGCTTGTAAAAGTTCTTCTTTAGTCGAGTAAACAGATGTCAGTCACCATTACGGTCATGTAGTTCACGAGTTCTGGAGACCCAGGACCTATTTTTACTTTGGTGTTGTTCGTGTTGATAATGACTAACGTATTCACGCACCTCTGCTTTGCATATATTCACTCTTTAGCACCGGCTCTGGTGCCTAAAACACAGGTGCCTAAAAAAAAAAGGAGAGAGAGATTAACACCAATTTAGCTGTGTACAAGAGTTCAAATATTTACAGCATCAGTGATTACTTGACTTTAATTAATCAGGATTGTTAAAGATGCATTGCTCAAATCCTCTTCAAATTCAGGATTATTTAACGCCTCAGACCAATCAATCAAAAACATCAATACATCGATCAGACTTTGTAAGAAAAATCTTTGAGGAGACTTAAATCATGACCACTGCAACAAATAATTTCCCTTTAGGGATAAATAAAGTACTTTTGAATTAAACTGGAAATGTTCCAGAAGGTAGCAAACCGGGTACTTTTTGTACAGTACAAATTGTGGAGTTGTTTGCATACTGCATACTGCATACTGCATACTGATTACTGCATACTAGTAACTGCATGCTGCTTACTGCTTACTGGTTACTGCATACTGTTTACTGCATACTGATTACTGCATACTGATTACTGCATACTGATTACTGCATACTGATTACTGCATACTGATTACTGCATACTGATTACTGCATACTGCATACTAGTTACTGCATGCTGCTTACTGGTTACTGCTTACTGGTTACTGCTTACTGCATACTGCATACTGCTTATTGCTTATTGCTTACTGCATACTGATTACTGCATACTGCATACTAGTTACTGCATACTGCATGCTGCTTACTGGTTACTGCTTAGTGGTTACTGCATACTGTTTACTGGTTACTGCATACTGCTTACTGGTTACTGCATGCTGCTTACTGGTTACTGCTTACTGGTTACTGCATACTGCTTACTGCATACTGCATACTGCATACTGGTTACTGGTTACTGGTTACTGCATACTGCTTACTGCATACTGATTACTGCTTACTGCATACTGCATACTGCATACTGCTTACTGCTTACTGCATACTGGTTACTGGTTACTGCATACTGCATACTGATTACTGATTACTGCTTACTGCATACTGCATACTGATTACTGCTTACTGCTTACTGCTTACTGCATACGGCGTACTGCGTATTGGATAGAAACGGAACTCACCCAGAGTCAATATTGCCCCTAGTCAGGGTTCCATTACCCACTAACTTTGACTCACTGACCCTCCACAGTCATCTCCAACATGTGTGCATCTCCTGCCGCCTCCTGGACCAAGGGCTATATGAACTTGACATCAGATATGGTGTATGTGAAGGTCCAGTGAAAGGGACTCCAGGTCCAGTAACTTGTAGTCTAGGCCCAACCTTGGTGGAAACTCGACCCCAGCTTGGTAACTACCCTGGACTGAAGCTCTGAATAGTCCTTCCAATCTTTAAACAAGGCTCTTTTACTTGGACCAGTAATGTGTGATATCTGAAGGTTGAAGAGTGGCTTTTTATTCAGATGTTGTTCCCATTTTAAACATGACTGGATTGTTCTGGTACAACGTGTATCATTGTGTCATAGTGTCTGAATAGACTAATGAAAAAGCTACAGACAAGCAATGGAAATGGAGCTGGCGTTCATTTGTTAACATGTATCACGTAAGAAAATTCTGTAGAGTTGCATCAAAGCCAGTTCACGTTACCATATTATCTTTAACCCGTCACTTCATAAAATGCTTACAAACAGACGTGGGACTTTAAAACTACAGACAGGAGAGGAGCTTTACACTCTGAATCTGTTGGTCTCTACGTTTCAATGGTCTACATTTTTGGAAAACAATAACACAAATCTTTACAGAGGTAAATCTGCCAGATGACAGCCTCCTGGAAATGGCATGAGTCTCTCTGTAAATGAATAGGCTGAGAAATATGTCTGCAGTTTCAGTAGTAACTGGGACATCACATATTAAATCTGCTTAAACTCCCCCAAAATAAGGCTTCAAAAGCTTTTTACCTAACGCTCTTAGGTTTTTATGCATGTACAAGGTGTCACAAGACTAACTTTATTTCCAACAACTCATGATGAAAGCAAACAGCATTACCAAATGGTGACTGGATACTTCTGTACATTGGCATAATAGCCTTCTTTCATTGAAAACGAGGTCAAACCCGTCACCACGCTGCTCAAACTGCTTCAACTTTGTCCTTGAGTCAGAGCAACAGTGTGATTAACTTGACATGTGTCCTGGTTTTGCAGACAGCTGGCTTTTTCACAAAGAGTCGCAGTGCCATCATCTATGTTGTCAGATGTTGTCAGATGTTGTGATTGTGGCTCATCCATATGTTATTTTGACCTTACATGCTGCACATATTGTTTTTGGTATCCTGTACTCAGAGAAAAACTGGGAATGACTCATCATGATGCGTTTACAGGCTAGAAAATAATAAATAAATTGATGCATTTACAACCTGGAGGGTTTTTTTTGTACACATGAGGATCACGACCGAGTCAGAACTGCTCTGAATCAGACTCAACTGCATAGTTGATGTATTTGTTTAGTAAAACCTAATTGCTCGGTGGTCATGTTCTGGGTCTCTGGACGCGTCTGTATTCTCCCGTCCTCATATTGTTAAGTTTGAACTACGCATGACTATGCAGATTGTACATTGGCATACTTGGTAATGACAGACTACCCTGGCCAGCACTGCCAACTCCTTTTCTGGGTGTAAAACTGGACATCGACTGTACCTTTAATACTCATGTTACTTCGGTGGCTTTTTTCACCTACAGAAACTGGCCAAGGTTGAGCCTTTTCTTTCCCGACGTCACTTTGAGACATTAATCCATGCTTTTATCACAACATGTTTAGATTATTGTAATGGTCTTTTTAGCCAGAAATCAGTTGCTCAACCTCAGTTGGTTCAAAATGCTGCTGCCGACTTTTAATTGGTGCGAGGAAATGAGCATAATACTTCAATATTAGCATCACTTTGTTGGCTCCTGGTTCTTTTACACATTGATTTTAAAATGTGACCGCACTTTTTCAGTCGCTGGTTCAAATCTGTGGAACGAGCTACCTTCACATATTAAATCCTCTCCTAAAACATACTTTTTCACTTTGGCTTTTAAATCATTTTGAGATCTTAGTTTTAGTGTTTTTTCTTATTGTTTCATTATTGCTTTCTGCTTTTATGTTTACATTTGTTTTACATGTTTTAAATTTCTTTAAAAATGTTTTTCTCTAAACCCATGTTTGTGTTCAACTGTATTGTTTTTAAAGTGCTTTATAAATATGGTTGAGTTGAGTTCTGTACCGGTGGAAATGGTTCTGACTCTGAGTGGTACCAGACCCGTTTCACAAGAGAGAAAAGGTGAGACACGGCTTCTGTATTTATGAAAACTGACTCGCCATCCACTGATCCAACAAAGAATATTTGATGCAGTATATTATGACTCTCATAATTTTCTCACCCTAAAGTACTTTTGCTATAGTTACATGCAACATGACATTGATAAATGACTGAATAGGCAATGAAATGATGACTAAATCCCACAATGAAGTGTTCAAGTGAATTATTTTCAAATGCCAGTTGTTGAGATGTGACTGTGTGTGTCTGTCAGCACCACCAACTGTATTTTAAGAAATGTAGTGACAATATGTCACATATCGATTGATATTTTGTAAGTATATATCTAATTTTTCAGTCTGTGTATCTCATGTTAGATATATATCTCATTTTTCTGGGAACGTCAAATGGCTATTTTTACATTGCACACATTTCTGAATATGCACAGTATTCCTAACAAGCATCTTGTTGAATTATCGCAGGCTTAATGAAACATCCCCACTTCTTTCATGTGAAGAGCCCAGGCAATCAGCAGATGAGATTGAGCTCCTCCACACTGATAGAGATACAATATCATCTAATCAAACTAGTAAATTCAATTGGAAATGCCCTGCTTGACTTTTAAAGTCAAAGCTGCAGGCCTGGAGCATTTCTTGTGGATTCAAATAATTCCTTAAAGCATTTCTGATGGCAGCAGTTCTGCATTTTTGTTGTCCAAATTAAGAACTGCTGCTGTTTAGTAGCTACTAACAAGGAAACGGGCACTCGGTCGTTCAGTCTCAGCTGAGCGCAGATCAGCCGTGGGTGTTGATCCTTCTGTTTCCCTGCTGATTTCTAGCTCCTCTAAGCATTAGGGTCTGGTCTAGGATCAGTATCAACATGCGGTTTGGTGCAGGGCCAAGGCTTGAGAGGATTAATGTGGGTGTCTATGTGTGTATGTGAATGTAGGTGTGATGCCACAGACGCATGAATCCGTGGTACCAGAACTGGCTTACCGCTGACTCACCGGGGAGCTCTTGCTGCTTTTGTGTGTGTACGTGTGTGTCTGTGTGTGGTTTAATGGGTGAGATGCATCTTTATGTGCTACTGTGCAGTTTGTTTTTTTCTTGGGTTTTGGCGTGAGAGGGTGATGCTTGTGTGGGCGCCTTCTAACGAGGAATATGTTTAACAAGATCATAATTTTGTCCTGCACCTGTACTCAAACCTTTATCTCGCTCCTTAGAGACTTAACACTGCTACCCACACACACACAAAATAATCCTTACTTCTACTAACATATGAAAAACTTTGGCAAAACAAGAGTTTTGTTTTTTCTAATACTCGCAAATATAGAGAGTTCTTTTTTATTTTGCCATGGTCGCTCTCATTGAGGAGTAATAATGTGCCAAATGCAAATATGGAGTGTTAACACTGCTGCAACGCAAACGGCACCAGATGGAGTCTGAAGCAACACCGCCTTCGAGTATCTAATGGTAGTAGTCCATTAGTTAAAGCTGAGACTCAAACAAAACCCAGTTTGTCAGATAACATTGACAGATACCAGCTATTTCTAAATCCAACCTCATGCTTTCGTTAACCACTTTTCTTTCTTTCTTTTACTTAAATTTGAGAGAATCTTGCCTTTCCAGCATTTTCAAATCACTCTGGAATGATTTTTTTTTTTAATTCTTTTTATTAACAAACGAGCTGAGATGAAGTGTGGAAAACCGGTTTAATGCAGAGGATCGTGGTCCCGGGATTGGCCTACTTCGGGTCGCTTTGGCCTGGTTAGGGAGCTGTCTGACTAGACTCTGAGCTGGAACAGAGCGGAGGTGGATTTGCCTCCCACAAGCCCATCATCTGCTCTTTAGGATGACAGCCGTGTTGTGTGTACGTGTCTGTGCGCGCCTGTGTTGTGTGTCTGCACCGCATAAGTTGTGTGTAGCTGGTTTTGACGAGGATATTGTGACACAGTGGCGCAGGAGTCTTAAAGACTGATTGAAATGGTTGCTAGAGAGGTTTTTTTTAAACGCACACTTCATTTCCTGCCTCCTATTTTTCTTTTTGTCAGTTTATGTGAGAGATCTCAACATGCATCAATCGAATCATTAGTGCTTGGGCTCTAGTGTCCACACGCAGTTATTGGAGTCGGTATTGTAACAGTTTCTGATATATCAGAGTGTAAGTATGCACCTGCCATCACAGACGGTATTGTCACTCAAACTGCCAAGAACATGGCTTAGACAGCAGCCATGACTTCCTGAGTGGATGCCTCCGTGTTCTGCACAGATACACGCGGTTCACATGCCCATTATGCTCTTCCTGCTGTAGTGCAAGCTGGTCGAGTGGATGCATGATTTGAGAACTTGCCATGGTTGATCCAAGTCCACTGAGGCAGGGAATGGGAAGTGATGGATTTGTGTCATGACATGCTTAACTGGCACACGACCCCTCTCAGTCTCCCAGCTCATGTCAGATCTGCACCAGAAATTCTAGCCGAATCCAGTCGAGTCTGACAGCCTTCTACGGTTCACCCTTCTTCTTTCCTGCTTTTTCTCTTGACTGCTCTATTTTGATAATCTCTACAAGTGTCTCAACTTTGGATTTCCTTGTATATCTTCGATCACCTTTCACCTTGTCCCTGACGTGTCTGTTTACACTTTAGATCTTGGCTGAGAAGGGGGTCGAACCTTACTCGCCGGCACCGTGGCAGCTGTCTGCAAGACGAGTGACGTTGGCCGGACTGCCATCTAGTCCCAGCTTGTTCCTCAGCATTGCTGAAGCAGAAGAAGAGTCTGCTCTGCAGGTAATAGGATTTTAACGCCTTCAGCTGGTATGTCAGCTGATTTCGGTATGCAAAGTATAATATAAAGCTTGTTAATAAAATGCAATGCTGTTATTTCTTAGGAAAATTATTAAGCATTATTAGTCCATAGATTTGGTAGTAAACTATAATGAACATTTGAACCTTCATTTTGGGGGTTGGGAGTATTGTTTGATGTGCAGAACAAGTGTTCTTGGTGTGTATGTAGTGAACAGCCAGATGACTGACTTTTCTTTAACTTTCTATCATGTCGAAGCAAAAGTTAACCTGTCCTTATTTTATTGATTTATTTCTTTTGCTCGTTGCAGCACCGCGGACGTTTTTTCCATAAAAGGCTCGATTTCTGCCAAACTGGGAGGCGATTGTGAGGTAACTCATGTTTAAAAAGGCCTCTTTCGTCCCAAATCTTGAAACGAAGGCTGTTTCTCAGATCCTGCTAAGTATTTTGACCTCCACTCAAGGATTAAACACTGCTTCATTCATAATTCTTGCTGGCTATTACCCAAATTGCATTGTAGTGGGATGGCAGTTACATTGACAAATTGAGAGTTCTTTCATCACCATCATCAAATCTACGATTGTGAGCTTCCCTCTGAGATGCAATCTTCTAATGACTTAATTTCCTAGAAAACAGTGAAACAAAGAGATGTTTGTCTTGTCACTTTCATTTGTTTGGATACATGTATTTGTGCTTTTAAGGCCTGTAAGAAAAAAGAGGAGGAAATGGGGAACGTTTAGGCCCGTTAACGAAATAAAAGAAAAATCTATATATTTGGGTGATGTCATTAGATGATTGTAATCATGGTTGAGGTTGTAAGAAGTAAAGATGGGCTTCAAGTAATTTAAGAAAGAACAATTAAAATTGAGAATGTGTGAAGGATTTTGAAAACTAAAAATGAGTCTGTTTTGTTGCACATGTTAAGATGTATTTGCCTGAAGAACGAGACAAAGTAAAGAACTCAAACACAGCAAAAAACCAAAGGAGAAGGAAACACTGATTAATGGTGGCACGGTGGAGGTAGACCAGAACCTTTGACTTCTTGAAGTCGACATCTGCCAGGACCTGCTGTGGACCAAGAACACATCGGTGATGACTAGAATAAAAGGCCTTTGGAGGCTCCTCTTCCCAAGGAGACTGAAGAAGTGGTTTACAGATGCGCCATAGTCTGTCTTCACAACCTGCTTTAGTTCTCGTGTTATCCAGAAAGTTCTACAGACCTGGGTATGCCTGCACAACCTCACTAGAGAACATGGTGCCCTCACCTCCTCCACCTCACACAACCCAAGGAGTGCAGGGCACTGACAGGCTCTGTCTGCAGTCGGCATTTCTGTTTCAAGTCAGTATTATCAACCCTCTAATGCTGGGGTTTTAATGTGTCCCCTTGGACTTCCACAGCCTGACAAGTCCGTGGGATCCCATCAGCGTCATCATTAACAGCCGACAATAATGGACTCGTAGACAGCGATAGTGTAAGGGACTTACGGCTCAGGGTACAGCTTTCCCTCCACTTTCAAAGGTAGCGCAGGGCTTGGAGTCCAATCCTAGGACTAAAATATACAAAAACTATGTTTGGGTTAAACCAGGGATCAGTTACCTACCTTAAACACAAAGATTACTCTCCAGATCATATTTCACTACATTACGCAGTCTAACCTAACCCCATCCTTTGGTCTCACTGGCAATTGCCACCAACAGAATGCAACATGCATGTCTGCACCTCTCACCTGACCTTTTGTTATCCAGTCAGACTCTCTGCTTTCCCCTCTCCGTGTCTGCTCATCCACAAAACTCTGCTGGGAAACGGGTCCGCCTCCACAAACAGGCTCACAACTGTGTGCACTCACTCGCACAGAGAGTTGAAGAGACAGTGACAGAAGATGAAGGCTGGGTAACAGGAAAATGTGTGCCTAATGCCCCACAGGGGATCGAGCTGTGATCAAAAATTTATCAAAGAGCGTATAAAATTCCAAAAAGCAAACTTGAAAGAATCTCATCTTTTTGTACTCCATATTTTCCTCATTCTTTTTGGGGAGGGGCGTGTATCGAACAATGTATGTAGGACAGTTACTAATAGCATACATCGATTCTCTGGTTTTTCACATTTACCAGTTTTTAACCATTAAATATGGCCATTGTTTAAAAGCCTGTTACCCTTTGTTTCAAAGTGTTATAAGCCATGCAAACTGCTGGAAGCCTTTCGCTCTGTGGGCCATCCCTAATGGCTTCATGGTTTACGGCAAACTTATGTGGGAATAGCAGGTGGTTGCTGTAGGTGTGCTCGTTGAAATGTGAGCCCAAGCTGCGCCGTCGTCTCCCTTTTCATGCCCTGTATGTCTTTATAGCAAATATACCTGAACAAGCACACTGAAACTCAAAAGTAGCTGCTCTCACATCTCTCCTGATCTTGCATTTGTAACGAGCCACGTTCATACAAGTGGGAGTGAAATTATGTTTAACTTTGCCGTTGTCTTGCAGTCCACCCTCAAGATACAGAATCCACCTGATGGAGTATGATGTCTAAGCTGACCTCTGCTTGCCTGGAATTGTCATTGTGATGATTCCTACTGCAGAAAACAACCCCTCCCTCTAGAGAGTTGTTGTTTCTCTAACTCTGACTCTGTATAATGTCATAGACCTTAGGGAATTCAACAAATCGGCAAAAAGCGCTTACGCCAAATCTACTTTTGGAGTTATGCTGGGTGCAAAATTACCAGAACCTGAGATTAGAATTAGATGGCTGAAAATGAGCATCATACGGCCACTTTAATGTTCACTGAAGCTAAAATATACACAAGTACTTCTTATCACTTGTAAAACTGGCATGCTCAGGAGAGTTTCTCAATGTTCAGACATCACTGTCCCTCCATCTGCCGTCTAACATGTCAGGGTCTCTCTGCCCTTCTGTTAACATAGCTGTTCTTTAGGGTCGCCAGCTCATGTGTCTGCGTGCGCAGACGTCTGTGCACGAGTCCATTTAGAAGCTCTGATCATAACAGACAGATAAATAGCCGTGCATTAACACATGCAAAGCACACACTGACTAAATTATTTATGCAGCTGTGATATTTTATTTTTCATCTCGGCTTCTCTGTCCTCTCTCCGTGCTGTGTAAAGCAGATGGCTTTTTTTGAAGTGGCAGTTGTGTGCAGATGGATGGATGGATGGCTGGATGAATAGATGGATGGGATGATGTCTCAGCCCGTACATTTGTATAATTTTAGCATGCTGTGTGTGTGTGTGTGTGTGTGTGTGTGTGTGTGTGTGTGTGTGTGTGTGTGTGTGTGTGTGTGTGTTTGCAGAACATACAGGATCTTCTGTGTGCACATGTTCGTGCACATGTGTGTGTGTGTGTGTGTTGAGCTCCCAGATTTAGACAAAGACCCAGCCAGAGTCCATTGGCTGGGCAGGAGTGCGTGCAGCGTAGTAATGAGAGCGTCATTAGTTTGGCTGGGAGGTGCCTCCACTATTAGCTAATGGATTCTCAGCCATCTGCTCTGATAGGCTCTACTGGTTACTCATTTCCACCTCGATCAGTGTTTTTGCTACAGGAGAAATCTTTCCTCTCGCTGAGTGGAGGCTCCAGGAATGGCTGAACCCTCCCAGCAGCTTGGTTCAACTCCTACTGACTTTTTTTTTTTTTCTGGCTCCACTATTTGCGTTTCTCTTTCTGCTGGTGTAGATTTTCTTTAATTCTGGCTACCGTAATCCTAAAAAGCTTGGGTAAAAGGAAACTGCACTACTTTCTAGGTTCTTGAAGATATTTCACCACTAACCTAAAAGTCCTCTTCGGCTCTGACTGACTGGAGAGTCACCAGCTCAAGTACAGAAGTATTCAGAGGTTTTAGGATTTTGCCTTTATGAAACTCAGCAACAGATTTGATAAAAGTGTAGGATTTCAGCTTTAATTTACGGTGTTTCACAAAAATATGGTGTTTACATTTCAGGAACTGCAGTCTCCATTTTCACATGTTCACAAGTATCTGTACGAATGACTGAATAGAAGTTACCTGGCCAGGTGTGGTCCATTCCCTTATAACTTAAAAGCAAATACAGCAGATTAAAGATCTGGAGTTGATATCAGGAATTGAGTTGGGTTTGGGAGCTACCAATACGATATTTAAGGAAATCTCAGCGTAATTGAAGGAGAACGACACTAGGCTGAAAAGGCTACAAAAAATGTATGAAAGATAAAGCAAACACTGAAATGTTTGGTACATTCTCTAAATAAAAGGTGCATTCACACCAGAGCTGTTTCATCTGTTCCAAACCGACCAAAGTTTGGAGCTCGGAAAGTCCGGTTCGTTTCGGCAGGTGTGAGTGCACATAGAGGCAAACTCTGGTCCGCCTGAAAGTGTTGGTCTCTGTCCACTTCAGGAGCATGAAGTGGACTACAGTGCAGGGAATTGGTTAAGATATAAAGGACAGTTGCACTGCGTTAACCAGTAGATGGGTTTCTTGTTCATTGTTTGTGGTGTCTTATCCTTCACTAATGCTTGATGCAGCGCCACCACAGGTGAGGAGGGGGTTACGTTATTCAAAAGGTTTGGTTTGTTTGACAATGTGCAGTGTCAAAGCAAACTGGGACCAGCTGAATGCTGCCACCCCAATCAAATAGGTGTAAAAAGCACTGGTGAACTTGAAACAGAGTCATTGGACAAGAAATGTATGGAGCATAACACATGTGTCAAACATGGTGGAGGCAATGTTGTGGTATGGGCGTGTATGACTACCAATGGAAGAGCCTCACCGTGTATTGATGACCTGACTGCTGGCAGAAGCAGCAAGATGAATGCTGAGGTGTACGAGGCACCATTCTCTGTTCACATTCAGCCAAGTGCTACAAATCTGATGCTTCAACATTTCAGATGGATAATGAACTTAAACGTATGACACTTTGAAGGCAAAGTAATGGAATATTCTTCAATGGCCAAGTCGGTCGCCTGACTTTAACCTAATATGCATTCTTTCAGTTACTGAAGACAGAATGCCTTTTGTCATCTTTTGTCATCTGTACACTGTCTGCTGCTGAGTCATGACCTATAATGGGCTGGTTCTCCTGCAAACACAAGTGTTTTTTTTTTTCCATAGAAGAGCTTGTTTCTTTCAGGAAGACAACAAAACAGATTGCACGCTTATGACTACACAGCTTTGTAGTGAAAGAGTCAGGTACATAAGTGACCTGCCTGCATTGAAGAGCTGTCACCACTGGAGACATGTGTTGCATTATTAAATGGAGGCCTCAAACTGCTGTGCAGCTCAAATCCTACATCAAGTAAGAAGTGTGTTGCTTTTGAAACTACAGCAGTCGACCTCCGAAGTTCCTCTCACTGTTAAAAGAAGAGGTGATGCAACACAGTGGCAAACATGCCTCTGAAGATACCATTGTTCCCTGTTCCGAAGTAGAAATAGTGACTACAACTGATGTATTTATCTGCAGCTAATGCTGACCTTTTGTGCAAACAGCATCACAAAGACCACCAGGAATGAGATTATAGCCCAGCGATTTGTTTTTAAGGATGAGTTTATCTCACCTGGCCTATTTTTTCCCCCCCTTTTTTTCTACGACATTGAGAAAGAGTGCCAGGGTTACGTTGAGGAGGACCAAGTGTGTTTGAAACTCAGTGAAATAACTTTCTCTCGCTGAGTTAGTCCTGGTAAAGAGCATTCATACTCAAAAGTCAAAACAAAAAGTTGAGGAGCATAGAAAAAGCATAGATTTCAGCAACACAACAAGTTCCTGGAAAGGACAACGTGTGACCTATCTTGTCAGCTTCACTGGGAACTGACCCGTTTCTTCTACTCGGGCTGGAACCAGAAATAGGATGTGGCCCACTGCTGATGGGTCTCCACAGGACATGAGCTTTAATAGATTTTTAACAGAATGGCTCCAAGGGTAAGATAATAAACTTGCCATCTCTGATCTTTTGGAAAATGTGCATTAAAACTGTCTACTTACCCGATTTGTAGGCTGCCACTCGCACCATCCTAATCTCGCTCTCGCTGCTTCTGTGCTTTCAGTCCGTTGTCAAGTGGCTTTTATGTTTTTTTGTTTTTTTTTTTTTTGAAAGGCCAGAAAATGGCTTTTTTTTTCTTCTCTTTTTTCATTTGCATCAGCAGGATTTGAAGCTGCTTATCTTCTGTTCCAAGGACGGCAGCACTACCACCACAGCATAATGAGTTAATATCTGAATACTAATTAAATGTAAGTTCAACATTCACTGCCAGCGTTCAGTTCTGATTTTAGTTGATTTACTTAAGCAAAAAACTCCAGGACAGGATTAATAAAATTCAATAGTTTAATGACTAAAGTGGTGGTGTGCACAAAAAAGGGATAAATTGATGTATGGCATTGTTTTTTGCCATACGTGCATAGGTGGAGTTCTTTTTATAAGATTTCAATTATTCTAAATTTGTACGCACATACAAGAGCCTCTTTTCCACTTCACTGTTTCCCAATAAATGCAGACTCCCATAATTTGCAATTTGCATATAAAACATTGTTTTCCCCCACAACTTAATAAGCATGACATTTGCAACAAGTGTGGTTCTACCTAATGTGTGGTCGAAAAGTAACATCACTTGAAAGCATCGGGGTCACAGGGAAATGGACCAGCAATCAAATATGCAGGTCAAAAACATCCTGTAAGCAGAAATTCGGGTTAAATCTCTTAACACTGGTTATTTTCTTGAAATTCTGTCAACGTGGACTTCCAGCACTGGCAGAGCATCCATCGTTGTGGACAACTGTTACAGATGACGGGAGTTTTTTTTTCAAACGCATACCACAATAAGGAGTATTTATAAAAACTAATATCAGCTTCTTTTGGTGCACTGAGAGTGGTCTTACAGTTGTTTCTGTGTTTGCACGAACAGTTTGATGTAATTAAAGTTCCATTTTGTATCAGAAAGCTTGTAGGTTTGCTTTGCTTTGTGCTTCATATTTCTATTTTAGTCTCCGCTTTTATTTGTTGGCAATGGCTGGCTCCGACACTTGTTGATGGGCTACGCAGCAAAGAATAAAATGATTTTCCTGTGATCAATTCCATGTAGTTTAATGTTACTTTCCCTGCTCCTGAACGTTTCTGTGCGTAATCACTGCAAATATTCTTGTTATAGATTTTATAAATACCACTTTGCATGCGGGAAAAAATGTTTACTGTCATGCAACTGTTAATAGCCCCTCTTTTAGTGCTTTTTATACGTGTGTGTGTGTACGTAAAATCATTAAATGTCCTGTATTATTCCTGTTTTAGTTATTATTCCTGTTAGATACCTGACCATCAGTAAAATATACATACAATAAATATACAAATATAAAGCATGGAAAAGGGGATTGGTCCTGAGTGGGACTTCGTGGACTCAATCAAAGTCCAGTAGACCAGGTCTGATGAAATACACCCTCACCAGCCCTCCACCCTGTAAATCACTGTGTTTCTAGATATACAGTTTGTAAGTGAAAACTGACATAACTCTAGTCTGGCAGCTGGACTGCATTGAAACATGCTGGCGAGGTCAATGCACGACACTTTCGTACAGTAAATATTGTTGACAACGTACATAAATATTCAGTATTGATGTCCAACTACTCTGCCACGCAGCCAGTCATCAGCTGTGCGTGTTTGTGTGTTTGATTAATAGTATTTTTGGTTTTATCAGCATGTGTCTCCAATTCCCCGTGACTCTCCACCCCCCCCACTTTCTTTATCTATTACACTGTCAATCCAGTTCACATTTACAATGAATAGCACAACATCTGCACCTGAGGAGCCTTTCCAAGACACTACACATTAACACCCTTTGCCTTGACGCAGACGTGTTGGAGCATTTATCACACCTATCAAGATGCGTCAACAGCATGATCTCATCTCTTGTCTCGAGGGGGAGAGCGGCTGTAACGCAGAACACACACATGCACGCAGCGCAGACCGGCGAACATTTACATATATCTGTCGACCCTGTGACGCAGTCCCAAACACGCCGACGTATAGGCATCCACATATGCAACAAATCTGCTTTCTCTGCTCGGGTTTCTGTTCCTGCCGGTTTAGCGCGGCTCCCCAGGGCACCGTTTAATTGAACATATCTCATCATTCGCAACAGTGCCCCCCCCCCCCCCCCCAACCCCCCACCATCCTGTCCTCTAATCAGTTTTAAGAGGTCTTTTGCTTTCTGCCATCATTTCTGCTTGAAAGGAAACTAGCACCGTGCGTCCGCGAGTGTTTCAAACAGATCAAGTGAGTTAATCGAGGGGGATAAAAGCACCAGTGCGAATCATCTTGTTAATGTGGCATCTAAGAGTTTAAGCGAGAGAGAGCAGTGAGGTGGCATAACCTGACAGGCCATGAGTGTCAAGAATATGCCTCTGAGAGCTTTTAGATTGAAGAGAAGGGTTTGGACTTTTTCCTCGAGTAAAATGAACCAAAGGTTTTCCCTTTTTTTAAAAAGAACACTTACAGTACAGACCTTAATATGTCCTAATATTTGCTCATCCCAACTAAAATGCAGACTTAGAACTCATGAAATATTAAAATACTCTAACAATTATGTATTTTGAAATACAGCGGCCCGCATTACTTTACTTAAGCACTGCATTCTGGTTAGATAATGTCACCTGACCACACTGGACCGTTACCAACTACATTACCTTCATGGGCCAGCATATCCCAAAATTCATTGCACTGCTGGCGGACGGTGGAAAGTTGGCAGAAGTTCTTTCTGTTTTTTGTTTGCTTTTGTTTTAATGCGGTCATCTCTCAGCCTGAGATAAATCAAATGCTGGCACCAGCAGTAAAGTGTCACTGTTTTCTCCAGTGATAAACTATATAATTGATGTACAAAGGAAGCGATAGATTCCGAATCCATTTACAGACGGATGAGAAAGTGCTGCTGTTATCACTGCCAGGTGACGAGACTGGCACTGGTGGAGTAGACGCAAAACTCGAAGCGGGCCAAATCATGTCACCAACGGCCTTTGTGACCTTCCAAGGACACGCCTTCATAGACGGTGTCCTCAGAAGGATTAGTGTTTAATTCCTAATATGGAATTAGGACATAGGTAACAGTCGTAAGACGTTTGTCCCCGTACAAAGAAAAAAAAATCATTTCCACCAGCTGTCAGTTATGCAATGAATTCTGGGATATTCGAGGCTTCAAAGGACCTCCTGCTGTCTTCTCAACCCAAGAAAAGAAACATGTTTGAAAACCACATTCAGTGGAGTCTTTGAAGCTGTTGAAATTTGAGCTGTCCAGTAATGTCACAGCTTTTCTTAGCAAGATCTCAGCAAAGATCACCGTCGACGATCATTTGTGAGTCTGACCTCCAGGCGTGTAGTTCGTTGACTTGGTTGTTCTCTCGTTTCCTCTTCAGCCTTTACTTTCTTTCTTGAGTCACCTAAGACGATGTCCACTGCAGCTCTGTGAACTAGTTTCACCGTTGTTAATGTGTGACGTAGAGCTGTAAGTGGTATAGCAAGAAGTTCCAGAAGGTAAAAGTAAGCAAATAGTCCTTCCAATGAAATTAAAACTGGTATTTTAACATAAAAGAAGGTCTTTTGTGCTATTTTAACACTGCATGACACAAAATACCTCAACTAATCTGAGAGATTATGTCTGTTTTAAGGTGACACCTTCTCCCGTTGGCGAACATCTCCATTAGAGAGTCCTCACATATGAGCCATCACGTCTTGCTGGCTCATGTCTCCTCAGTGGAAAATGGAGTGGATCCACTCCTCACTAAAATAAACATATTTTAATAGGATGCAACTGGAATGATTTTATTTAAAGCCACTCTGGAGCAATACTATTTATGACTACATACAGTAGTCAACATTTGAAGTGGATCAAAAACAGGAATTTTGAGCAATATCTGTTCTTGTCGTAGGACAACCTGTGATTAAATGTTTTGATCTACTTCAAATGTTGACTTGTATAGATCTGCTGTGATGATGAAAAAGCCACGGGTAATACTGTATTTATGAGTGGGGACGGTCCGGCAGGTCTTGTAATATCACATTGTTCCACTAGAGATACCTTTATATTATTTTCTTTTATTTTTTTTTTAGACTCGCGTCAGGCAATGGCACATGAATGTTCTTGAGCTATGCTGCCCCCATGTGGTCAGAAGTGGTGATGCTGCATAGAGTAGCTTTGAAGAAGCACAAAATATTTTATTTTTTTGTTTTTGTTTTTTGTTTTTTTCTCCAGAAAATAGCAGTTTAAATATCAGGATCAATTTCAGTTAAACATTTAATTCATTTTGGAAAGTTTCCTTTTGCTCTCCCGGTTACTCGTCCCTACTTTTGGCAACAACCAGTCAAACCATGGACTCCTGTCCAGGTCGACTCTTGGGACAACAGCGTATCACTTTAGGGCACCAGGTCAACAACGATGAAACTAGCTCACAGCTCCAGTGGACGTCATGGCAGAGGTGACTAACAGAAAACTAACAGCCAAGAAAGTAATGATGAAAAAGTGAAAGAGTAACCGAACAATAGTAAATCTTAACGCTCCTACACGCTGCATGGTTTTCGGCCATCTCAAGACGAAAGTTGGCCATTGTGAAAGAATCGTAGAAATATCCGTCATCTCAGGTCCAAATCGGCAGTCTCGTGTTTCAAATGTAAGTGATGCCACGACCACCGTCACACTGATCTTTGGCAACCAAAGGCTACCTGATTTAATTTCCTGATTGTGCTTGATAACCTATTAATTAGTCTACTGACTAGTTAATTAAAGTGGAACTTGGAATGATGTATTAATGCAACCCAGCACTATTCCTGGCAATAGTAAAGCAATAGGTAAAAGAAACTAAGCTTTAGGAGACTCTGAGGAAGACTCAGATTTGGTGGAGTTGTGGTAACTGAAGTCTACACTATGAACGCATGTATCTGCAGCCTGAGACGCATCATGATGTAATTCGTGCTGTCTTTGAAAAACTGACAGTTAGTCTCTTCTCCTGAATCATTCCCGGGAACACATTCTGCCCCGCCAGTTTTTTAAAAAATGATTTTTGGTGCATATAAAAGTGACTACAGAGCGGTTCATTTTCACTTATTTCCCGTTCCACATGCTGCTGACTCAACCTTTGTGCCGCCACAATAGGTCCCGGCCTATGACACAAGGGGGCGGGTCAGTGTACAGTCTGTCTACATCGTTCTTGATGACTGACCCAAGTCTAAGCAGATCCAACTGTGTGAGATGTTATGATCTTTTAAGACTGCAAATATCCTGCAGCCTGCAGAAGCCTTTACACAGTGCCATGAAAGCGACACAACCCCCAAACCTATACGCGCTCCCTGGTGCCACCTTAAAACTACAATGACACACACACTGGCACAGCCATTCCAGGCTGTCACTCTTCCAGCTGGATAAATGGATAGTTTGCCGTTTGGGCCTGAGTGGCATTGCTTGTTTCAAATGCAGTGAAATGCATCACTAAAGTGTTTTCTAGTTAAATTATACCTATTTCAACTCACATGTGAATATTTTCTCTGTTTATAATATCACTCTTGAGTGATAAAACACTCAAATGCTGTATTTCGATCCAGCTTTGACAACCAGGTCACAGACTGATTCACCCGACTAGACGATGCGATGTCCTGCCGCGTTTCTGTGATTTAAATGGACCCCAGAGAGGACGCAGACACAGAAACGAGCGTGCATGCAAGCCATTGCACGTCCGTGGGCTCCTTTATCATATCCTGCAGCACTAATTTGTTGCTATACTGACGCTTTCTAGTGACTGTATGTCTGTGGCGGCGCGGCAGACGTCTGTTAAACAACTATCTACTGATACAAAGTAACATAACACTAACGTCTCATTCGCCTTATCCCTGCTGGCCACCAACACGGTCTCCTCCTTCTCTTTCTAACTCTCTCTGAGACTCTTGTACCAACAGCACACGGTGGGAGTTATAAATAGTAGACTGGGAAGGAAATACTCTCCTATCTTTTCATGTTGATGCTTGTGTGTTTATATCCACCTAGCATGCATGCCAACGTAAGCACTCATCTCCCTAAGCATGTTATGATTCACCTGCTTAACCTCCACCTTCATCTCCATCTCTTCTTATTCCTCTCTTCCTTTTCCCCCCTTTAATCTCTAAGTCTTTTATAAGGACTCGTTGCCCTTGCTTTGTCATTCCACACTTGAGAAATGCATCAGTACTTATGCACAGTGTGTGTGTGTGTGTGTGTGTGTGTGTGTGTGTGTGTGTGTGTGTGTGTGTGTGTGTGTGTCCCTGCTGTAATTCTGTAAGCTTTCAGCTTGTTCAAGCATGCCAGTATGACTCAACCCCACAAGTCTATTTGTGTCTCTCTGTCTCAGTTTTTCTTACTCTTTGTAACCCTTCATTGCTTTCATTCTGAAACTTTATTTTAGTTTTTTTGCTATATTTTCTCTCTGCATTGTTCACTTTGCATTCTCTCCTATTGCTCCTTTCCCTCCATGTCGTTGCGCATTTTCCCTCCTCCTCTCAGTCTTTCCCTATGCGCCACGCGCTCTCTCGCCGCCTCCTTCCATCCCGCTATCTCGTCTTTCATTTTGTGACTCAACACCTTGCTTTTTGCATGTCTATTTCTGGTGTCTATCTTCCTCTCCCCATGCCAGCATCACCTCCTCCTGGTTCTCATTATCCGTCTCTCTCTTCCTCTCCCCTTTCTCTGTCTCTGCTCAGATTCCCTCTATTCCCGAACCTGTCCCACCCACATGTGTACGCATTCGCACGTACCGTCACACACACAGATGCATCTTTTACACCAGTCATCTTATTCTTTTTTTAACCTCTGGGGACATGACATCTATCCTAAAACAGCTTGTTAATTGGAATTCTAACTGCAATATCAAGACGAGGCTTGCTAAAGTCGGCATTACTCTCCCCCTTTAACCCATTTCGAGGTTTTTAGTTGATGGAGCTACAAGTGCAGAAGGCCTTTTATTACAGTGAGCACTGCAACATGTTTCATTACAGCTTCTATAAACTCTTGGCTCAGTTTTATTTATTTTTTCCAGCTGCAGCTACAGAAATGAATCAAATAATTAGTAAAACCCAACCAGATCACGTGGCGGCATGCCATTGAAACATCTGTTTCCTTACTCATTTGACCTTTTAGAGAAGACAACTGAACAATTAATCAGCAATTTGAAAAAATGAAATAGTTATGAATCTGATGAAGCTTTTAAAATGTTTTTCCCCTCTATTCTTTCTGCCATTGATCTTCTTTTAAACCATTAACTCTTTTTTTTCCCAGTAATGGTCACCAGTTAGTGCAGCTTGCAAAAAAGGCAGAGCAGATGTTTTTGGGGTTTTTCTTTTTGTTTGTTTTTTTTCATAAAAATGCTGGTAAATGTTAAAACATTATATTTTTTGATTTGATATGATATGATTACACTGTAAGCCAAAGGGACATCTTGTTCATCAGGTTTACTCCTGCTGACTCTCGGACAGTCGCTCCCACATTTCCTCCTCCATCATTACTTTATCTGCGTCTTCTTTCATGTTGTCACTGTAGATCTGTCAGCTAGTTTGGTTTTTCATGTGTGTCATAGCACAACAGACTACCAGGATGGGAGTCCAAAGGTAATTTTATGTGGTTTTTGGCAACACAGAGATGGACGGTCATGATAGCTAAGGGGACACTTCCTCAAAATAATCAAATATAGATAATAATAATAATAAAATAAACGACTTTGCATTGCTTTAAGTGGCTGTCTCCGGTCAGGACGATATCTAGGGAAGGTGTGTCTGACGTGTCCCAGAAGGAGGCCTTGGGGCAGACTCAGGACTCTGGGAAGACTGTATGTTCTGGTTGGTTTGGGACCACCTCTGTGTCCTCATGGTAGGAGGCATCAGGAGATGTCTGTTCAAGCTGTTGTCCTGCAGGAGAAGACGGATGGATGAAAGTGGTTTCGTGCCAAGGACTGGAGAGTAGTTGGTGTCTTACCCATGTTGTTGTGTGACAGACAGTAACGCAGGTTCTAGTAATACGATGCATTTATTGACATGATGTTGTGCTATGGTCGTGACACTTGTAAGGCTTTTTTTTATTTTTTTTGTTGCTTTCTTTGGAACAACCAAATGACTGAGTGCTCTCCTTCTGTGGAGATTTAGCTTTTTTATGAACTTGATCTTTGAATAGACTCCAAGTGGCTAAACTTCATTAAAATAAATATTAAAAAGAAAAAGAGACTTTCCTGCCAGAAGGTGACATGAAGTGGTTCTCTGCAAAATGAGAGACTGGAAATAAAAACTTCTGCTTGAATTCTCCTTTTAACATTTTATAAACGCAGGTTGCTCCTTTTTGTCAGGCTTTTTTTTTTCATAAATGAATGGTTAGGTGAAATATTAGTAATAGAAAAACAGAAATTGGTTGCTAAACGTGGTTGATGTGGGATCAAAAAACATGCAGTTGACTTTGATGACGCCGGTGTAATAAATGCATCTAAAATTATCATCATCATAATCTAATTTGCCTTATTTCACTGTTCACACGAGGATAACAGTGTGGTTTTGGCAGAAGACCGGCGGGGATTTTGCTGTCATTATTATTGTCTTCCATTCATGAAAAGAAGAAAATAGAGAAAGTGAGCCGCTGGTTCAGTAGCATATTTGTGTCGGGCTCATAAGCTGTGTCTGTAAAGCTTTTGTGAAAATGGATTGATTTGATCCAGTGCATAATATTGTTGCTCTGTGAGAATTTACCATTCTGTAAGCACAGCACAAAAATAAGCTTTTTTTTTTTTTTTTAAAAAAGCTTTCGGATAAATGCCTGAACATCTGCAGAGCAGGCTCA
Source organism: Xenentodon cancila (assembly GCA_014839995.1). Taxonomy (NCBI): domain Eukaryota; kingdom Metazoa; phylum Chordata; class Actinopteri; order Beloniformes; family Belonidae; genus Xenentodon; species Xenentodon cancila. The sequence goes on from CM026212.1 coordinate 16,559,050, forward strand.
GAGATGACAAGATTTTCAGCTGGTATGTGGCGTGTGAAATGCCTGTGGGACAGCAGTAGTCCTTATACAGCCACAGAAAGTATGTTGTGAAAGAAATGAAAAGAAACCAATAGCACATTTGTAAGGCTTTATGACCACAGTTAAAAGCACACATCTCCATTATAAAAGAGTTCACAGTGGAGTTAGTGAACATGGCACATAAAGAGTCAGAGTTGTTGGTTAAGAGTTGGTCGAAATAACAACAGAAGTGTGAACATTTGACATGAAAGATCCTGCTCCTAAATATATAGACTTTCTTGTAAATTCTAACACTGATGCCTGTTAAACCATCCAAATTTTTTTTTCCTCTTTAATGCAATTAATTGGTATGATTCGATTTTGATTTTGAGGGGATAGTAACAACGGACGCAGAAGAAAAACTGCCTCAGGACGCCATCAGATATGCAGACAACCAATCAGAGAAACCTACGGCAGCCTTCTTGATTGCTCTAAATAGTGGCTCTTGGACCATAAACTTCATCAACTTATCTTTTAATCTTGCAGTTTTCAGACGTGCTTCAGGAGTTTGCTACTCAGCCCGTTGTTCGCAGTGGAAACAGTAAATGTTGGGCTAATCACTGTGTTTAAATGCTCAGCTGGACTGACACTACTAATACTGGAAGAAACCAGTACAGGGAAGAAGATAAAAAAAAAAACTAACGTGTACGAATGTATGACACGTACATGGTTGCAAGTCTGTCAAGTTACCTTTCACAGTTGTTCCACTTTGCTGCTTCCAGCGAAACCAAAGATTTTCCTGTTGTATTTGACGTCGTACAGTAGGTCAACTGTAAAAGCTGGACGCTAACGAGCTGAAAGCAGCCATAAAGCCTCCTGTAATAGCAGAGTTTGATTTACTTTGGTTGGTAAATCAATTACCTTCATGCACTGCACACTGAGAAAGGAGTCCGGTTAAGTGCCCTAACCGAGCTCTAGCCTGAGTGAGTGACAGGGCTCCACTTGTGCTTTTCTGGAACATGTCAATGCACGACAACTGGAGATGCACTGAATTGTTGCTGGTTGACCTTTCTATCTGTTAGAAAAAAAAAAAATTATCCACATCTCCATGCAGCACAGAAAGAAAAGAGGTCAGGGGTCCTGTGTTTTACACAAAAGAGCAGAGCTCAGGTGGAGCTGCTATGCTGATATATTGTGAAAAGAGAATGTAGAGTAACTTTAGACAGAGAAGACAGAGCTCTTTAAAAGCGTGGAGAGATTTATAGAAATGAAAAGAGACAAAGCGATTGAGACACAAGTGGCATGTTGACTGAAATTGAAAGCAAAGTATCGGTAGTTCTTTAGAAAATACACACTGATACCATTGTGTGTGTGTGTGTGTGTGTGTGTGTGTGCGTGTGCGTGTGTGTGTGTGGTGGGGCTTCTCTCCTCCACCTAGACCTCACTGTCCATCGGCACTAACCGCCTCCTCCGGACACTTTTCTCTCTGTTGAGTCCTTCCACATCATTACCAGGAAACCCCACTGCTTTTTCCTGACTCTCTTTTTTATTTATTTTTTTCCTCAACTGCACCTAAACTCATCCCCCCCGACTGGATGGTGCTGGTGGGGAGGTGTTGCAGGTCAGTAACTCAGTGGCAGGGAAAGGATAGCCGGCTAGAAAGCTGAGGAAATTTCCCCTCCACGTTTCCCATTGTTTTCTCCTCATCCGCCCCTTCTGTGTCTGCTCTCTGCTGGGGCCTGATGCTGTCCACCAGAGATACCGGGATCCACAGGAGGTCAGCCAGCCCCCTCCCTTTCCTTTTCTGTTTTGTCCTCCCACAAGTATTTTGCTGCAGCTGAATTTTCATCCACACAATCATCCATCCAGATACAGACGCTCAAACCTTCAGGAATACAAGGGGAAAAAAACCAATAAAAAGCTGTTTGTTGATACGCCTGCTTTTTTTCAAGTTCCTCTTTTCTTCAAGCATTCATCTTGTGTGGTTCACCTTTGGGACAGCAGCTCTAATCTCTCTATTCCTTCTTGTTTTAGCTTGTTTGCTTGGTTTCTACAAGATTGGTTGCTGTGCCCTGCACTTTGAACCTGGTTCCTTTTTTTTATATTTTCCAACTCTGATGTATATGCTTGCATGTGTGTTTTGTTTTATTTTTCTTTTCATTGCTGGAGTTTTTTTGTTGTTGTTTTTTTTTTTGTTTTGTTTAACCTACAATGGTACTGTAATTACTGTGCAATCTGCAGCATTTAAAATGTTCTGACATCTAATTCTTAGTAAAACCCTAATTACAAAATAAAGGCAAATCTCATAGTCCCATATAGGTTAACTGGCAACAAATTAGTGACGTTATTGTGTATATAAAGAAGAGTTTTAAGAGTCTCTCAGATGTTAAAGATTGGCAGAAGTTAAACAACCAATGAAAAAAAATGCCTTGACAATATTATGATGTACAATACATAATATCAGTAATCATAAAGTGACAAGGCCAAAAATAAACTTTGGATGCACGGTTTTAAAAACAGATGTGATTCACGGAAACTGAGCATCACTGCACAGTTCACTGCACCTTCTACAAATGCAGGTTAAAGCTCTAACATGGAAAGAAGAAGCTGGAAATGCTGCTGTCTTATCTGGGCCAAAACTGGGTTTTCTGTGGCTACTCAAGCTTCCTCCCTCAATTCAAAAATGTGCACGTCGAGTTAAGAGCAAGTGTTAGTGGGATCATATGTGGTTCTTTGTGTGTTTGTGGGCCTGGAATGGACTGGCGACCTGTCCAGGGTGTACTCCTGGATGGATGGATGGATGGATGGATGGATGGATGGATGGATGGATGGATGGATGGATGGATGGATGGATGGATGGATGGATGGATGGATGGATGGATGGATGGATGGATGGATGGATGGATGGATGGATGGATGGATGGATGGATGGATGTTTACTGAAGTTATCAAACATGGTAATTTGCCTGGTAAACGGTTAAAGGCAACGGATTTAACATCACTAGTGGAAAACTGTCCCGTGGTAAAATGAACTGAGATTTAATTTCTTTTTCTTTTTTTTTTTGTAAACCATGAACGCATCATCCGTCAGACTAAAAAGAAAAAGGACAAATATAGTTTAGCATCAATCAGTTCAAAAGCCTGCCTCTCTGGTGGCATGAGGGTGCACGTCAGTGTTGAAAGGTATTTATAGGTTTAGGAGCAACATATGCTCCTAGCAAAATGTCTTTTTCAGGGAGAAAGACAAAAACTAAACTGCATCAACTCCCCCTGGACTCTGAGATTGTGCATCATAGTCGAAGAGTCCATGTCCTGAAATGGCCTGTCCAGACCGTTGTCTTCGCTGTCAGTTTGTTCCTCAACCAAGACAGCGGCTGTGCAGCGGGGGAGGGCGAAAAGATGCCACAAAAACTAGCTGTGTCATATTTATAGAAAACCGTTTGGCAGAAACAAATGAGCATTTTGTTGACGGATTGAATTTGGAAAGCGATGAACCCGAGCTGAAGGCAGATTGGAGAAATTTAATGTGACAGTTATAGGTATACTTGCATTTGATTCAGAAGAGTCTTTGCTTGCTTTTCTAGTAGAATTACCATAATCTGTGCTAGAAACCGAGTGTAAGGACAGCTAATGCTGTGTATGCATCACCTGGTACAGCTGAGGTTTTCATACATCTTCGTGTGTGTAATTGTCGTGGTAAGTCACGCCGTGCCCCCTTCACTCGCCTCATCTGGCACGTCTTCATCACCTGCTAATATTGGAGCGTAGAAACCAGTGACAGCTCGCTTATTACTCTCCATATCCTGACACAGAGTGTAACAGTAATGCAAGCCAAATTAACAAAACTTAAATAAATAAATTGTGCTCATAACATTGCAATTTTGAAGTGATTTCCCAGGGCAGCGATTTCGCCATCATAGTCATTTTGGCAAAGTGTGAAGGAATTAGTTTGATTGCTGTAAACACATTAAACACATAAATCAGATAAATACTGCTATTATACCCATGCATAATGGGCAGGATGGATGCACAAGAGCTCAGGGGCCGTGATAATTCCACGGTCCTGAAGCGCCTTGAATTATGCGCAAGAGAAATTTATATCTGTGATCTTTTGGTTTCTTGGCAGACAAGGGTGTATACAGTATTAATAGAAAGAGAGTGGAAGAGAGTGCAGATTTTCTGCTCAGTTATTCAAGGCTCAGATGTTGCGAGATTCATGCAAAAGTGACTTGGAGCGCTCTAGTGAGGGGCTCCTGACAGGCTCCTGACAGGCTCCTGACAGGCTCCTGGCTGTTATCATATTCACATGTGCAACCACACAACCCGCAAATCTCCCTTTAGCCATTTTACCAGAACCGAATGAAAACACCTTGTAGCTTCTCTGCACACATGCGCGCATGAACACAAAGCTGAACCTTTTCTCCTGCATCCATTCCTCACATTTACGTCCCCCCCAACCCGTCTTAACACCACTAATTTCTTCCTCTTTTTCTCTGTTCCATTTCCCCGCCTCTAATTGCTCCGCCAGTTTCTCTTCCTTCAAATTCATTGCCTTTCATGCTCTCCATCTCTTATCGCAGCGACTCGATATTTATCTCTGCTCTGTTCTCGCCCCAATCACCTGTTCCCCTCCGCCTGCTCCCAGCTGTGTTTGTGCACTGCAGTCTGTGAACTGAGATGAGATGACTTGAACAGCTGAGACACAACCACCAATCTATCTATAAATCAATCATGCTATCACCTGCTGGCACTTCAGTGTGTGTGTGTCTGTACTTGCATTCACTGGCGCGCCTTTAATTCTTCCCCATTATTCTGAATATCTTGTCTCCTCCTCATATTCACATCTGTCTGTGTTGCGGTTTGTGGGTTAGTTTTTTCTCTATACAGCTATACGCCGTCTACTATTTGTCATTATCGGTGCATTGGCAGACACGTTGGTGTGTACAAGTTTGAATATATGTTTGAGCTGTGTGCAATTGCATTTACCTGCCTGAGTGCGTCTCCCTTCAGCTTGACTTGCTTAATCCCCTTCATCATCATCTTTATTTGTTGGAAGGCTTAAGCCAAGAAGAACTGTGACACTTTTACATGTCAAGTGTTTGCATTTACTGCTCTTGTGTATCTGCCTGTCCAACTATTAGATCGGCTAGAGCTTACTACTTCCATATTATCCCAACGGAGCATTTTGCTCTCAGACTTAATTGCAGTTTCCAAAAGTAGAATTGGAGGTAGAACATTCAGTTTATCAGGCTGTTCTCCTTTAAAGCCAGTTCCTAGACAACTGTTTTACCTTTTAATAGGTGCATTTCCATTAGAAGGGGTTCTAGATTGTTTTTCCAGGTCTGGAATTCTATTCTATACTATTTATATAGCATCTGTTAAAATACAAATTGTCTCTAGGATCTTTCCAGAGACCCAGAACATGACCCCGAGCAATTGTTACATAAACAATGACAGGTAAAAAAGACAAACTCTCCCAGTGGGAGAAAAGCCTTGAGCCAAACTGTGGCAAGAAAAACTCCCCTTTAAGAGGGAAGAAACCTTGAACAGGACCTGGATCATAAGCAGGACCCTCCTGCTGAAGGCCAGCTGGGTAGAGCAGGAAAAGGGGGATCAGAAAGAGAGGATGAGGAACAGAGAGAGGAGGGACACAGATATATTGTCAGTGGTACGTAAGACAAGACATATTAGTAGTCATTATCCGTTAACTGGACCGTTCCTGTAGTAAGAGAGATATTCAGATGAGCCTACAGGAACCGTGTGGCGGGGTCTCTGCTGGGTTTTCCAAACTGCGTTCATACGTCTCATGTGAGCATTAATCATGTGACCACAACTCAATTGAACCTGTTGGCCAGAAACATTTTACTGTAAAAAACCATTAGATGAAAAACCTTAACGAGTTGGTTCAGGTCTGGTTGGTATATTGTGCCAATGAAGAGGTCCGGCATGGGGGTTTCTTTTAGCCGTCAATCCCTACCACCACTGGGTACGTTAAAAAGCAGCATCCCTTGTTTACCTGTTTCTTCTTCTTCTCTCTTCTTCAGCTGCATTCTTCTTTCTCGTCTCCTTCGTTTGCGAACAGCAGAACGTCTGCATTACTGCCATCACGTGGTCAGCTGTTTTATTTGTTCAGTCAATGCTTCTTGTGTGGCGCTGCAGTGTAATGGAAACATGCCGGCTGAGGAGGGAGGCTTCCTGTCTAGTGGGTTGACCCTGAATCCCAGTTAATGTAAACACTTCTAATACTAGCCTGAAAGCTTTCCTTTCTATGGCTTTCCTTGGATAATGCTTATACTTAGGGCCGTCTCAGGCGCCCTGAACCATCCCTTTAGTCATTCTGCTGTAGACCGTGACTGCTGGGAGACCTCCCCCATATACACTGACCTCTTTCCCCTCCCTGTTTTCTATACTTTTCTTTTGTGCCATTGTAATTACAATTAACATTGTTCTCTTTGGTATCCGATAGACTGATATCTCATGATCAATCTCTCTGATTGCTTGTCTCTCTTTGCTGTCATCTCAGACCCAACTGGTCGAGACTTTGCTGAAGATTCTGTGCAATCTGTTGGGTTCCTTTGTTCAGCTGTTTTCTATGAATTTTGAATCAGTTTTTTTTTTTTTTTTAGAGTGAAGTGAATTAACAGAGCTACACTGAGTTGGAATGCAATCGGATTATAAAGTAAAAACAGTCAAAAATAATATTTTGCTTGGCAAAGGTACAGCAGGATGGTGGTAATATTTTTCCCAGAGATCACTCTGTTTTCCTCTGTAAGTGTTGCAAATTGAACTTTTTCGTGTTATTTCAACCACCCTAGCTGTTCCTGCATTAGTGTGGAGACAAGAGGTCAACCTTACTTTGGTCTTCCTGAGACAGGCAAATCAAAGAACTGATCGAGGAGAGCTCCGAGTTAGTTATCAGTCTCTCGTGGCCAAGTACAACAAGCTCAGACTTGGCTACGTGGTTGTTCATACTTCACAAATGACTTAAACTCTGGAGTTTGGTCTTTCTGCCGTTGGAGTCACAGCAAACCCAATGATGTCACAGCTCAGCTGGCCGTGTCCAAGCATCTCCGAAATCATCAAAAACAATAATGGACCACACATCTCGGATAAAAAAATCATCTTGAAACTACATTCCATTACAAGCTTACAGTTGTGAGCTTTCTCCTTGCACCATTACTACCACTGGTTGATATGAAATGCATTCTGGGTGTTATTACCATCTGAAGGTTCAGTAATGGAGTGTGGTGGATTAGAGGGCTATGTACCTAATGAGAGAACCAGCGTTACACTTGGGGAACACTGTGCCTCTGTGACAGAAAGCTGGGGATCACTGCCAACACCAGGCTCATTTTTTCCACATGGAAGTTTCAGAAGCCTTCACAGACAGCTGAGATTAACAGTCGCACTGCTGCGATAGTTCATCATAGCCAGATTGACTATCTCCCTCTAGTTTGTCAAATTCCAGCTGGACATCCTCATCATGAAAAAAGTAAGTCACAAAATGTTGGTATCCAGTTACTCAGCTGGAAAACGGCACGAATGTTTTAATATCTGCAGTGTTTGTTGTTATTCCAAATTCTGCTCTGTTTGCCCCGTTAATGAAGATCTGAAAGCTGCCTGTGTCCTGAGTGGACACAACTCCAGGATCTCAGAGCTTTATTTATCTAACATAAAGCTTATTCCAAATCAATATGCAGAACAAGATGATCCCTGCAAAAGGAATACCCAAAAGAAGATGCTTCTTGGGCTGGTGGGAGAATGATGAGATGTATCCACACACACTACGTCTCTTTCTGTCTAAACATGAGGACACGCAGACAAAAGCTGAGGGTTGCTGTGTAATATTAAGAAGTCACATGTATTAATTAGTATTTTGTGATTCCTGGTTTAGCATGCGTTGTAAGTTGACAAGTTGTTTTTTTTACAAGAAAGAATGGGAACAATACTTATATTTGTTTTTTACACCACTAATTCCTTGAGTGAATGCAATTTGCAACGTAACTGTATCATAGATTTAAAAAAACAAAAAACAAAGAATTTATAAAGTAGACAAATTAAAAAACAAAAATGCTGCTTCAGTCTCTGTTTTATCCATCTAGTGAGATGAAAGCGCAAAGACACGCCAGGATTGATGGCTTAAAACGCAGAGAGAGCTGGAACATTCAAGTGACTTGATGCATTTTGCTGACAGTCTGGCTCACATTAGAAATCGAACATTCTGACAGCCAAACAAATCACCACCATGTTTGTGTGTTTTGCATGATTAAATGATGGAAGGAGTATTAAATCAAACTTAGCTTGCCCAGCAAACCCGCTGGCTTGAAGACAACACTGTAACAATTCTCCACATAAGTGAGCTTTCAGTGTTTTGAACAAAACCAGACAGCCTCCCAGCTGTGTACTTAAACATCTGCTCTCATCTTTCTTAATTTCAACAGAAGGCAGTGATTGCATACCTCCACCTCAGCTCTTGCTTTCTAAAGGAATATCATGTTCTATTTTAAACAGTTGGAATACAGATATTATTCCCGATATGCAATGTTCATTCTTTGTATTTGCGTTATTGTTGAATGCACTACATTTATTCATCATTTTTCCAGTCTTGCTGACCAGCTAAACTACTTTATATCACATGCCATAGTTTCATATACAGTCATGTAGTGCTCTTTAGTCTGTATATTACCTGAGTAGATTATCTGCAATGTCTTCTGAGGCACAGTAATCCCTGCTGTCACCTCAGTGTCTTCTCTTCTGTGTTTGCAAGTCAAAGTCTTACCTTGGATAATGATAAAGAATATTGAGATCAGTTTCTCAGTCTAAATTATTTGCCTGGTCTGATTAGAGGAGACGGCATTCACCCCACTCTGGATGGTGCAGCTTTTATTTCTAGAAATGTGGCTGATATTATTAGACCCTCCTGACAATCCAGGGTCCAGGCCAGGAACCAGAGCTATAGTCTTAGACGCTTCTCTGCTGCTTCTCTAGGACTACAGCCTGCCAATAAAAATATAGGAATAAATTATGGCGTTGTTGATTCTAACGAGGTGCCAAGCAAAATGGAATCGGTGTCGATTCCCCACCCTCCAAAAGTTGACCAAGCACGACGTGATAGAGGCATTAATCAAAATAAACTTGACCATTGCTTTTCATCCTCCTACAGTGGAACATCGTGAAGCAGAGGGCTGTGCCTTTGGTTCTACCTCTGCAGATGTTGATTTCTTTGTCAGTAACACTGCAGAGTTGCTGCACTCAGTTTTAGATGCAGTTGTTCCTTTGACTAATCACAGGAGCTCAACTCCCTGATATAATTCACATATCCGTATGCTGAAACAAAAAGTGCATAAAAAAGAAAGGAAGTGGTAGGTCTGTAGATTTTTATTGTGCATGGAAAGATAATCTAATAGTATATTATAAAAGCCCTTTGTAAAGCTAGATCAGCTTGTTAGTCATTGTTGATGGAGGATAATAAAAATAACCCACGTTTTCTGTTCAGCACTGTAGCCAGGCTGACAGAGTCACAACTCTGTTGATCCGTGCATTTCTGCAGCTCTCAGTATTGAAGACTTTATAAGCTTTTTTAGCGGTAAATTAATCAGAATTAGAGGAAATCAACCAACCCCACCTGTCAGTGACTGTGGGCATTTCTTCAGTCCAGCTGAAATTAGACCAACTAACCATGTATCAGTCATTTATACATGTAAGTCTTAGTTCTGATGCTGATGGGTAGTTGTACTTATGTATCTTGTCTTTTGTACCTTTGATGGTGTGTCTGTGTCTCTCTTCTCTCTATTCTTCATTTTCTCTTTTTGATCCCGCTTTTCCTGCTCTACCCAGCTGGTCTTCAGCAGGAGGGTCCCCCCTTATGATCCAGGTCCTGCTCAAGGTTTCTTCCCTCTTAAAGGGGAGTTTTTCCTGCCACAGTTTGAACTGAATAGAGATTGACTTGCTTTTGGAGCCAGCGGTCCATTGAGGAACTGCAATTTTTGTTACTTCCAGGTTGGCATCAATACCAAAGTTGGAAGGTTGCTGCTCGGCTGGCACATGACCTTTTCTGTGATATGCTCCTCCCCCATGGTCAGAAGTGGCATTGCTACATAGAAAGGCTTTAATATATCTTAATAAAAATGACCACAGAGGCCATGTAAAAGCAGTTCTTAACTTTTTCATGGTACCATTGGTGTTAATACTATTCCAAATTAATACTGATCCAGTGTTTTTTATTTTTATTGAAAAATATCTTAGTATCCGCTGTTTTAACAGTGCTGGTCCCGACGACTAATCGTGAAGATGATAAAAAGGTCTCATTGCACAACAAACTTTGAACATTACGCAACTTTCCTAGTATTTTGCTTATTTGTCCTGTCCTTTTGGCAGGTATCCACACAATTTAGACAAAAAAAAAAAAAAAAGCCCACCTGCTTTTCTTTTGAAGATAAGCCACCAAAGGCCTACTTTAAGCTGCCAAGTGAGTGTCTGTCTGGCCTGGTGTACCTGACCTCAGGCTGTGTAGGTATACCTACGCGAGTGTGAGCACCTGACTCCATATATAACAGCCTCCCAGACACCTGCTGCCACATTTGTTCATCCACAGTCACCAACCTCCAGTCCACACACTCTGTCACGTCCTCCATGTGTTTGTGTGATAGTTTATTGATAGCTTCTTACAAACACTGTTTCAGTGTAAATTCATCTAAATCCCTGTTTCGTTTCGTTTTTGTCTAAAAAGAAATGATTTCAATTTATGTCTCTTTTCACTATATCAATCAATGCTACCTTCTCTTTTTTTTGTTTCATCTGTCTTTTACATTCTCTACACTAACCCTTTCATCCCTTATCCGTTCTGTCTTTTTCTATTCTGACATGCTTTTATCCCTCCCCTCTCATCCCTTCTGTCTCATCTCAATCCACTTTTGGCTCGCAGTTTTATCAACATCTCTGTCTGTCAGTTTAGTCACTCCATCAACTGTTTTTTTAAAGGAAAGTTTTGTTTAGTTTTATTTTTTATTTTTTCCCCCGAAAAATGTCATGTTTTGCAACCAAGTAGAAATGGTGTCTAAACTCAAACCACACTGAGTCTCTAATGCTTAAATTGTTGTGCAACTTTGTGTTCTGGTCGTTTCTCAGAATTGGCTTCAGTTTTAAGCTCTGCAACATCTCCTGCTGCAATGCAGCTGAGCTGTTTGCATAGTGAAAGTGGCATAGAGGGAGACGGAGATCAGTAGCGCTGTGGCAGCTGTGCCAGGACTGCACCCATTAATCTCAACTGTCTTTCAGAAAAGTTTGTAAAACTACCAGAAGAAAAATGGAACGGGTGTTGCTGCCGATCTTCAACTTTCAATCACCATAGCTCAGTAAATCAGCTCACGAAATCAGTCCAGAAGAGTTTCCCGAGCACTTCTCCGAGCTGCTGTGTAGTCCTCTAACCTCTGTGCTGCTGTTTTGGCTCTTTCATAAAATAAATCCATGTTTGCAACTCAGTATGTGCTCATATAATCCCGTAACAACTGAGCGCACCAACTTAGTCCAGCAATAAATGCTCTTGATTATCTGAGCTGGTGTGTAGTCCTCTAATTCACTTTCTTTTTCAACAGGATTAATTCTTAGCAGTTCAAGAATGTTTTAATTTCAGGAATTTCTTGCTTTCTTGGGACGATGTGTTTACTAGCCAACCAACTGTGCGTACAATACAGTTCTCAGTCTTTTATTATTCTTATACACATGTAGCATGTATATATAAACTATATGTAAACATCATTTCACCCTAACAGTCCATCTTTATGATGGTGCAGCAGCCAGTGAGAGGAGGCTGCTCCGTTGTTTCATGACCCTGAAATTCCCATTTATCCGCATGATGGTTTAGTTCCAGATGCAGAGCGCACAGTGGTGGGAGGCGAGACACAGACAGGTGGAAATTCGTTTAAATAAGACATCTCGGGGTAGATTTTATTGGTATGTTAGTGAAAACTGTGTCTTAGTCTCTGCTGTGAGTGATAAACTGTCTATTTGACCAATGTTATCAAATCTGAATGAAACTGTGAAAACAATATAGAAAGAAGCGTTTTCACGCATGAAGACTTGATTTTCAGCACATATTTCAGTGCAGTCTTTATTACACTAAAGCTTGATTTCTGACTTTTATGTACACACATTGACTACTTACAAGGACCTACGACGTAGTTGGTGTTAATACTTGCTGATTGGTTGTAATTACGCCATCAATACACTGTCACTGTGTACTTACGTCACCAAACACTAGACGGAGCTGTGGGTAATTTGTCTGCAGCGCCTAGCCTTTTTTTGTTTACTTCCTCTGTCATTTTATCTCATTTGAAAACAAAACAGGGAAATTAGTGGAACAAAAGATGCAAGCGAGTGGACCACTGGCATGTGTTGCAGTCTGCATAAACCCAGCGCAGAGTCCTGGGTCTCTAACTATGAAGGACGGAAGTTGTCACTATGACACTGTCACACAAAACTTCCACTACTGATCACACATGCACTTCACAGGAGATGGGACTGCAGTTGCATCTAAGCAGACAGGAGACGCGACCCAATGCAAAAAAAAAAAAAATTACGACGTGAAAATCACTGTTGTTTTTCTTTTGCAGCGCATAAATAACAGATGAGGCTTCTTGTGCTGTTTGTGTGACATCAATATCACCCTTATTCAAACTCATCTATGGCACTGCAAAGAAAATGCATAGCAGCCTAGTGGTCAACAGCAGAGTGCACAATGCAGCTATGTTTATCAGCACGCCCACGTGATCACCGGGGAGGTTCCAGGGTGTTTGCTGATGCACAAACACTCTGACGCACCCCCAGACACGTTATGAGGCAGCCGACTGGTAAATCTCCACGAGGAGTCGGGAACATATGTTGCAGACATTTGCATTCTCACATGCTCATAATTTTCCAAGACTTCAGTACCGTGCATATGTAAAAAATGACTCAATTCTGAGAAAAAAAAAAAACCTCGCTGGGTTTATCTCAGTTGGAGACCAAGTATGCAGCGGAAAGTCTGCGGTACTCACTGTAGTTTGAAGGTTTGGGACATGTCATAGGAGCGGTGGATTAGGCAAAAACATTAAAAAAGAAAAAGTCATATTGCAAAATCATAATTGGTTATATATTTATTTTTAAGTGTCCCCTTTTAAATATTACAACTTAACACGCTGAGTATGTCTACTAACTAACTACCCGTGCACAGACTGGCATGCACATGTCGCCTGCTTCTTAATTCTAACTTTGGAGACGCTGCCCCTCTCGCAGCTTGAGTTGCAGCCCAGCAAAGGTTACTGAGTACAGGTACTGTATTAGAGATGCATGTGCTTCTTTTCCTTGTGTGAGTGGATCTACCTCCTTCCAACCCCATGGCGTCTCTGAATAACCTCCATCTCGGCTTCTCTACAATTAGAGATAAAATGACGTGTTGCTCGGAGGCGCTGCAATTAAGCTGAGTCACATCAATGCTGGACAGCTATGATGAGGGGCTATTAGAGCGCCAGAGATGAAGGAGGCACTGCTCACTCTCCACCTTTACCACCATCAGACCCATCTGTCACCACACGGCTTATCTACCCTCTGCCTCAATCACTGTTGCCACAGAAGTTTCCTTGGAAACTTCTGCGAGCAGAAATCTAACCTGGCAGCTTTCTGCTCGCCATTTCCCCCCTCTCTTCTCCGCATCTGCCTCATTTCCTGCCACAGATTCATGTATATTTCGGGATAAGTGCTCTTCATAAAGCTTACACCTGCTTTCCCTCTCCATTTCATTGGCTTTTCCAACTTTCTATCCTTCATCCTCTCTCTTTCCTTCTGTTCATCCGCAAAAATGTTCATCTTCCTCTCTCGAGCCTCTTTGAGTGCTTCACCCTCTCCTTCCGTTTTCTTTTTCTAGAGTCATGCACCCCTTTTTATAGCTCAGTGTCTCTTATTCTCCCCTAATTTTCTGCAATTTGATGCATTTCACCTGGTTTGAATTCATTTTGCCTTTATCAATCCATCTTCCCTCCCTTTATTCTTCTGCTCTAGCACCTTTTTCAACACTCAAAAGCGCTTTTTGTCTCTTAAATTTAATACATTATGTGCTGTCTAGATGTATTATTTTGCAGAGATTATTGTATGGTTTAGTTCATTGGATTTATGTAAAAATTATGCATTTTAAGACATTTAACTGACTGTAATTGCTTATTTGCAAGTGCTAGCATAATAAAAGAGAAATAAAAATTCCAAAGGAGATTTTATTTTTACTATCATAATTATTTTTAAGTGCAAGGTTTATTTTTAATTAATATTCATGTCAGTGATTTGTTTCCAAAGTGCACGAATGGAAGACTTTAATCAAATCATCATATACTAAATTAACTTAAATTTATCTTGATTTCCTTCTAGACGGCTGAAAATAACTGACCAATTAGAGCAAATAAACACTCATTTGATGACAGAGTTGTAAATGAAATAAGAAAAAGTGGAAAAACCAACACTTGATTGCATTTGTTACAGTTCTTTGGACAACAAGGATCTGCTTTAACAACATCACAAGAAATATTAGATGTTTAAGTCATTTAATTTTGGTCCAGAGTGTTACCCACACATTTGTGCAAAGATAGGTGGGATAAGCTCCATCAGACCCCCGTCAAATTGAAGAGGAAGAAACACGGAGAGATGGATGGATGGATGGATGGATGGATGGATGGATGGATGGATGGATCAACTTTCTCAGTGACTGAGGTTTGTAAAGGAGAACAGTATAAATATAGTGAAAAGATTAAGTATGCACATTTCTGGTTTTGTGTATTTGCACGGATTTAGTCCTGAAATTATACACAGTTACTGTTATACTAATTAAATTGTGCCCTTTGTATTTTTTTTCCACTGAATGTGTGCACAACTGATCAGAACAATAAGGTGCACAGAGTCTGGGCATTCTTACATGTCATACAAATTTGTGTCACGTTAAAGACAATCACCTGTTTTTGTGTGTATGCCTGCTCTATTCTGCTGGTGCTTTGCAAGGCTCAGCTTCGGAGGGCATTTTTTGTTTGATGTGTAGACACCTTGATACTGAAAGCTCTGTCTCTTTAGGGGCTTGTTAGTCTACATTAGTGAAATACAGGAGTTATTAAAAATGAAATAAAATGGCACAAGTGTAAACACTGGGTGCCGCTGATTGCTTGATAACGTATAGAAAAAAATCACAAAGTGTCTCTCCGTCTCTCCCTTTCAGTCCTCATCATTGTCCAGATGGCTTCTGATCACCGGGTCGCGGTGGAGAGCGTCAAAAAGCGAGATAGAGGTAGAGGTGTGCTTGTACCAGCAGGTGAGAAACGCCAGCTGGCTTTCTGGACGACCTTAACTTACCTGCACCTGACTGCTCAACCGCACGGTGAAGTCGGTGACCTCCATGAACAGACCCCTTATGTTCGTCAAGATGAACGAGTTCGTCAAGAGCACAAGTTCTGGTACAAGTGAGGACTGTGTGAAGGAGATTACTGTTAGGGATTTCGTTTCTAACTGAAGATAGATGACACTTGCTTCCTGATAGGTGACCAGTGATTTGGATATATGAATAATGCAAATAATAAGGGCGGAAAAAAGCATTTCGTTTGACTTTTATTTGTTTTCTTCAGTAAAAAAACAAAAATACCGCACATTTCTTTTCTGTAGTCATTAATTTATAATTTATTTTTGCATTTTAAACTATAACACATTTAAGAAAAAAGTCGATACCGGGGTAACTTGGGGCGCCCCAGCAAAGAGGTGAAGGAAAAAAATAAATGTGATGTCATGATGATTTGTTAAAAAAACAGTATCCACGAAATATAAATCATTGAGGAGGAAAGATGTGCAGTAGATCTATACTTTGTCCACAACTGTAAGAGAAAATAACATGACTGGATTAATAAGAAAAAGAAGAAATTGATGTCTTTTAATGAAAGTTTGGAAAGGAATTTGCAGATTTCTCCCTTTACAGAGCATAATAACCCATTCAAGAAATCTGGAGGACAGGGTTGAGGCACAGGCCCAAGGACACAGTAACGACTGAAATGCTTCATCACTCTGTCTTTCTGAGACGGCAAAGCTGCAAAATGGCAAAGGTTTGATGCTCCCAACTTTTTTTTTCTGTTTGTTTGGGGGGAGGTTGGATGCGTTATGGATGTATATCAACACATGACGTGAAGCTGACCATAAATAAAACAATCATGCCAGTTAACTATCAACCTAAATGAAAAAAGGAAGGGAGTGACTTATGTATTTTCTCTGATTATGAATTATGGAGCCTTGAAGTTCATTTCCTCACAATACACCCAGGAAAAATGAAAGCACAGCAGGAAAACATCTGTTTAGTTTCAAACAGTATTTTCCTTTTTTATGACAAACTACATATGTTTCAACAGTATGTCTCAAAGGCAAAATACTGATGTAGATTTCTTGAATTATTTTATATCCATTCTCTTAACTCATTTATTTCTTGGGTATTGCCTTTTTAGTGTCTGCAAGAAGCATTTGTGATAAATATCTGTTTGTTTGTTGTTGTTTTTTTTGTTGTTGTTTGGGTTTTTTTTGCCGCTGTTGTTTTTTTTTGTGTTATTTTTTCTAAATTCTCTTGGCATATTTTTCAAATATATAAAACTGTAATTGAAATTGAGTTTTAAATTTATTTTTTTAATCAAACACTCCCAAAAAGAAAAAAAAAGTGAAAAATGTAACAAGGGAGAAGAAACATTTGAGATTTAAGAATCTCCTTTTTCAAGAGCGCTCTGGTCAAGACGGGCAGCAGCTATGAGAAACGGTAGATATATAACTGTATCTACACCTGAAAAAAAAATATTTTAACCATTTTTGTTTTCAATTTAACCCTTTTTGGGCAGTTAATAAATTAATTGATAACACTGTAGTTCCACTGAAGTGACCAAATCGGGTCACTTTCCCTGTAAAGGTGTAATAGGAACTCAATGAATGGCATGAAAGAGAGCATCATCAATCAAAACTAAGTATATTGTTCAGTTAGCTCAATCTCACACTGTTTAAATGAAAACATCATAAGTTTTGTTTTGTTGGCATTTAAGAATAGTTTCCAAATCAGTAAAAGCTCCCTTTTAGGTCCAATAGGACCTGCGTATGTGTAGAAGCAGCACAGCACATTACAGTGTCATCAGCATAAAACTGAAATGTGGCATGAGATACTGGGAACAGAAGTGGTGCCAGGACGGGTCTCTGAGGAACAGAAACAGAAAAAGGGCTGTACAGTGTTGTTTCTATCGGAAAATTCACTAATGCGAGTTATTATTTTTGCCCTTTCTAAAACTAGATTTATATTCTAATAAGTTATTGTTACCCAACAAATACAGTTCTTCACTTTGCAGTGATTTAAAAAAACAGAGCCTATGTTTATTCAAGTCTACATTATCACTGCGCTTGAATAAAAGAACTAGAATCCGTTTAGGTTCTGCTGATGCCCCTGCCCAGAAGTATAGACAGAAGTCTATCCCACTTAAATTTTCAGTTGCTTTTATGTAACTGCATTTTTGCACTTCTAGCTGTATTTTACTCTGGACATGACATCTGCTGTATATTTCCTCCGGTCATGCGACCTTCACCTTAGACCGTTTCAGGACCTGAACAAGTTACATCTTTAAATGTGAAAAATGTAACCAGTGCTGCTGATTTTGGCATTGGAGGCGGAAGTATGAAATCCGCAATTGGGAACGAGAGCATAGCAGGCAGTTTTGAGAGGATAATAATTGATGTTAATTTTATTTCTGGTTTGATAAATACAAAAGGGTGTGTTTGCAGTGGAAGTTTAACAGCGTATCGTCATGGTGGCAAACTGAGGAATAAATTGGTGGTTTCAGTAGTGTCATTTCCTTCGAGGGATCAGACCTCATTCTCTGAGGTTCACTCTCTGCTACAGCTTAAAAAAATGATAATTATACTCTTCCTTTATTACACTGCTATTGCTCTAATGTGTCCTTAAAACCATTCAAACCAACATACAGTACACAGGATTTTTGATACTGCTAATTGTCTCATTTAATTACAAGAGGCTTATGTTCATTTTAACAATCCTTTTATTGTCTGCACCCCCTTTCTTTCTTTTGCTCTCATCCACCTTCTGTATCATTTTCTCTGAGCATTTCACCATGGTTACACGCAGTAATGCCCTTGTTCTCCTTATATGACATTTCATACTCCTCCATCACCTTTTACCATCCACCTTTCCATCTCACCACACAGGAATTACCCTGATTATGATTATAGCTGTGATGATAATGATAACTGCTGCAAAATTGCACTGTCTCGCTCATATCCAACACCCTGGAGATTATGATTGACTGAAAGGCTGCCTGCAAATGTTTCTCCCATCTATTTTTTTTTTCATTTTGCTTTCCCCTGTACCTCTTTGTTTTATATCTTTTTTTAATTATTTATTTTTTCATTATTTGGGCTTTTATACCTTTGTTCTCCGGCCACTGATTTCTCTCTCCATTTTCAGCTCACCTTTTGTCTCTTTTCAGTCTTTTTCAATTTTCTGCCAGTCTTTCATCTCTGCTGTTGTGCTCCTTGAAAACCTTTTTCTGGTCCATCTTACCTCACCACTTGTCTCCATCTCTCTTTATTTTCGCCTTCATTTGTTCTTCTCTCTCTCTTGCCACTCTTCTCCTCTCCTGTCTACTTACTGCTGGGCCACAGGGGAACAAGATTCATTTGTTTTTTTGTTTTTTTTATTGCATTCAGGAAATAATTAGAGTTGCCTTCCCTCTCGAGTATGTGAAGAGGACAACATGAAACGGCTCTGTTACTTTGCTTTATATATATATATATATATATATATATATATATATATATATATATATAGACATGAGTCTGTTCCTGTATGTTTTTCTGCTCTTTCTATTTTTTTCTTTGCCAGGAGAACATTAAAGTCCACATTCAGTGATGTCACAAAGTACTTCCTCTTCCAATCCCAAGGTTTTAAGTCAAAATAGGAAAAATAATAAAGTATTTACCAGGTTCCCATGATTTAATGATGTAACCATGATTTCAGATATAAAAAAACACAACAGCGCTAAAATTACTATTACTAACTAAGTAAATGATTCAAAACCTCTTGTGGAGAAATTAGTCAATTTGCCTTTACAAAATTGCACTCGTTTCCATATATTTATTTCCACCAATATGCCCCTATCAGTCAGATGACCTCATATTTTAGTCTAGAATAATCTTTTACGTATGATTTGGAGTTCTCAGTCAAGTCAGTGACTACTAAGTTTCCAGGCTGTAAAACAATCATCCCCCTTCTACCACCGTGCTCCTCAACTGGTATGAAGTCTTTGGGCTTACATCACTGTACCCTTGCTTACATCCGTCAGAGCCATTCCTTTTGATAATGTTTTGAACTGTTTTTGAACATTCTTGCATTTATAATATATGCAGTGTCATAACTCCGACGGTCCCAACAGTGAAAGAACAGTGGATGTTCACCCACATTCAGCTCAGACTGAACTTGGACTGACGTGTGGGAATTTAAAAGAAGTCAGTAACAATAACTATGTTTGATCACAATGCTTTGAATTCACTGAAATACAGAACTGATTTTTCATAGAAAATTATCCATCTTATTCCCTTGTTGACGCTGGTGTACAACTATGGAAATATTACAAGTTACACTAAACAGAAAGCAGATATTTCACGTAAGGCATCATGGGAACTGGGAATAAAGCAGATAGATTTTAAAATACTTTATGTTAACAATAACAAAGACATGTATAAATATAAAAAAAAAAATATATATATATATATATATATTTTTTTTTTTTTTTTTTTTTTTTTTTTTTTAATTCTAATGAAATTTTCCAATTTCAATATGTGATTTAACATGAAAGTTTTGCTTCCTGAAGGTTTTTTTTCTGCTACCTGGTCAGACACAACCATTCACTTTCCAAATATTCTGCTACCCCTCCTGTTTGCAGCCTTTATCGCCGGGACACAAGTACTGAACCAATCACAATGCGGTTGGGGGCGGGCTTTGTGTACTGACTTACACAGGAGCATCCACTTTTCAAAACCGAGATGGATGCAGAACAGCTGATAACATCTTTGACAAACAAAGATCCTACTCCACTGCACACCATCTAAAGGTTGTTTTTTTTTTTATTGATATCAATCTGGTGGCTGCTATGGCTCCTTGCATGTCTCTGACTGGTTGTATTTCTGTCCAGAGGCGGTTTCTTCTGCATCCGTTGGTACTGTTCCCTGGAAATCAAAGCTGAACCCAGAGGAATCAGTCCAATTCATTTTATAGAAGAAGAAAATTTACAACTTTCTAGTTTATTTAGATCTCAAACCACCAAAAGGTCCAACGTATTAAAGCATTTGCTGTGTTGCACCAAAGCCAGATAAATTGCTGAAGGGCTTTAACAGGTGTTTTTCATGCTTGGTTGCAACCTGCGGTGTTATTTCTTTGGTTACCCTTTCATTGCTGCTGTTTGCTGCGGTGTGGATGCTGAAGTTGCTTGCTGTGCTCGCCAGTTTGTTTTTTTTTTAGAGCTGTTTTGTTTTAGATCTCAGCATAAGCAGGGATAAATATATTTTTTTTCCTGATTTGTTATTGTTTTTCTTGAAGTGAAAAGCTGTAACAAGTCTCTTGACCCTTTTTTGTCTCAGTGGCATATTATTGATAGCATCTATTTTTCAATGTCATGTTTTTAGTTATTCAATTAAGTGTTAATGTTCTGCAAATAAACTTCAGAAGGCAGTTGGCAAGATCCTAATGGAAAAATAAACCCACTTTATCATGATCAATCAGAAACAGGTTCTCAGCAGAGAAGGAAAGCCTTCTGCTCTAATTGAAACGCCCTGTTCTCACACTGGCTGCCAAAATGAAATGCTGTCAGGCTGTCAGCAACGAGGAGCTGCTGTTGGCGGATATTATTGTTCTGTGTGCAGTTTACGCATTGTGTCTTTTATGCAATAAAAATAGTTTCCTGACAGTTCCTTACCTGTCTTTGCAATCAGTCTCTTTCAAAGTCGTGGTGGTGCATCTTTATTATTTTTTGGATAGTTTTATCATGAAGTATATGCTGTAGTTGATTTAGATTGATTAAGTATTTTCTGTACAATTGTTTTCTGTTGTTTTTTTAAAGCACTACTGAAGTGTTATAATAGGAAAGAAACTTGCAGTGCATGACAGTCTATTGATCACAGTTGCACATCTGCCCTTTTGGGCCTTCGTCAAGAGTCATGTTAGAAAAATGTTCTTTCAGTAATGACCTTCTCAGATAATTGTCCTTCCGATGTTTCATACACAGGTGAGGAACAATTGGGCGTCTCTGAGAGTGCCTGTTAATGACTGGAAATGACACCGTAAAATGTGCACAACCACCACAATTTGAACCTTCATGAAAGAACTGAAAAGAAAAGAAAAAAAACACCACTAGGCAATAGCAAATTGTGTCTACGTACAGCTTTGTTTATAAGAAAAATGTCCCTAAGCAATGAAACCGGCTGTCCTATCGCTTACAGTTTATGCTTTTAATCTGGAGTGTGACAAGACTGCAATAAGATATATGTATAGCATAATATAGATAAAGTTTGCAAAAGCAAAATCCATTAAACTTTACCTCTATAAATGATTCCATCACTGCTGCCCACTCTTTCTCTGGCAGAGTCACCGTTTTAACGCACTGAAGCAAGCTTTCATCTATGTTTGGTATTAGTTGAAACCCCATTTTCATATACTGCTTTCAGACCATTAAAATAATGTTATTCAGCATTCACCTGTGGATCCTACTGGACGGGGAAGCATAGTGTCCACTGCTGGGAGGTGCAGCGCTCCTCGTCAGTGGGAGTGGTGCGAAGTGATTGACAAGCACCCCAGGAACAACCGGCTACTCCGCTCTGCTTACGATACGCGCCAATGTATTTTGGCACTGGAGTAAAGCTTGATTTTCAAAATAAAACTCCATAAGTGAGTTCTGACCCCGCATGTTGACATAACTTTGATCCATGCAGGGCGCGAAACAATTCAAGCTGTTTTAGAACCACATATGAGGAGCGGTTAGTTTTAGAAGTCAAAAAGCAAATTTTTTTTAAAATAATTTGTACCATTTGAGTGTATGCATATACATAAACACTCCCACCATGCAGCCAGATCACAGCACTTCCTCAGGACTGACCCAGGGGTGCTAAACAGGATTCTTCAGAACCTCTAGGCTCTTCTTCTCCTGCCATTCCTGATTGGATATTCAAACTCTTCACGACAGCTGTAGGACTTCCTGACTCTGTCCTCATATGGAACGGCACACATAAACTTGTCTCCAGCTCTTTTGTCCACTGCTATCCCACCTCTGAATCGCAAGAGTCTATCCGACAGAGTCTATCCGATGATTTCCTCGGATCTTGACTGTTGGAACAGCCAAGAATAAGCAACTTTGACTGACTGACCCACTCCTGTGGTTTCCACAAGGGGGCAGCTCGCTCTTGCTGACGACTCTTCCTGATGACCACCAACACCAATATTTTTTTTTTCTTTTCCAAAGTGATTTCAACGTTGATGACACTGCTACTTGTATCACGGTGTGCTGAAGCAGGGTAGAAAAAAACAGTTTCTAAGGGAAAAAAAATCCTTGGTTGAAAAAGTTTAGAAAGCTATTTTAGACTATTTTGCTAGTTTTTTTTAAAGTTCTAGTCAAGAAAATGTTTCTTACCCTATTGGCAGAGAATTTTCTTAATAAGGTGGGGCTTATTTCTAGAGGGGCTCGTTGTACAGTCCATATCCTGCACATTGGTCCTCATTCATAAAATCTTCATAAATCTATGAGAAAATGTGCACATAAAGACCTACATCTGGTTCACAGATTGTTCAATTGGATGAGAACATGTGCATCTTGATGAATGCCAATTGATCCCAGGTTTCAAGCACACTCTTGTTGCAAATTAATTAGCAACAATGCCTTTGCAGGGATGAGCATATAAGGAAGTGCAAAACAAAAAAATCATCCTCAACCTGCATGTCTCGCAGTGGACAAAGCAAAACAAGTGCGAGGGAAAGGAAACATTTTTGGTAGAAGTTAATGTTAACCGAAGTGGAACAAAGAAAACAGATTTTATGTTGCTCTGTTAGTATAGATGTTAAAAGCAGAGGACTAATTTTGATGTGTTTTGTGAGATATAAACTGACAAATAAAGATTATTATTATAATACCTTTTGACTTCTAATGTTGTGAACTGGCTCTGCAGACGGGTGTTCAGATGCATCAGGGACCTCTGACACTGGAAGGCCTCGTTTCACGGCCAAAGTTATTTTTCCTCACCTTCTCGTTTAAAGAGCAGAATGTCTCCACTTGCATCCAAGCAAAACCATGACACCATCCTGTGTGGGTGACTGTCAGCATGTCGAGATGACTTATTCAACCAATTGATGCAACGTGGAGCTTAACGATGCAAAATGTCTATCAAAAAAGATCAATCTAATTTATTCTCGTGCTTAAAACACATATTTTAAAGCTATCTGCATATTGTTAATGTATCAGTCCATAAAAGGTGTTAACATTGTAAAGTGAGAATGACGAGCAGCATTTATGAGCACTCTCGTTTCCACCAGCTCTATGCGTGGTCGGACGCAGGAGCAGATTCTACTGAGCTACTAGTATTTTCAACTCATACATTTTGCTCTACGGGCGTTTTATTCACAATTTCGTTCTGAGCAGATTTCATGAATGAAGCCTGCTGAAAAAATATTCTTTGATTTCGTAGTGATTTCTTTAATTTGTTGCATTTCTGGACGGGTGCTCGGAAGTATCGTGGCGTCATTATGTTGCATATCAATTTAGTAGTCTTTTATATCCAGGACCAGACTAGAGCAGCTGGTCTTCAACAAAGCTTCATCCTAGCTCTGCTGCTGTAGACCTGCTGCAGGGGGACAATAACATGATCCACTGAGTGGTGTTTACCTCCACCTGTCTGTGTAGACGTCTCTGTTGGATACCTGCTGACATCCTGACCTGCAGTCCCACCCTCTGACCACCTCAGTGTCTGCTGTCTACACCTGTTTATATAGTCGTCTCTATAGTCCATCAACTAACCAGGTATCAGTCATATATACATGGAAGTCTTAGTTCTGCTGCTGACGGATAATTGTACTTATGTATCTTGTCTTTTGTACCTTAGACAGTGTGTCTGTGTCTCTCCTCTCTGTTCCTCATCCTCTCTTTCTGATCTCCCTTTTCCTGTTCTACCCAGCTGCTCTTCACCAGGAGGGTCCCCCCTTATGAACCAGGTCCTGATTAAGGTTTCTTCCCTCTTAAAGGGGACTTTTTACCTGCCGTTGTTTATATAATAATTGCTCTGGGGTCATGTTCTGGGTCTCTGGAAAGATCCTAGAGACAACTGTGTTGTAATAGACGCTATATAAATAAAAGACTTGAATGAAGACGTAACTTCTTTTTAAGGACTACCTTTGATTATGTTGTGACACATGAAGCACTATTAGACTGAGCTTGATTATTACACCCAGACCGTTTATTATTAGAATGTGAAAAATGTGTTTCATATAATGAATCCAAGTACTTGAATGTAGCTGCAGTTGGGGGAAATAAACACACATTTGTGTGACATGGACTTACTGCTCTTTGTTTATATTGTTGATTTTCCTGTTTCCCGATGATTTGGTAAATTTATTGCTGCGGTTGTCTCTCAGACACGATGACAGATGGGACGAAGGACTGCGGAATAATAGTGGCCGAAAATGATCGATAGCAATATCTTACCTGACAGGTTGATGAATACAGCAGGATGTGGGTGTGGATGCGCCATGTGTGTTCATGTCTCTGTGTGTGCATCCGATGGTTGAATACAGGTCTCACAAAGATGCATATATTCATGCATTTAAAACGGACAGCTATGTCATGGGCTCCTCTTGCCACAACAACATCCATCAAATTCCACTTTGACCATTTGCAGCAGTCAATTCAGCACATTACCACAATCAATGAAAGAGGTCCTCATCTGCTGTGATGTGATCTGTTCTTTACTGTGCTGGCTGCTTCCCTGTTTTTCTGAATCAGACGTGGTTTGAAAGTCTTTTTAAGAACACAGCATGCGGTGCAGCTAAAGGCCACCCTGCAGCTGGAAGAGAAAGAGGCTGTCTGCACCAACTCTGCACTCCCCACACTGCTGTCAGCCTCCCACTCTGCCACTACTGCACATCAATAGCAGTGCATCACTGTAAAAAAACATGGATTGCAATACTGCTGATGGCTTTCATGACTCCTACATTTGTATTTCTTTAAATTAGTGTGAATGTGCTTCCATTGACGCTCCTTCAATGTATAAAACTTCTACTGAGCTATTTTTGAAAATCTGAATTGAGGATGGAAAATTTATTGAATGTGAAAGTACAGTACAGCAGGTAAATTATTGATTTTCCACAACCTCACATCTAAAAACTGAAATTAAAAATAGAATGCAATCACTTGTAAGTCCCATGGACCCATATTTTATTCACAATAGGACATAGAAAACATAAAATCTTAAAAATAAGACATTTTATTATTTCATTAAGAAAAATGCCAGTTTATTTTAATTTTAATGGTAGCAACATATTACAAAAAGGTTGGAATATGAGCAACAGAGGACAGGAAAAACACGTGGTACTAAAAAGAAACACCTGGAGGAACAGTTTGTACCTAATTAGGTTAATTGGCAACAGACATAATTGGGTATAAAAAGAACATGTGAGGGAGGCAGCGTCTCGGAAGTTAAGCGGTTCACCAATACGTGGAAAACTTCAGCTATGATTTCAGAAGAATGGTCCTCAGTGTAAAATTGCAAACAGGTTGAATATCTCATCAAATAAAATGCTTTATCTCATCAAAGGATTTCAGTAATCTGAGGAAATCTCTGTGTGCATGGGACAAGGCTTCAATTATTACTTGGTGTTCGTGATCTTCAAGCCCCCAGGCAGTGCTGCATTAAAAACAGACATGAATCTGTAGTGTGAATCGGGCCTCAGAAAGAGGTTTTTAATGGCGCTCAGTTCAAAAGTCTCTGATGGTACGGGGTTGTGTAAGTGCCTGTGGGGTTGTCAAGTTGCACATTTGGAGAGGAAACACTAAAGCTGAAAGGTGTATATGGAGGGTTGGTTTAGAGCTACATGTGCTCCCAACCAGAAAACATCTTTTTCAGGGAAAGCCTTGCATCTTTCAGCAAGACGATACTTAACCACTTATTGCATCATTACAAATACATGGCTTAGTTGTAGAAGAGTTCAGGTGCTGCAGTCAAGTTGCAGTCAAGACTTTCCAAGACAGACTCAGGACTGTCAGGAACCGGTCCCAGAATGAGGCAAAATGCCTCTCCCAAAACATCACACTGTGCAAAATGTTTTACACATATGTTGCTGCCAGTAAAATCAGAAATGACTTTTTTTTTTTTCCCCTTAAACTGGGATATTCAGTTTAAACATTTTGGTATGTTTTACTTTGGAGAAAAATACTATATTAGACAGATTAAGATTGTTGTCACTCACAGAGTTAATGGTATTTAAGGTATAAAAAGCCTCCAAACAGACCTCGTCGTTGCACCTTAAGAAAAAGATCATGACTCTATCTTATATTGAGGAAAATCACTCTAACCTCAAAGAAATTAAAACTGCAACCTAGGAAGGAAATGAAATTAGATCAGATTGAGCTGTAGGCTCCTGGAGCTTCCATCGTTCAGTCTCCTGCTGAAAACCCAAGACGTCATCCAGTTAAAGCTGCGGTTACTATCTCAGTACAAACTGGACCTGAAGAACATCTGTCGGAAGAAAGTGGAATTATCAAGATCATTAAACAGCATCTTTGTGCCAAAAACTGCATGTCACAATGTGGTTGATCATGTAAAGGTTGTGAATATTACTGTCACTGCATGAACATTGAATATTTATAGTTAAAGGCTGCCACCCATATGTTGCTTATCTCCAATAAATGAAACGCTCCACACAGATAACATTTGTCACAGTTATTTGCTGTCACTTTGTATTTTGTCCTCTGCTAAAACTAATTCCCTCCAAATTGTTGGTTTATTGACCACTCTAATGAAACAAAATGGCATGGGGGTAAAACGCATTCTTATTTATCGATCTCAGCGGGATAGTTGACGCTTTCTGTTTACACTGTGTCTTTTCTTTCATAAATGAAAGGATAACCTACTGCACTGAAGCTCAATATTGATCATATCTGTATTTTAATATATAAGCTGAGTGAGCCTCGGTTGTATGCAGGAAAAAATAAGTAGCATGTTCCAAAAAGGAAAAACAATGCAGTTTAACATTTCAGTCTTGCTACATGGTGACGTGAGAATTCCTACAGAAACACAAGCTGCAGCCGGATTTTCTGGTGACACCAAGATGTTGGAAAATTGAGCACGTAAATCAATGACACCACTCGTGTACAAAGTCTCTTGTCCAAAGCCCTCAAATATATCTTTTTGTTTTATCCAGTTTTATTTGTAATGCCTGCTGAAGAGACAATGGACACAATTTGGGCTTAATCACTCCTTCAATTATTCTGTGAAAAAGGGATAAAGAAGTTTGGAGGCTGAGCTCATGTCCTCTGTTACCATTTTCAAGAATTACCTCTGTCTTTACGGCCTGAGCTCTCCTTATTCTCTTCAGTCAGCGACTTTTTAAAGGTCACTTTCCTTTCCTTCCTTTTTAGATGTCACAAGAAACTTGTCAGTATCCACACTTGCATACTCCTAATTTATTCTTTACGTAACCAACAGTGGAGTGAATATCTGTGAAATTACGGTTTTTATAGTTGCAGAACAACATTTGGTTTCCAGTTCTGAACATGAATATGAACGTGTTCAGTGTTGTGTTTGACTGACCCGCGTGATCGAGGCCAGCGAGTAGAACCTGCAATACAACTGTCACATTGTTATTCATTGAATCTGCGTTTTGAAAGACTGATCTGGCGAAGATTGATCTGACTGTGACTTCTGCAGTCTGCTCTGTAACCCCCTAATTAGTTTCATGCAGCCTGTATTTAACTGTAGCTGGTTTTCTGGTGGGTCCACAGATTAGAGAGAATTAAGCCGTGAGACGGGTCTACTCATCTTTAGGCAGATGCTGAATTCTTCACCTATGATCTCTACTGTTTGCCACTGGAAGCTGGATTCAGTTGAAATGGCAAGAAAAAAGTATGTGAACCTCACAGATTGAACTGATTTTTCTTCATTAACTTTCCAGAATGTGGTCTGATATTCATACGAGTCAGAGTGTGTTTTTAGGATAACGGAAACAATTACTTTGTGGATCTTTAAACACAACGTGGACATGTACAATGTTTTGTACTCTGGCTACTCTTCCCAGAGGTCGGCGCCAAGGAGCAACAGGCAGTTTTCAAAGCTAGACAAAGCTGTGGTTTATACCAATGACCACTAGGGGCTGAAAGCGAGTTAATGTTCACTGATCCTGATGTTAAAATATCCAACTTACAGCAGAAATAAACGTTTCCAGCCTCGGTTTATAAACTAAAAAAAAGGAAGATGACAAAATCTACAAATATATGTATAAAATACGTCAGTTTCTTTTTTTTTGGGGGGGGGTAACAGCTGTCAGTGAGCATAACTATTCTTATTTTAACAGTAATATGCCTTGTTGTGCTGGCTGCTTCAGCGGGGCCATCTAATCCGACCCCAGCTATCCTCGACCATCCAACTAGTGATGAACGGCAATAGTGGCTCTGTCTTAGCCACATGTGATATTGTAAATCAAATTAACCCAATTTTCTTTGTCTAATCTCTCAAGTCTTTTATGAGCGTATCAAACTGGACAATCGCGCTGAAGATGGGCCACCGCCCTGTTTTTAAATTAAAATCCACTAACCAGCGCCTCACCACTTCTGCTGCGTGGACATGATGCCGACCACTGAGGTTGTGACGTTTTCGGTGTTCGACTCAATTTCCAGACTGTTTTTGAGTGCAGAACCAGTGTTGGTGCAGTGTAAATCAAAGACAAAACACAGCAATACAAAAACGTTTCTAAAACTAAACTGCAATTTTAAAATATGGCAACTCCTATTTAGCAATTACCCCAACACAAAATAAAAACATCCCAAAAGTTAGTGATGTCGTTTCTACAAAAAAGCAATGAATTTGCAAATAAGATACTTCAAGAGAAAATTTCACTTTAGTAGATAAAAACAAAGTTATATGCATGCTTTAAAGAGCTTATTTCAAGGGTAGTTACCATGGGAACAGCCGTCAGTGGACTTAGTATTACACTCCCCCATCAGAAAACATCACTTGTTCCAAATTTATTTCACGATAACGAAAATACCTTTCACACCGCCACACTTACTTGACGTCATTGCTGTTGGAGGAGGTTAGAGCAGCTATTAACACCAAAGCTTTAACTACTTTTTCCTCACGTACTTTGGATGTTTAATGTGTATAATTTAATAGATTAATTAAGGGTTTAAGTCCAATTTAAGTCCGTCTACATACAATTGCTCAAATCCTTGCTGGAAATTGTTGAGGACCGACTCGTCTCATTGATCAAGCAAGTCAAGAACAACCAATACGACGCCACTTCGACAGCCCTCCGCCTGATTCTGCTTCTTGCAGCGAGAAGCAGAATCAACGACCTTGTCCTCCTCTGTGAATCTGTCTGTTTTCTCTTGTTGCACACGGCTCTGGCCTGTAGTCCTCAACGGGTGCATTAACGCCGATGAACAGCAGCGCTTGTACAACCGTAATTAGGGCAGAAAATTTTATCTGCTAATGTGTTTGGCTAGGTACTCAGCGTGAACACGGACTGCCTTTCAGGCCGTCGACACACAGGATTATGGGGAGATGGGGGGGATTGTGGAGGAGGTGTGTGTGTGTGTGTGGGGGGGGGGGGGGTGGCATTGCATGATTCACGCCGCAGTGCTTCTAAGCTGGAGAGCCTCAGCATATAATGGTGCTCTCTAACAGGTGTGTGTGGATTGATGTCTTAGCAACAAGCGATTTCATGCAGGTTTTGGTGTTTTTTTTTATACATTTTGGATAAAGGCCCCCCACTCAGGTCGTGTAAATGACATCCGCCACCACAAGTAACGTCACCATTTGTGAAGTGGGCTGTAGCTGTTAAGAGAGACATGCTAATTTCAAAATTTTAGATAATGAAAGGTAATTACACCATTTGTACATTCAAAAAGGTGCAACCGCCACCCCCACCCCCCGTTTTCAAAGTGTTCCTCTTAAGAAGCTTAAAAAGGCTGAAACCGTGAGAGGAAAACCGACAGTGAAATAGTAGCGAGTTTTATTTTGCGTTTATCTGCTTTTGACCATGACTCAGCCGTTATGGCAGTTAGGAGAGATCTAATTGAATTTAAATGCACCAAATGAATTTTGCATTTGTCAGCAGGGATCAACCCTGTTTTATTGATCGCCTTTGTTACTGAAGTCTGGTATGTTTTGGATGTTTTGTTCAGCAAATAACCTGATAAAGTTACACTGAGCTAAATGAGCTTGAGCAGTCAGAATGCAGTGCGGCGTATAAGAAGCAGACAAACCAAATTTGGTGGGGTCCTCGGAGGAAGAGGATCAAGGGGAAGTGAGAAAGGGGTCAGTGATAAGGTCATATAAATAAGGTGAGGCCCAGATTAGTCATGTATAGGCCGTTTCCTGGTGTCCTCCCTTCTTTGTCCAGTAGCTGCGGAGCCAGACCAATCACACAGATGGTATATGCAGCGTTGCTCTCCTCAACGACCCTTAATATTTAAGTCTGCTTTAATAATATCATTTTAATTATGTAGAGAAATTGCTTAATAGATATTGCGAGAGTTCTCACGTCCCTCAGATGTAATTATTCTCAACAGTGGCCTTCAGTCGCTCCTTGATATTATGTTGAGGAGAGAGTGTGTCATGTTTCACCGTGAATCTGCAAAGTTAATGGCAGATTGATGGTTGGTTTCGAGTGAACAAGGTCTCGTGAGTTAGGTGATACTGTACCAGAGACCCGACGCTCTCTGTAATTGGAATCGACAGGTTGGACACGGTATACGGAAGGGTAAGGTGTCTGCACACATACAGATGTACTGCACGTTTAACTTTCGTTATTCTCTTTCCTTCCGGGGTCTCACACGTGCACACGAAATGCACATTCTTTTTATTTTTTTACTTCGGTTTTTTTTCTGGATGCAGTCTCTCTCTGACACACGCACACACACTCGCAGACACACATTCATGCAGCCCTGCCCTGGTTGTAATTAGTGGCACAGGGTAATGGTCACACATAATGCCTCTAATTGGGCTGGCAGGCACCATTACCCAAGGCTAATCACCATTCTCTGGGTGACGAAGCGTCCTGAACCTCTGACCAGTAGCTGCTAGCCGGATCTGTATCACATAGGCAGAGCTCGGTGAGCCCGTACTACACCAATTAACCAGTCTAACTCACTGACTCTCACTGTGCGTAGCTGGGCAGACTCTGCTCTGCCTCGTTTAGTGGCGGTGCTGCTCTTGGGCTGGTTTTAGTTGCTCACATGCTGACTTTTTTTATTTTATTTTTTTTTTGTGCAGTGGTTAATGTATTGACCTGAATTATGCTCTCGCTTCAGTACCCAGCCGACCACCATTGGCCTCTCCTAGCGAGTCTAAAGATGGCCTGCTGATGTCCAAAGTTGTTTTACCAGCTTGTAGTTCTGGTGTTTCCCAGCTCAGCAGGACTACGGTCTCCTCGTCTTTCTTCTCGCACACGATGGGGCCTTTTAGAGCCCTCTGAAATGAATCTGGCCCACCAGAGCCTTGAGGCCAGCCAACCTGTGAGTGGAGCAGCCTTTCGGACGGGAGAGAGAGCTGGTCTCTGGAATGAAGGCAGTAACCTGAACATAACCGAACAGGAACAGAGAGCTTTATTTAGCTTTCCACATCAGCAGGCTTTCATTTTCATGGCCAATAAACATGACCTGAGTTTAATTGCATTTGCAAGCTTCTCGACCAGACTTCATTTCAAATTAGGGTTTTGTGGCTCTTTTTCACAATGCTTGATTTAGCTTTGAATGTCTCCATGGTCAGAGAGGAGTAGTTTTTTTGTTGTTGTTTTTTCGCATTCCTTCATACACTTTTTATCAATAAGTATAATTGTGCAAAGATTTTAATCAAGAAATGTCAGTTAAAATGGGTTTGTGGACTTTCCTTGTGTTATTACTTGGGTACAAACCTGATTAGCATCTGTCACATGTCACTTAAGTCTGGTCTCTCAGCATGGGTTCATCATGTGAAATATTATTTATTGCAAACGCACCAGATTTTCAGAGCTGTACAGATGCCTTTCCATGATGCAGGAAAAGGTGATGAATTAACTCTGAAGTAACCATTCTTATATACATACTCTTTACATGTGCAGATGGTTTTCTGCAGTATATTATAATACAGTTGGAATGCTTCACTGACATAAAGGGTGCCTTTTCTAATGTCAACCATCAGTGGAAGACAGCGGGAACACGTTATCATACAACAAAGCAAGGCCATGTTGTCAGTGAAAGAAGCTACTGCCTTGGGCTGTCATGAAGTACTAAACTGATCAACATGTGAGCCACAGCGAATAATATGGTCCTCATATTGATTTGGCACAGGTTTTATGTTGGATAGCCTTTCTGACATAACCTGACCCATTTATCCAGGCTTGGTTGAGGGGATTGTGGGGTTCAGAGCTCTTCCCAGGAACGAGACGGAGCCGGGAATTGATCCGGCGACCGTCCATGTGTTTCGGAAGTGTTTTTTAAACAAAAAAGGGATTTTAAAACACTTTCACTTATTTTCAATGTACATTTTTCAGCAGCATATTAAACTTTGTGCGATACATTTAATTTTCATGAACATTTAAATCAGGTTTAAGTGCTTACTACTACTACTAGAAGTCCGTATGTGGAGTAACGTTTAAAATCAGAATTCAGTCATTACCGGAGGAGGTCTTGTAAATGGCGAACTTGTGTCGTAGCGTAGCGCTGCTGTGTCATTTATCCAGATTGATCCGGAGCTAACGGCGGTGGCGGCTGCAGTCAGTCTTGACATGCAAACAGTTATAGAAGGTATAAAAGCAGCAAAGAGAGCAGAGGGTTTTTTTTATGTTTTTATCAAAGGCGTGTCAGATGTCAACTCAAAGAAATTAAATGTGTTTGACGTGTATTCAACAGGAGATCGGCCAAGTTTTTGTCAAGTCTTTTTTTTTTCACCATTTTGAAAGACATGTCTTACAGATACAAAAATGAATAGCAAAATGGTATTCCTGCATGTATTCCCTGCAGACAAGTAAATGTTCTTTTTAGAGGTCAAAGCAGACACAATGTGAAAAACTTATCATCTTTTTTCATCTCTAAATGTCTGGCTTTTCTCGTTCCAGAAAAAAAAAAAATAAAATAAAATAACAAATAAAGTTAACCCTGACGTCACCTCCACTAACTTTCTGTTCTTTCATTTTCTGCAGAGTCTTAAATTAAAAGGACATGGCACAGATCAGGTTTCATGGCTGCATCCCAGCGCTGATTGAGGCAGTGATGCGGGCCAACCAGGCCCACCGGGGCAAAGAGCCCACTTGTGCAGGGGGTCAAACGCCAGCTGGGGAAGAAGCAACGTCGCCGTAGGATGGAGGGATGAAAACAGAGGGAAAGAGACTTGGGCTTGACAGGAAAGAGATTTAAAAATGTACGGATATAACCGTAACGAGTACAAATATTGAACTGTCACTCCAGTGACAGAAGAGAAAGGTGGAACTGTTGTTTTCTTTATTGTCGTAGCTTGTGAGCTGAAAATCGACAGGGGAGTTCAGGTTTGGAGCGGTCTTGTTTTTAGATTTTGAAAAGAGCCAATTTTCATTAAATACTCTTCATTCAAACCACTCATACTTTTATTTGCTCATATTCTGTTTTGCAGTTTACCAGGTTTTTAACAAAATCTTTTCGACTTCAACTGAACAAAGTCGCATATTCTCAACAATATCACCTTGAGACAAAATATTACCTCCTTTTAATTAGACACAGTGTACAGTTGAAAAAAAGGAAGGTGGTTTGTAGAAAATAACTTTCTCCAAAGTATAATGAAGTTCATGCACGTACTGATTAAATTACAAATTACTCCGCGCCGACTTCCTCGGCTAAATCTTCATTTTGGTGATCACGGTAGTTGAAAAAATATAAATACAAAGCTTGACGATGATTGGGGATGTCACAGAGTAGGTCGCAAAACACTGAGAAATGTCTTACTTCCAAAATAGCTTTGATTTGGAAGTTAATTAAATTTATAGTTATAACAGAAAGCGACATAGAAATTCCAGCTTTTTCTCTGATGTATGCTCTTGGAGTCTTTTAGGAGGGGATTTTTTTTTTTCTCTCTCTCACCAGTAAACAGCGTCGGTTCATATGTGGGGGACGAGGATAACCAAGGACTGCTCTTCCACACATCCTCCACTAACGCCCCATATGTCCTGCACGATTTTGGCCATGTTCCGTCCTGCGTCATACAGTGTCTCAAGGTCTTGTGACCGAAGATTACCTTGTATAATTTTCTGACAGTGTCAGCAATCCTGCATCTTTGCCAGCTGATGTGCTAATTAAAATGCAGCATGAAATGACAGGTTTGTTTATGTGACATGCCTCTTCTCCCTAACTCTGAATGGGTCAATATTCTCCTCTTTTATCACCCTCCCCAATCACTGTATAGTACGACGTACAATTAGACAAATGTAAGTCATGTGTGAAATGTAATGATCTTGTACAACTGTAGAAATTGTTGCCTTTAGTGAGCATGCATTTTAAGGCAGGTTGGTCTGAAGGATGAACCCCGCCTCTATCGTCTCACCCGGTGACGGCTGGGATGGACTTCAGTCAACATGAAGGGGGTCACGTCCACGTCCCACAACATGCTGTTCCTTGAACAACCATTAGAGTTGGAGCAAACATAAACATTTACAGCCTGGTACAAAAAAATGGTTTGGGTCTCCGTAATCAGATTTCACATCCATGACCACCATACAGATCATTTTTACATGCCTCATCATGGCTGAGACTGTCTCTGTCAGCACATTAAGTAAAAGACATATTTAGGTTAAACCGTCCACTTTTGCAGTTCCCCTTTGGTCCTTTTTTTCCTTTTCTTTTTTACAGAATTTACTGAAGTCCAAATTTTCAAAAAACACAGCCCTAAAAAAACAACGTTTTATACTTATTTACTGAACAAACGTTTCTGTCTTTTATTTAAAGAGTTAGCACCTCTTGTGACCTTCTGTTTGAAATACTTTGTCTTAGTTTCCCCTGTTTAAAGCACCGGACGGTCCAGTCTGCCTCGACTGCTCAGCTGGTGAGCCGTACCTGCTGATGTGACTGACAGCTGTATATTCCCCGTCTGAACTGTGCTCCACATCCACTTGGCAGGCAGTATGCAAATATGTTTCATGGTGTTTTCGATAAGCAGCTCAGGAGCGCTGTCCTCTGTGGGAGGGAAATTGTCCCTTGTGTGTGGACCGGCTTTGTAACACTGCACACCTTTTTTTTTTTTAATGTGTACAACAAAGCCATATACTGACGGAAAAGGAGAAACTCAAAAAGCATAATGCAGCAAATGTAATATGACCCGTTCAAACATCAGAGTGGTCAGAATATTATTTGCCGCGGAGTGACAGTAAGTAGGAAATTGAAGAAAAGACGGGAAGCGGGGTGGTATTTTGAGATTTCGCTTTATGTGGAACGTAAAGACAATTCACAGGCGTCTTTACTGCTCAAAAATTATTTTTTTAGGTAACATTTTGGATACTTTTAAACTGCAGCCACACTATTTAATTTTTCCGTTGAGGATATATTGCGGAAGATGCAATACAAAAGCAATGCAGAGATCGTCATTTTATAAACACATAATAACCCTAACCCATAATTAATGGTTATCAACAGAAAGCACAGACAGGCTTCAGTCAACGCCGAGGGGCCACATCCGGCTCGCTATCGTGACTTCAAGAAAATGACCGCTAGGATCTGGCCCTGAAAGCTAGTGAGTCTCCTTTAATCCCTTACCACCACCAGAACCCAACTATGCTTAACCAAACTGAGGGTCAAGAGTCCTTCTGGGAGAACTTACATCTACGACTGCCAAGATGGGCGTGCCCAGAGCCCTAAAAGTTGGCCCACAAACCCCGTCTTCAGAGAGACGAGGCAGAGGCTTTGTCCAGTTCTTTTTATACAGCCTGCGGGCGACACTTGCTTCGTCTATACGGGCTACTCATTCATCAGTTGCATCAGATCAAACAAAATCAAGCTTTTGTGCCCTGATTTTAGCTGATGGACTTTTTAGCACCTAATTTGTAATTAAACAGTTTTCTTTTTATTTTTTATTTATTTATTTTTTTATCTCAGCGGGATCCTTTAATCTCAATTTACAGAGCTGACTGGTTGTTTTTTTTCCTACCTCACCTACGAGCGCCTCAGCTTCACATTCGATAAAACTATACTCTTCATTTGCTGTTTGTTTTTTTTTTTATTCTGCTTATTTAATTGCGCTGCAAAACTTTTTTTTTACAGGACATTTTCTCAGTAATAGTGTTTGCATCATTTTATGGTTTTAAAATGGGAGTGACAGTCTGGCCTGCTTGTACGATTTTACATTAATAGATGTTTTTTTTTTTTCTATTTTG
Source organism: Xenentodon cancila (assembly GCA_014839995.1). NCBI lineage: Eukaryota > Metazoa > Chordata > Actinopteri > Beloniformes > Belonidae > Xenentodon > Xenentodon cancila. The sequence goes on from CM026212.1 coordinate 16,595,702, forward strand.
TTTTGTATTGTTTTTTCTTCAGTGTGAGTGATCGGTGAGCAACAAATAGAAAAGTTTTCCCAAGTGCTCAGAGAGGGAGCAGAAACCACTCCGGCCCCAGTCTGTTGACATAATGCAGCACTTTAGGCAGTCACCCATGTTGCCTCACATGCACTACTACCTCCCGTGGTTTTTCACCACAGTTTCCACTTTGCTGCTTAAAAGCAGCTGAGCCTGAAGCATTAACAGGTTGTGGAGAGTAATCAGTGTATTGAAAACATGTTCTCCGACATGAGAACACAAGCCCAAATACAGGCTTTTTCAATGAAATCCAGATTATCTCCAACAGTTATCGGTTGCGATGTTGCGGCAAAGTGCATTATGGTCATCTTTGAGGAAAGTTATTTATATTTGAGGTAATTTATTTTGACTGGATATCAGATAAGAGGTTAGACAGAGCTACAAGGAAAGTTTACAGGAGCTGAAATATATTCTTCCAGTTTTGCTTCTTTTAATTACTGTGACTTCTGTTTTATTTTCTAATGAAAGGGAAGTCTTTCGGAAGATAACTTGTTTCAAATGGGCTGTGTCCCCATTTTTGTTAAATTTAGGATTTAACATTTTGCTCATTTTAAAAGTCAGATGTGTGGGAATGGTTTTTAAGATTTCCACGCTTTGTTGTGATGTTCCAAATCAAGCAAAATGAATAATATTTAGTAATAATGTCAGATTTTGTACTAATTTATCATCCAACACTTTTGTCGCAGATGATGCCGCAGTACAGCCCTTCCCTGCTGACAAAGAGGGCTTCAGAGATGTGCTTGCTATCAAAAAGGGGTGAGGGCGAAGGAGAATGAGCGTGTAAGTGACCTCGCTGTTTTCCCATTGTGCCAATCCTTTTTAAAATGTCGTGCGTCTCCACAGGACCTCTTCTTTTTCTCATTTCTTTTCTCTGGTCAATTTCTTCCCAGTGTGTGCCATTCAGACGGTTTCTTCCTCTTTGGTCTCCCTGACCTTTCACTGCTTCATTGGCTTTTCCGGCTTCATTCAACTGCCAGTTCACAATGCGGCCACAGTGTGACATTCAGGGACAATCGAGTTGTGGTGCATATAGATTGTGACTGCAGTGTTTTAGAGGGATTTTTTTTTCTTTCAATATAACAGAGTTATGTATTTGATGAGATTTGATTCATTCATCCATCTACCCATCTGTCGTAGTAAGAATAATGTTATTAATACAGCTCAAATAAGATTAAATAGCTTGCAACATAGTCAGGAGAGGGAACTATGGGGGTTGCATAGGATGTAAAATTAATTTACTAAATGTATACACTAAATTAAAATAATATACAACACTAACTCAGTGAAGAAAATGATTCTTCATTATCATCATTCTCGTTCTGATTAAACGCGGGAGTACCAACACTTTAAACTGAAATCTTTTCCGTTCCTCCGTTCATCTTTTGGTGTGAAACAAAGCAAGTTCGTTGTTGTCGTTTTTTTTTGTTTTTTTTTTTGCTTGTTTGTTTTAAAATTCTCCACGTGTTCTCTACTGGCGGCGGGTCAGGACTGCAGGCGGGTCAGTCCGGCACCTGTACCCTTTTCTTCCTCAGCACTGCCTCCGTAATGTGTTCAGAGTGTGGTTTTTGCCTTTTTGTTGAAATAGTCACGGATGTTTCTGACATGAGCGTATATTGCTTTAAAACCGCTCTGTATTTTTCTGCATCCATGATGTCACCATAAAAGTGTCAAAGACCTTTCCAAGGTCGCTGATAAAATCCAGCACAATCACAGACCCTGAGAAGTGGATTAGATGTAGTTAACAGTCTGTAATGTCCTCAGCGTCTGTGGTTCAGAGCCCAAGGTGCCCGTTTCATCCACAAAGACTGAAATACTGATTCGTTTTTCTCATCACAACACTTGTTTCCACTATGTGATGGTACATCCCAGGTGTCTGCAGTGATGTTGACGGTGCCCCTGGACAAAGTTTAAGATCATCTTTCTTCTTCGCACAGGTAACCTTTAAAGGACATTTGTGAATGTAGCTCCACATTGAAGTCCTTGACAAGAGGAGGAATTTCTCCGGAACTACTCAAACCCTTTAATATTGTGCGTTCTGGAAAGAGAAATAGTTACTGCCAAACCGTGCCATTTCTAGCCATTTCCACCAAGAAGAAGCATGCTGAAGAGCTCGCAACAGTCTGGGGGCAGATATCTGGTGATCTTAGTGTCCAAGAGCCTCTATTCAAAACAACCCAGCTAGAATTATAGTGATGAGTGAAAAACATAACCTAAAAATGAAACTAAATGCAAAAATTACAGCTTTTTTTTTTGTTTTACAGTCCATTTTGGAAGAAGAAATGTACTAAAAGTCACCCACTAAAAAGATGTTGACAGAAAATTAATAAATATATGAAGATTCCACCAGCCAATATTCCCAGTGGGACAGAGGAATAGTGAAGTGCAGGGGTGTAGACTTGGCTGGAGCAGAGACTAATTTCAACTGCAGCAATGCTGACGGATGGACTGAAAGAGCCTTATTTTACTCCATAAATTTTTTATTCCTAGATCCTCCGAACTATTAGCTGCTTCCCCTTTGTTCCTTCGCTCTGCCTCCACACCTTCTTTCACCTCACAGCACCTTTCCTGAGCTCTCTGCTGGGTACAAATTTAGAACAGCTGTGGCTTTGTCCTCTATCAACTTCATCTTTTTAAAAGTGGACATCAGATGGCCATTTCCTGACATTTTTTGTCTTATCCAGGTTACGTTTACATGAGCCCTGCACCAATCATACATCCAAACACTGTAATTTAAAATAAATAAAAATAAATGCCCCAAATATATCAAGAAAATCACGAGTCTTAACTTCCTTTAAATGAAATGTTGTCTGAAGTGATTTCTGATCAATGGATGTCTGGACATTCCTAAATGGCTTTGCTGAATTTCCACAGGCTTTCTGCGAGGGATGGGGGTGCCTCATGAAGCTGATCACTCCTTCCTCGGATGCTGTTGAGGCTTTTAAAGAAATTTCAGTGTATTTATATGTCTTAACACTAGAGGTGAACTAACCAGTGTGCTGATTTTGAATAAAGAGACAACAACACTTTGTACATCTCTCTTTTTTTTTTTTTAGTTTACAATGACGTCTAAAGTGCAGTTTCATCATTGCAACACTTGACATAAGTCTAAAAACTCGTAAAAGCATGTCATGTCCACTTGAAATAAATGATAGCACAGGAAGTTTTATGTTATTAGTCTGAGATTGCATTTGTTTAACACTAACACTGATTATGATTTTATTTGTATTTTTACACACAAAACAAAAAGAAAAGTGGATTAAAAGAATTAAAAGAGGAGGCATGGATTTTTGCACAACTGTACCCATTGGAAGTCTTCTTTAAATTAAATTTGATGTCTCCTCTATCCATCCATCATTTTCGACTTATCTGGGTTCAGGTATCAGGACACCCTCAGGGCTTCCTTCCGGTTGGCCACAGCCAACACCTCTCCAGAGATGTGTCCAGGGAGTATCTGAACCAGATGCTCACTTATTAAAATGCACTTATCGGGCATATGTAGACATATTGAAGAGATGTACAAACCTTAATCTTAGTCAATGCACATGGAGCCTACAGGAGGAACCTGTTGAGGAAGTGGTATTGTCAGATCAGCAGTGAAGTTGGTGCTCATGAAACATCAGAAGGCATCTGAGAGACAAGGGGTCGTCTCATTTTTTCTGAAAAAGACAGCAGCAAATGTGGATTCTGTAAACACATTTTTCTGGACGTACTATTAAACATTCCAACAAAGAACTACCTGCAGATTTTGCCACCTTTGGACGAGACCTGATTAAACCTCTAATTAGCGGGCCTGTTTTTGAATAACGTGGCTGTTGCTGCAAAATCGGACGACAATTTGTGCCGGTGAAACAATACGAGTTCCTTCCACACACGCTAGGATGGGAAAGTACAGCTGTAAGAACCATAAAAGTTGTGCGAGCATACTATTCAGCAGTCAGGGAGGGGTAACACCTGACAGCCAATGCCTTTGGATTGTCTAGGCAAGCAGTTTGGAAAACAACCAGGCAACTCTGCATCTCCTGGGCCCTGTGAATACATGTACACTTAGCTGTCACTGTGGAACTGCTGATTTGGTTGTGTTTTGTGCATCCACAGGGACAGCAGGGTTTGTTTTTTGTTTTTTTTCTTCGAAATAGTACCCAGCATACAAGATTTATTTATTTAATTTCTTTTAAGGGCTGAAGCAAAAACTGGAACTGTGTTTCAGACCTCTATAAACTGCACGACGCTCCCATTTTTCCATCTGTTTTCTTCTCGAGGTAACTTCAGGACGCAAAACTTTTTGCTGCGTCACCGGGCGCGTGTTGCTGGAGGTTCTTATTGTTTCACTGTTTTGTGAATACTCTGCAGCCTCTGAATCAACAAAGCTGAAGTGAATGCAGTTGTGCGGGTGGTTGTTTGAACAGGAACTATGTGGCATCATCATGCTTTTCTTGCTACAGAAAAGTCTTGATTTAATATGACACTGAAAGTTGAGAACAACTGTATGCTCCTTTGTTACTTTTCCTTTTTTTTTTTACTCCTGCTGTGTGTGCATATATTAATGCTTGTGGGATGATGAATACACGTCCTCTGAAAGGATCTATTTGCGGCTGCTTCAATGAAGAGCGACTGTGTGGGTTTTTGGATATCTGTCACTCAGCTTCCAACTTGCATTGCTTTATTGCTTCTGTGTGGATTATACTTGACAGAGGTGAGCACTTTATTAATACGATCACGGCTGGAGTTTGCTGCTGCCAGAAATGTCTTCTCCTTTCAGCTCTTAGAAGAGTCTGTGTTCATTGAGGCTTAATGATACCGTGAGTCATGACTTGTGTTAACAAACTTGAGTTTGACGAAGGTTTCGCCGCTGCTATTCTTATGCAAACATACATGAAGACCCTCGTTTTTCTTTCTGTTTCTTTTCTCATTACCTTCCTCATAATTGCTTTCCTTACAACATTTGTTTCACTTCACACAAGCTCTGCTTCTCATCAACGTCATGTTTCATGTTTCCCTGTAATCTGAAAAAGAAAACATCCAGACTGAAAGATGTCCAGGTTCTGAGGCTGCAAAGCAAGGCCAAACCTTGAGCCTTTCACCAACCCGCTTGACAGCTGGTATCACGCGTTTGTGCTAATATACATGTGTTTGCTTTTTGATAAAACACGACATCTTATCTGTCTGAAGAACTCCTGTGATCCGTTCATGTGCAACTTTGCAAACCTAAGCTGTGCTTCCATGTCCTTTGCAGCCAGACGAGGCTTTCTCTTGGCAATCCTGTCAAACAGCTTTCTCGTTTTGTCCTTTTCTAATTTAAATATCACGAACTTTAAGCTTTGAACAGGCTAACTGAGGTATGTGGAGTCCAGGAGTCTTCGTTTTACATTTTTTCTTAACATTGCAGAGTCTGACCTTGGCTCGAACTTTCTATAACATTTACACCCATGATTATGGACTCTGAATTGTTTGGAAATTAAATAATAACGTCTAAGATTGTTCCGGGGACACAGCAGCTCCCGCAATATCATTGCTGATGTCTTAGCTCCTTTGCATTGAGTTAACACATACTTGAATGCAGATCATAAAACTGCTAAAACTAATTATTTTAACAAAGTTTTGGTAGGAGCTGCTTACTCTACATTTAAAGGTATATTTACTCTTTCAAGCATACATTATGTCATGTATTATTATTCTTTTAGACTTTTCAGATAGCCCATTTAAAGACCTAATGAGAACTGGATGATTTATTTTAATTATGTCCCAATCTAAATAAAAAAAAAGTCTATACTTTCTTTGTCACATGACTCTGCCCATCATTGTCTGCCTCTCATTTGACAACTGTGTCTAACACTTGAAATTCATGGCTGTAATAAGCTACAAGTGGTTTGCTCTGCATCCGAGCTGAATCTCCTTCTGCGTCATCTACTTCACTTTTAACAGCCTCAACTCTCGCTTTGTGGAGCTGCCTGCTCTTCATGTTTCTACAAGCTGTGAGTGTCAGCTGTTATCCCACGAGTCCTTCTCGCTGCTTCTGTCTTGTTGTTCTGCTCTATCCATTTGGCTGTCTCGCTGTGTCCTCTGTGTTTCTGGCTGTCTGGCTCGGCCCTCCCACCCACACGCTCTGTACCGTAGACCCTTCATGACTGACTCTAGTGGCTGAAAAGCCTGTCAGAGACCAAGACAATGCCATGGGGCTCTAGGTGCCGTAACACCCAACCGTTGAGGTTTTGTTGGAAATTCTCTCAGTCTAAACTGCTTTATTATCATTCAAACATTCAACACCATCCCTATTCAGTGTCAGTTATGTTTAGTCGCATACTTCTCTCCCAGGACATGCAGAAATGCAGCTGCAGAGCTTCGCCATTCTGATCTGTGGTCCATCTCCTGGAGAAAGCTCTTGAAAACCTCTGCTGCAGGTGGCTCAGATCTCTGACATGAGCAAAGCCCTAACACCTTCAGATCAGTGGCTTCTAAATGGGCGTCCCCACCCCACTAGGGGAAGAAGCCAAAGATCCAATCCATTGTGTAAAGTTTTTACTGCATAGAAGTAGTCAAATTTAGAGTATTACAATTCAGGTACCAGTCCAGGACATTGTTTGGTCACACTCCCCCAAAATCCATGTTTTTGGACTGTCGGAGGAAGCCATTGGTATTATTTTTCAAAATAACACAACAATAAGATTAAGATTTATGCCCACAAATACAATGACCTTATGATTAGAGGACCACGTACTCTACCTACTGATCCAGGGCTGCGTTTGTATCTTTAACCAATAGCACAGCTGACGGATGTGTTTTAAAAGGGACTACCACTCAGACACATCTGCAGTAGTCTCTACAATGAGACCAAAACGCAGATTAAGGTTTTTTCTGACTCAAACATCCTGCAGTGCAGATACACTCCTTTTGTGCAAAATGGTGTACAGCGTTGTAAAAAACATAAAACTCCAGATAAAAGCAGTTTGTGTCTATCTATGTGCATGCATTCTCTCTTTTGACGGCCATGTGCTTGACTTGTGCACCAGTTATCATCATATGAATGTGCTTTGAGCGGACGGTATCATTTCGTAGTTGTTAAACTGGCATAAAGGAACTTTCTGCCAGGTGGGGGACCCTCTGAGATAGAGGCAAGTTGAGTCGCTTTTACAACACTTTGAGATAGACTCTAGTTTGGTTTTTCGCTTTGTCATGCTCTTGTTTTCTCTTCTATCATTACTTTCTTGAGTTGCCTCTGCCACGGAGCCCACTGAAGCTCTGTGAGGTAACTGTCATAATTGATGTGTGACATAGTACCGCAAGGCAATATGCAGTTGTCCCAGGAGGCAACTGTCCAAAGTTACACTGGCTGGTTAGATTGCCTTTTTGGCCGAGGCATGCAACCACAAAAGAGGTCATCCTACCCTCTTGCACAATTGTATACTTTAGGTTTAAGTGTCATTTAAACCTGAAGTATACAGGTTTGTGTGCAACGATATTTCTTATGAGTCTGTGATTGATTTGGTGTGTTTAGTTGAATCTCTCACGCCCTGTTTTCCAGCTCTCTTTTGCTCGTCAGTGTGATTTGCAGCCATTTATTGTAACAGTGGAGACCTGACTGTCACTTTCTATGGTTTGTTGCTTTTCTGACACGCCTCTCTGTAACTAAGGAAATGTCACTGTTATACATCAAACAATTTGCTTGTTTGGGGAAGTCAGTTTTTATTGATTTTTTTTTTCTTCGATTCATTTTCATCTTTTTATGTCCTCCTTTTTTGCTTGAGATCCATAACAGTCAGTCCCAGTAGACCAGACACAAGTGGCAGAGGACCAATACCATCTTCACAACAGCCACCGCATGAGAAACACTCATTACTGTATTTTTATTTAGCAAAATAATTTTGTATTTCTCACCCCATGTGGTGTCAATAAAAGTCAGATGTTGTGCAAACATGGCTTATTTATTATAATCTTCTAATATTCTTGCTTTTTTAGGATTGTTTGGGGTTTCTTGTGCTCTTTCTTTGTGAAGCTTTTGTTCTGTCTGTTCTCTCCATGTCCTCCTCGATTGGGCCTCCTGTGTCTTTCTCTCCCCTTACCAGTCTGTTTTCTACTTCAGTTTCCCCATCACCTTTTATTTGGGTCTCCATAGATGAGCATTTCTGAGTCTAAAACCTCTATCCAGTGATGGCAAAGGAAAAATATAGTTAACGTATAAATTATTGAGGAGCAATAATTACAACAAAAAAAAGTAATTTAAAAACTACTCGGAAAATGGAGGTGGAGAGAGTGTGGCATGTTGGAGATCAACTTTAATTTTTTTAGGTGTTTATGTTTGTTGCACAAAGAGAAAAAAGTTCAAAAAAACTCTGGAAACATCCAGAGTAACAGAATTATCTCCACAGAGCATTGAAGACATGTATATTAGATTAAATTAAGATGAGATTGATGAAATGTCAATAGCTTTTATCAGTCTTTTTTTTCAAATCCTTACAAGTTTTTATAATCCTGGCAGCTGTAGGTCAGAAGGGAGGAATGGATTGTGCAATGTTCTGAAGGTCAGTGGTCCAATCCCCAACTTTTCTGGCTCTGTTATGTATGTTTAAGTCTCCTTGAGCAAGATATAGGGCTTCATAAAAGCTGCTGGCGTATAATAGAAATATACACCCGAAGCGTATTATTGAGTTAAAAACTCTGGTGTGAATGTGGGTCAGTGTGGAATTGTAAAGCACTGAAAGGCTATTAAGACAATAACAGTATTGCAGGTTACAACTTTTAATGGGTTCAAACGCAGCGAAGTGTACAAAGAACATGATGCAGCGGGGTTAATATAGTAAAGGTTTGTATTTATTATGTTTTATACCTCTATGCCAAAATGACGTCTGGAAAGCTTGTGGTAAGATTAGTTTTCTCAAGCCGTATCTGAAGAATTTATGTAAGACTGTGAAATTAAATGTGTGTTTGAATTAAGAAGATATGGAATTAATGAATTTAGTTATCTTAATGGGCTTTCATGCACAGATGCAGCAACACTTCAGTGAATTTAGACTTTTCCTGATATATGATGCCATCATTGAAGTAAACATTTGAATTTTACAAATGTCAGCGTGTGTTGGCGTTATCTTGTCTTTCACAGATGAATCAGCGTTCCTCATGAAGCACCATCTTCTCTCATATGGATGCCTGAACTGGAAAAGCACAGAATTCAGATTCAGATCTCAAATCCCTCTTTTTTTTCCCCCCTTTAACGCAAACTTTCCCACAGCCATCTTGTGGATAATCAAGCAGCAGATGTGAGATATCCACACACCTTTGCAAGTATGTGGTCAATTGTTTTCATTCTTCAAAAGCAAACAAACATAAGATCATGTTCACAGGAGGCCAAAACACTTTTCAACTATGCCTCTCCAATGTCTCTCAGATAGCTCCCCCTTCTCCAGGTTAATTTTTTTTAATTATTTACATGTTTTTTTATTATTTTATTTTTTCTCTCTCTCTCTCTTTCTCTCTCTCTTCTTAATACAGCATCCTTCTGGACTGGCCTGGGTTTCAACAGATGGTTTGGAAATCTTCTTGTGGTTTCAATATTTGGTGAGTGGTGGCCTAGTGGTTACAGTGGTGGGCTTGGGCGTGGAGGACCCAGGTTCACAATGGTAAATCACTGGGGGCCCCTGAGCAAGGCCCTTAACTCCCAATTGCTCCCCTCACTAGTGAAACTAGTTGATGGGTTAAAAGCAGAGACTAATTTCGGTGTGCATCCTACAGACAGCGTGTGCATGATGTCCACACTGACAAGAAAGGGAAGAAAAAAAAAATATTTCTTACTTTGAGATTAAAACCTCACGTAATAGTCAGGGAAACCATGACATGTTATTGACATGACCATCAGATGAACTGTTGTTAGTCTATGTGGTAGGTTGATAGTAAAAACTGTTGGAAATTATACAGGACAGATTTTTATTTTATTTTTTATTTTTTTTGTCTTACTTGTCATCAGAAAGACCTTAGATAAAAACTTAACAAAAACGCGGGGTTCTTTAATACTCGGTCAGAGTAAAGGCCAATTAAACTAATGGATAATGACTATTTAACTCGACTGAACCCTTCTCAGAGCCATTTTTGAAATGTCTTTCTTTTCATTTCCATCTCTGCTGCCTGTGTCTGCACTCTGAAGAAGAACCAGTTAATGCGCTCATACTCAGTTGCGTTGCATTTCAAAGTCAGTCTGTCATCTCAAACAAGACACTATGACGCACAGACAAGTGACAAATTAAGAGGAAATAAAAACATCCTCAAGTGTCTCATAAAGGCGTCAGGGTACCATGTGCCACCAGAACGGCTTTCATGTACCTTGACATTGATATTGCTTTTTGAAAGTGTCTAGAACTCCACTTAAGAGAGGCAACACCAGTGTTCAAAAAGATTTCCTCATTTGGTGAAGAGCAGCAGAAAAATGCAGGCTCAAATCTACATTAAGAGTTCAGTATAGATGAAATGTCGGCCCGTGATTCACAGACCCACCCTCCCTGGCTCCGTATGGCTCAGAGGTTGGTGCATGGTCATCCAGATATCAAATATAGATATACAAGTATTGGCTAAGGGTGATCACTCAGAGCAATTGTCAATCAGCTTGCATTCACCCTTTGCATCCTAGTGATCAGCAGAACAGAACCATGTTAAGAAAATATCCGCCAGACTTTCTCACTATAGGGTCAAAGGTTCAGATTTTTCCTTTAGTTTGTCACGTGTATAGTGTAGACAGTACATATGTCAAATAGTTTTTTGTTTCGTTTTTTGTCCTCATCCGGTCTGCCTGTGAGGGTTCACGACCCCGGGGCTGTGACCCTAAACTGTATGTTTTCCATCTCTCTCTTTCTGCCCCTGCTTCCTCTCAAACTACTTTTAAGAAAAGCCATGAAACCCACTAAAATCTTTTTTTTAAGAGCTTATTTTGCAGACAATAAATAGGAGCACAACTATAGACCGTCACTTTAGCCTCAACTTTGAACTATGCTGTGACATGTATAAAGGTTTTGTATTTCAGTGTACCCTGTTTCACTTTAGATAAGTTGAAGCATGCATTTAGGTCTTAAAGCATAATGTTTTATTTTCTTTATCTTTCTGATTTTTTTTTAAGTGCATTGCAGCTGTACCTTAATGACATGCGCCATTTCAGCCCCCCACCCACTACTGAGACGCCACGTGATTGCGGAGCGCCAGCACCACCAAGTGGACAAGCGGATTATTGCAGCCTGAGAAATTTAGACAGTGGTGGCCTGATGAACAGCGACAGGGTCATTTTGTCACTTCTGGAGCATACACACAGGCATCCACGTTTGCTCACTTGATTTGTAACAGCAATAAACAACCATTCTGAGAAGATTTAAGGTGGCTGAGGCATGTTAGTAGAAGAGCTGATTGAAATATTGTCACAGTCCATCACAGGAACAGCTTACAAAACCACAAAAACTCCCCTTGACATCTACTACAATATGTTGTTCAAGGCATGGTAGCATAATGTTTAAATTCTTCACGCATGTTGTAGTGTTTGTATTTATTTTTTTTTACAAAGATACAGCCAGCCAATTTGCTTACTCTTAAGGTCTTGCTTGTTGCTTTTTTCCCCACCTAGAATCTTTCTTTAGGCTACCTGGGCAGCAGGTAATTTGCATATATGCTTGGGTGCCTGTGGTTCTGATTTTGTATTGTATTAGGAAGACTAAAGCATCAGCATCACGTCAAAACAGTGCATTACATAGGTGTAATTAAAGCTAGTGTAAAATTCAAAGACACAGAAAGCTGTGCTCGGCTGTGCGTGCGTGCGTGCGTGCGTGCGTGCGTGCGTGCGTGCGTGCGTGCGTGCGTGCGTGCGTGCGTGCGTGCGTGCGTGCGTGCGTGCTGTCAGGTTGACTAAAATCTGAAGATTGATGGAGTCTCAGCTTTCCTACCTTACCTGACAGCACTGATGGATGGGGCACTCGAAGGTCAGCTTATTCAAATAAGAGTAAACACCTGCATATAGCATATGTCTTATTTCTCCTTTGACTTTCCCTCTTTGCAGCACAGTTCCAGTGAATCCAGATTAGACATGGAGACACGCCTATTTCTTTGCTCTCAGGGGTTAAGATGACAGCTTTCCCACAGAGACCGTGTGTTTGTGTCTGTTATTTAAGCCTTCTAGGACCTGGAAAAAAGACTTGGTGATGACGTTTGCCAGTTTGGAGGATTCCTTTCTCTGCATGTATGGACACTCATGTACCAGACTGCACATACAATCACATGACGATGTGCAGAGCTTCAACATATTACTCTGACCTCGTCTTCTTAACCAGCAACTTTCAAGGTTTATTAATTCCCTCTTTTCCAAATCCAAACACTATACAGTAACCACCAAGCCAGACTTCGTGTTTTTTTTTTCTTTTCCCTCTCTGCAATTCTAATTTCTCAGCTCATAAAGTGGGCAGACATATAATGTAGAAGCGCTTGGATCAATAATACTAGAACAGCTGCTGTTTTGGAAAATGAATCTTGTATCAAAATAAGCCTCAATAAGCCACTGCAGAGTTGAGATTAAAATTATGAGAAAAACAATTTTATCACAGAGGAAGAACTTACAGTTTTACTTACTAAACCTCTGTCTGTTTTGAAGATTTTTTTATTTTTATTTTCAAAAAAACACTGCCTTCTTGTTCATTTCAGTTCATTAACCTCTTTGGGAACATATATCTACAGTGTGCCACCACTGGTCATAATACTTCATATTAATAATAACGATGAAACAATCTGTGCATTCTAATTCTGTCTGTTTTTCTAATAAACCCATGGTTTATTAGTAAAACTGTGTTTATCCATCTTCTCCCTGTGTGAATGCACAGACACAGGCTTTTTCAGTTGACTTGGGTTCAGTTCACTTCTGAAATGATGTTGCAGTAGAAGTAATTAAAACAAAAAGTCATGTCATAATACAACTCTATAAAGATAGTGGGTGGTATGAACTTTTATTCGAGTTTTTATTTCAGACAATTTGAAAATGTCTTACAGGAAACCTTGTTTTTTTCATTTCTGTGTTGCATGGAGGATGTGCAGGGTTTTCCTTTTTGTTTTGCAACTTATTCGACATTGCTCTCTGCATGCCGAAGAACCTGTTCTTCTTCAGGAAGGACAGTCCACGCTGTCCCTTCTTGTAGACAGTGTCAGTATTGCATCTCGAGTCTGTTTGCCCAGGGGATTGTCCAGGTGTTTGTAGATCTCCACCATCTTCACCCAAGATAGAAATAGTATTGGCTTACTTCTTTTCCACCTGTAATCCACAAATATCATGTCTGTTCTTTTAGCATTCAAGATGTGATAATTGTTCACCATGCGACCAGACCCATCCCACAACGGCAGAGCCATCCGAGTATTTCAGCAGATGGCGGGTTTTAGCAGAAATCTGAGGTGCTCAGAGAAAAGAAAAGTAGTGAGAATACAGTCTCCTGTGGTACTCCTATGCTGCTGACCAGTCTAACAAACAAGTGAGGTCTGTTTGTCAGGTTGTCAGTAATCAGTGTGGTTGTGGAAATATTCACCTGTGTTTTCTGGAGGTCCTCACGTAGCAATGCAAGCTAATTTAAAAAAAAAAAAAACTCTTTCTCCATATGAAAGGGGGCTGCTGAGTGATGGTAAGACAACTGCATTGGGCCTTGAAATGGCCTTGTTTGCTCACTGAGATGGGGAAGGCAATTTCCCCAGGACTTTCATAATGGGGGATGTTAAGGTAAATAGTCTACAGTCATTGAGGGCAGATGGATGAAATTAGACACAGCGGTAGTACCTTCTTCTTCTCTGTCTAAGGTTGAAGAGGTGCTGTAGATTCTCACATAGCTGGTCTGTGCAGACCTTCAGGATACATTATTCTTCCTATTATATGTGCACAGCCACACAATGATGAAACTCTGGCTGCATTCCAGCTGTTATTCTTTTTTTAAAAATAAAAAAAAAGCTTATTGTATCTGGACCTTCCCTTACAGTGGGGAGACTGGGTGTTGTCAGCCCGGGTCAAGGAGGAGTGTGTCCAGTAAGCTCGGCTCATTCAGGGCAGTTCGTTTTTATGTTCAAGTGTATGATTCTGTCCTCATTATAGGCCCTGCCTGAAAAGATGTTTTCAGACATGGGTGTTTGTGTGTTCATGGGGTGGAGCCTACTTTGGCCCTCGGTGGCTGAACAAAACCAAAATGATATTGTAATAAGCAAAGCAAACCTTCCAAAGCTGGCTCCACTTTCCTGAAAAGACCCTGAGCCCATTGTACTCTTGCCAGCAGCTTATTACTGCTTAATGTACTGTGTGTATGCACTGTTTGTGCGGATTTGTGTGTGTTTGTGTGTGTTGTTTGTGCTTTTATTGAGATATTGGATTGCTGTTAGGGCTCCTGCCTCCATCTGAGCTTTTCTATTGTATTGACTACTTTTAAACTGGACAACTCTGTGTCTCTGGTTCTTCACTCATCTGCACCCCATCTTTTCTGATTTGACTAAGTGATGCTGTATATCTTCTGCCTCGTCTGGCCTAAACAGACCATCTGTCCTGCTCATTTATCCCTTCCATCTCTTTCTTCTCCACCCCTCCTTGGCATGGCAGCCTGGTATTAGCTCTAAGATCACAGACGTGCGGCTTTTTATTTTGGCCTGCCTGACTCTGCACGTCTCTGGTCATTTTGTGCCTGCTCTCTGCACAAGGCTTTTGTCAATATGTGTCCCCACAATAGTGTAGGTTTAATTTTGTATTGCATGCATTGATGTTTTCATCTGTTTAATTCCCACAAAGCCCTTGACATAATGTGTCAACCCTCAAACTGCTGCTGTATTGTAAAGCATCATTGACCAGAAAAAGTGGTTTTACCCTGTCATCCAAAACGTTACTAATCTCTTTCTTCAGTGGAAATATGAAGGTTCAAGATTTATACTACTTTATATCTCAAGGTTTGGTATCTGAAAGTATGATTTCAGGGGGGAAAAAAATTGGTACCGGGTTTTTCCTGGGTGCAGAACGTACAATTTTATACAAATCACATCTGGAGAAAATATTACTGTGTTGATTTCTTTTCAGCATTACAGTTACATTTCAAGCATGCACACACAAGCATACTTGCAAATAATGCAGAAAATCAAGGTGAGGTGAAGGATATTTTTGTGTTAATATGCTTTTCACCCAAGCTGAAAAAGAGCGCAGAGGGGTGGATTGAAAATGGACCTGTTGGAAAAAATGATTTTTAATGAAGCTTCGCCAACGATACGTCTGGAGTCAGTCGGTATTGCGTGAGAGAAGGCCCAGACTTCCCTGCAGGAAAGGACTTTAAAGTCCTGAGAGAAAGGGAGACAGGCAACAGAAGAATGAGAGAAGAAAGTGAGCCGGGAGGGAAATGGCTCCAGTAATGAGAGCAGGAAACCACTGAGGAGTGGGTGAGTTCAAGGTTGTATTCAGATTTAAGGATTGTCCTCCTTAAAGAGCAAACACAAACTTCCTCTGGCTTTGTCTGTGTGGTCTCTGATTAGATGGGAGATGGAGAGACGTTGGTGCCAACTTATAGTAATGTAGTGTTCAAATTCAGAAAAGCTTTATCCAGATGTTTTGACTTTTATTGCATGTTGTGCCTCATTTTCCTATATTTTTCATACATTTCATACTAATAATAAAAATGTGTGTGTGTGTGTGTGTGTTATATTCTAGTTGTATTATTTAACTTTTGTTCATATATATCACTTTTTTCCTTCGGTTGTTATTTTTATGCCTTATGTTATTGTATTTCTGTTTCATGTATGCACCAACACAGAAAGCCAAATTCCTTGTACTGAATTGTAAAATGCTGGGCTTGCAATAAAACGGGTTCTGATTCTGAATCCATTGTTTGAAATCTGGAACTCAAGGTGGCTTGGTGCTCAGAACTATTGCTGTATACCTCTGGCGTTTGCTTGAAGACAGCCGGGATGGGCTCTGACAGACCCCTCTGACCTTGATCAGGAACAAGTGATTATAAATAATGTATGGCTTCATAAATGAAACGCTCACATTTTATTTACACAGGAGTTTTCAAATACAAGTTCATCCCTTTATACAACAAGAAGATTACTAATTAAGAACAGAACAAAACTGAAAGATTGCAACTTTTAAAGCCCAACCGCAAATAGCAATAAATAGGAAAAGCAATCTTAATAAAATTAGACAGCAATTTAAAAATAGAGTAGTAAAGTACAGAGCGCTGTATGTGGAATTAATTATTTGGTAATCTTCTTATTTACTTTTGTAAGGGTAGTTGGTCTTCATCATCGGCTCATCTGGGAAGATACGCTGGTGGCTTTAAAAAATAAAATTACGTCATGGACTTGGTTGCCCTCCTGCTCGGTCTTCTCGGGACGATTCGTTTACCCGCGTTGCCCAGTTGTCGGGGGTTACCTAGACAACCGACCGTTTCCATGGCGATAAGCGCACAGCAGTTCGACAACCTGGAGCGACAAAAAAAAAAAGAAAAGAAACGAGGTGAATATAACACAGTTACCGTCATAATTACCTTTATTAAAAGCGTATTGTGTGTCCTTCTAACGGTGTACAATTGTCATTTGGTTCCTGTAGAAAGTTAGAAATGCAACTTCGGCGTTGATGTGTCGTTCACTCGCGGAGGATTCCGGCTGCAAGTAACATTCAAACTAAGGGTGTTGTTTCAAACTAACGTTACGTGGACACGTAAACTTTTTAATTCCCTCCAACGTAACGGTTAAACAACCCTAAATGCTGACTAAGTGCTAAAAAATTGAAAAAAAAAGTATTGTTCAGTGTTCATGTTGAATGGTAAATGTTCCAGTTTATGGAGTATGTGTCTTGTGTCACGTTTGACAATGCTTCAGTAACCAGACAATGGCGAGCTGTGAGGATGAAGCTGTGACGGGAATGGAGGGAGAAGGCATAACGGCTGTCCGCCAGGTAAACCCAGAAACGTGTTTGTAACTCAGTTAGAAGTTTTTTTTCTTCACCATGACCACTCAAGGTCCAATATCTCTCTCTTCCCTACTCTCCTCGGAACCCTCCTTTAATCATCGCATCTGTGGGCAGTTGTTCATCAACTGTGTATCTATTTCTGGTGTACCTGAAGAGTCATGGACAGATGACAATGTGAAGCACCTGGATCAATTTATTGAGGACACCTCTGTCGCCTCTCTGGTAGTGTACAGGCATAAATCCAGTGGGCTTCGGGTGGAGTACAGAATGCCATTAATGGTAATTTCCTCTCTTTTTTTTGTCATTCTATCATTAAAATGAAGTACTTGTGTGATGTTTAAAAAGGAGGTATTTTAATGGCTTTGACATCCAGACAAGACATTTGTTCAGTTATCCCAGATTGTTCCAAACAAAACAAAAATGTGCATGAATGAATAGAGAATCTTTTATAAATCAGCTCCTAGTCAAACAAAAAACTAACTTATACTCTATAAAGCTAAACAGCATTGTTTAGAACTTTTTTTAAATGCAATTCCCCCTGTGCGTCTTAATTTTGCTTCTCCTCACTGTATCTAAATATTACTTTTATAGGAAGAGGTGGTTGAAGGGCTGTGCCTTTTTATCCGTATGCCAGGAGCCGTAATCACTAAAGAAACATTTGACGTTGCCATACAATTTGAAACGGTGAGGGGCGATCCCCTTCGGAGCCTGCTTTTTGACAGAACCACACTGCATGCCCCTACCATGGCCTTCAGCAAAAAGAAGGACAAGGATGACTATACCAAAAGCATGCTCAGTTTTAGTATGTTTCTCACAGGTGGGTTCCTTAGCAGAAAACGATGGCCATGTAAAGTAACTGTCAGGGAAGGCAAAGTTAACAAACTTTGAAAGACTCAGCTGAACGTTTTACTTTGCTGCATGTGCAACTGCTATTGTATAACAATTTATTTAATCCTAATCATGAACAGATGAGTTCTACTCCAAGTCAGGTGATACAGTTCTGTATATTCCAATGGAAGCCCAGCAATGCAGTGCCGAGAACGCCAGCAAGGACAAGCAAATGGTACATAGAATGGAAAGTAAGTGTGAATGTTATTTTGAGAGGTATGGTTGGATTTGTGACTTTTTGTTGCAAATAATAATAACAGACTGTTAAGTGATTTTATTTATTGAAATATTTCTGGGGTTTTATTACTATTTTTTATCAAGAGTATATTATCTCAAATTGAAAGCAGACTTTCTTGTTATCGTGTTCAGATATTCTACAGTTACCATAACAGTCACAAAGTTCCTGCTTTAGAGCAAATATGCTTTGCTCTACTTCAAAACAGATTTTTTTGCACTCACATTCATGGTCAATATTATTGTCAATAATTTATGCTCTGGGATCTTTTCACTCTCGGATTGCTGTAAAACAACACTATCAACAACTACTCAGCCAGTAGATTGCCAGATATGATGCTGCCTAGTTGCCTTTGCTCACTTTGATTTTGGTTAATTTTATTTTAATTAATTTGAATTATTTTTCATTTATGATATATAAAGCCATTTCAGCTATATGCCATCTAGTTCATCATAATGCAATTCAGTTCAATCTATTCTATTATCTTCTTGTCAGAGTTTATGAATTAAAAAAATACTTTCAACAAAAATGACCGGCTAATGCTTAAAAAAAAAACCCACAGAAAACAGAGGGATCAGGTATACATGGACATGAAAAATATTTTGCTGATAAAGTTATAGAAAATTGGAATGAAGTATGTTGTCAAAATACACCTTCATGTAATTTCTGATTGGTTTATTTTTGATTACCTTACTAACATTTTGCACAAAAAACTGATTAATCTTTTGTGAAATGATGAAGGAAAAAATTAACCAATCTGTAAAGCCTGTAATTCCTGTAAGATCTGTTTACATTCTGTTTAGATCCATCTTGGAGAGCTTAACAAAATGTTGTCATTAAGTGAAAAGTTGCCCTGACACAAACACACACACACACACACACACACACACACACACACACACACACACACACACACACACACACACACACACACACACACACACACACACACCTTAACTTCTGAAATGCTTCCAAACAGCCCCATTTTGATAATACATGTCCTTACTTACTGGGTTGGGTGGTCCATGCTAGTTGGTCATTTGCTTTGCCCAATTAACCAGTAACCATCTGTGAAATAAAACGTTTGGACCCAGAAGGATATTCACATCATCTGTAAAGGCTGTAAAGACATCTGTAAAGGGTTTTCATGGCAATCTTTGGAGCTAAAAGCAGGAAAAGCCTGAGACCAAGGAGGACATAAACTGCAAGCAATATGTACGAGTAACAGTGATTCTGGGACTCCATTCAGAAAAGCAAATAAGAAACATCTTTGCCATTAGGATTCTCTACAATGGATCATCTAGTTTTAGTTTTAGTTTGAATTGATTTGGCATAGGTTTCATGTTGGATACGCTTCCTGACTCAACCCTCCCCATTTATCTTGGCTTTGGACTGGCACTGGCTTGAACATGGTGGCCCCTAAATGGCCAGGATTTTGCGGTGAGGGCATGTGATGGGGCTATGATTTGGTCTAACGAACATCCGGTTCTATTAGTATTGTATATAAAGTTAGGAAAAAAATGTTTGTGGCAGATCTTTTTATTTTGTTATTTTCGGCCTCTTATTATTTATTTTTTCCCCCTTGCAAATTAGTTCTAGTTATTTTCAGCTGTTGCCTTTAACTAATAAGAATAACAACTTATTTAGTATTTGGAAATGGAAATATGCATATTTATTTGTATATAACATGGGGTTGTCAGATGCAATCACTCAAGATACAATTTTAGTGCCAGTTTTAAAAACACACTAAATGCTGTTCATTTGTGATCAAGTTTCTCTAGCATGTTAATGCCAGGTCTAAATGGGGCCTTTTATTTTATCTTTTACTTGTATTTTTTATTCCCTCAACTTAATTGTTTTACTCTTTTCAGTTATTTTGATCCACTGGACTTGTCAGATCAAGGAGCTACTGAATGCACAAGAAATAGTGGAGATGAGAGACAGCTGTGGTCCGCTGCAGGAGATAGCCTTCTGGAAAAGTCGTTCTAGTAAGCTGTCTGACATCAGCCGGCAGCTACAAAAGCCAGAAGTCAGGCACATCCATAACATCTTGAACCTTGCCAATTCTCCATATACACATCGCTTTTCTCAGTTGGCCAAGGAAATAGAGGTAAGGGCACACTGAATTTAAATATCTCTTTACACAGATGTATAAAATATAATGTCTTTGGTATTAAAGGTAGGGTAAGTGATTTTTGGATGTTGTCACTTCTGCTGATATTTGAACAAAATAACAAAGTGCAGAGAGCTAGTTTGACTCCCCGACCCCCCCCGTCCTCCTCTTCTTTATTCTGCCTCCATTAACTACTCCCCAAGAAAACACACATTATCATAAACTCTCCCAGGCCTCCTCCTCTCCCCCACATTTTGTGCATGACCATGAACACTTCCCCTGTCAGTTATTCGCTAGAGCAATGTTTATCCCATTTTGGGGTAGGATGCCTCACTATTTTCAGGGATACAATTTTTTCTTATCTTTTTTTTTTTACAGTAAACACAGGGGATACACAGTTAAGGGATGGCGAGGTGATATTCACTGAATTTGACAAAAAGGTGTTTTGGGTTAAAAATGGTGTAGAATTACTTACCCTGGCTTTAAAGCAAACACTCAATATCGCTACGGTATGCTGTAGGTTAGAGCCACTGAAACATGCATTTCTGAGTAAAGGTCAGTGCAATACTGGAGTGCTTATAAGTGGTGCTTACAAGGTTACATCCATGTGTTTCTATGTTCTTAGCTATGAAGTTAGAACATTTTTGTATTTTGTTAAAAAAAGGAAGTTATTATTTTGCTAAAAACAATCATAATTGTAATAACATATTTATGTAACTTGTATGTGCTGCTCAGGATTGCTCTGTGCAGGCCCAGTCAAACCTTAAGTTCCTGTCCATACTGGAAGAGCCCTGCGAAGAACTTTCCCAGCTCGAGCCAAAGCAGATTGCTTCAAAGTTGCGGCACATTGTTGTTCTCATTCGTATCATCTGGAACAGATCCCCCCACTACAACAGTACTGAGAGAATCACTGGGCTCTTCTGTCAGGTACCAAGAATCCTAGGTTTTACTGTAACAATTATACAATTTGAAATACTGTTTAAATGCATAAACAGTCATTCCTATCTGACTGATTAATATATGCATTACTTTCATTCAGTGAGCTGAACTGAAATGTATCAGTAGTTTTGCTCCTTCCTTTACAAAAGCAATCAGTTTACTTCATTGACGATAAATTAGTGGAACCAATATAACAGATACAATATGTAACCTGTGAGAATGCCAATTAAGTTGTAGACTAGTTGAATTAGTTAGAATGGATTAGTTAGGCATTTTCATCACATAAACCCTCTCCCTCTCTCCCTGGATGTTGAAACTCTGAATGCACTGATCGGACTTTTTCAGTCTTGATATAATTCCTGGGATTTGCATATTGGTTGACTCTCAATACCATTCTGACACAATCGTTGAATTAATGAGCTGTATACGTCACCACATGCAAGAGACCAAAGGCAACAGGCCTGACATCAGCATTTCTTTTTACACTAAATAGTTTCCTATGACAAAATGTAACAAAATAACTCAGATGTAGTGAACTATTTGTTTTAAAAGTAATTCTGGCCCTGCAGTACTAAATAATTGTGTACATTCGAAGTCCAAATAAAATAGAAACTTACTTAAGTAAATAACAAACTCAAATTTAGCAGCTTAAACTGAATATAGAAACAAAATCTATGCATTTGTCATACATCAGCAACATATTTAAATGTATGGCTTGGCTCATTGATTTATTTCATTTTCCAATAACCAATTCACATATTTGATCAATATCAAGACCTGTATCTGATCACAATATCAGATTGGTGCATTCCTAGTTCAAACATCAGAGTTGACATAATCTGAGACTTTAATCTGCATGTAAAAGACCTTATAAAACATTCATCACCCCATTTCTGTTAATGTTGCCTGACAGCATCATAACATATTAATAGTTTGTCTGAGCATCTTTTGGTGCTTTGTTGCTTTACCGTGTGTGTATAATTTATTCTTTTTTTTCTTGCATTCCCCACAGACTGTAAAGCAGTACTTTTGACTAGTATGATTCAGCAAAAGCAAAACATGGGAGATAAAACAATAACTCTGGTGGATGACCACTACTGTAATGACCTTTTTGTCTGAGTTGCCTCATATTTTTAGTTGACACTGATGTCCGCTTCTTTTCCATTAACAGCAATCAGATATTCATTTTTTTTTCACATGTAGGAAATGTGACTTTACACATGCTCGTTTTTTTTTTTTTTTTCTCCCACCGTTTTAATACAAAAAAGAGCTTTTCTTAGTCACAGAAAAGTTGACAGAATAGACAAATGTTTGTGTTCTGGAATGTCTCAGGTGACG
The DNA here is from genome assembly GCA_014839995.1 of Xenentodon cancila. Lineage (NCBI taxonomy): Eukaryota > Metazoa > Chordata > Actinopteri > Beloniformes > Belonidae > Xenentodon > Xenentodon cancila. The sequence goes on from CM026212.1 coordinate 16,618,202, forward strand.
AATGAGATCATCCGCCTGTGTACCCAAAGCATCGCTCTGGACAGGATTTTCACGGGCTATGTGATATCAAGCAAGCAGGTTCTTCAGGACTGCATGGAGTGCTGCCTGTCCTGGAAGGAAACTTACCTGAGTGTTTCACAGCTGCATCACAAGTAAGAGAAACCTAACCTCCATAGAGCTCATGAAATGATACACAAGTGAGTGTATTTGATGTGATTGTGTTTTCAGTAATTCACTGCTGTTAATGTGTTTAGTATAAAATTAATGAGTAGTTAAGCCAAAGTTTTTAAGAACAATGCAAGTTCTATCCTGGCCATGGAACACTGGAGGTAGCATGGGAGTTTTTGCTCAGCTGGCTTTGTTGTTATGGGGTGTCCTCTCCCAATACAAATGGAGTGAGAGTTCAACCCACATTCCCAGTAATAGAATGTATTTGTTCCAGGTAGGAGCTGGACTCCATCAGGGCTGCCCTTTATCACAGATTCCATTCATAATTGTTACAGACATAATTCATTTGTACGGCCAAGGGGTGGGGTCCAGTTTGGTGGTATCAGGATTTTGTCGCTGAATTTTGCATATGATATGGCCGTCCTTGTGTCATCTTTAGCTCTCTCCTGAGCGGTTCACGGCCAAGTGCGAAGCATCATGAATAAGAATTAGCACCTCCAAATCTGAGACCATGGTTCTTGATTGGAAAAGTTAGCAGTACCCTCTCTGAGTCATGAGTCAGAAACGTGTTCACGAGTGAGAGAAGAATTGAGCTGAGGATTGACAGGTGGTGCAGTGTTTGCAGTAGCACGGCTTGTACTCATGTGTCTGTTATAGTCATCTCACATTTCTTCGAAGATGCACATGACCAATGTCCAAAATGAATGGAGATAACGTGTTTGGGAAGTTTATTCCAAATCTTAGAGGCAGGGGGAGAAATTAATTGATTGGAGACGGACTTGGAATAGAGCTGCAACTCCTTTACATAGACAGCAGCCAGTTGAGGTAGCTCACTCACCTGGTTAGGATGCTCCCTGGGCACCGCTCAGGAGGTGTTTCCGGCATGTCTAATCTGGAGAAGGCCCCACGGCAGATTCAGGACACTGGAGAGATAATATTTCTCAGATGGAGGAGGTGGAGGAAGTGGGTAGGGAGAGGGGGGGGTTGGACCTGTGTTCTTAGGCTACTGCTACTGCGACCTGATGCATAATCAGAAGAATTTAGTAGTAGATGGTTGTAGATGGATGAAATGCAGATGGATGAAATTAAGTTTTTATGTAGAAAAAAAGTTTAGGTTTCAAGTAGGTCTGCATCAATCGCTCTTGCAATCCCTAATTTTCCCATATAAGCCCATCTGGTACCCAGATCAGATCTCACTGATGTGAGACTGAAAAGACTGAAAGCATCAGGCGTGACTTAAACATATGTTTTCTAATTTTGTAAAGCAAAATGTAACACATTATCACACAGAAGTAAATGTACTAGTTGTTATTTCTTATTAAAATACAAGGACATAAAAAAATGTGTGATCTCTTTTTAATTAACTGGTATTCTCCATTAATTTACAATAAAATGTGGTCTGATCTTCATCTCAGTAACAATAATATATGAATACAATGTGGTAAAGTGGATAAGCACATAAACAATAATAATTTATGATGTTGTTATTGAGCACTTTTTCCTCCAGCAGGGTGAATGTTTAATGACTGTTCCAATAGGGCATTTTATTTCTAGCTGCTATGCGCACAGCTGTCGTGTAACATAGCAGCATCACATGCGAATAAGTTGACTTCATCAGTCTGCCTCATTATCTAGTAAGGGGTCCAGCTACACTTACCAGCCTCTTTACCAGATGCACCTGCTATACCTAATAAGGTGGTAAGTGTATGTATATTCAGTCTCGAGACTTGTTCAAGTCTATGCTGAAAAAAGGAATTGAAATATTATTTTTCCATCTGCTGAGAATCATCTGCAAAATCAGCTTACAAAACTCATCATACGGAATAAATTCTGGCTAATTTTGAACGTAATGAAGGCAGGCATCATATCTGGTTGTAAATGTCATGATTGACTGCTATGACCCTGTTTGTCCAATGGTGGTTGTGTTAATTAAACATTCTAAGTTTTTTTTCACATTTGTTTATTTGGTCTTAATGTTTTAGAATTCTGAGGTTTTATAATTCCTTCATGTCATACGAATATTTATATATTTATACTATATTGTGTGCATTGCAGGTCTATTGTAGTGTTGTTCTGCTGATCTGTGCTGCTACCTGTCTTGATCTAAGACATGATATTAAGGAGATTCTAAATATCAGCAATCTTATTTACTTGTTAAGTGACAATAAAAATATATATATATATTTTCCAAATTTGGCTCTCATCTCTCTTTTCTGTTAGTCTAAAAGCCTTTGTTTTTCTCTATCAGGTATTCTCAAAGAAGCTGGGTCCTGGACCAAATGAGATTTTTTGTGCTGATTGATGCTTTCATTAAGAGGCTCAAAGACTTGCTTGAGGTAAATTTTTGTCACGGCCACCGATACAAAAAAACAAATACAGTCGCATACACACTATAATTGTAACTTCTGCTGTTTTGATGCTAAGATTCAGGCAAGACCCCGATAAATGACTTCCAAAGCCCCAAAAATGTTCATATGAAACGTCCTATCCAAAAGAACAGCACTACAGCATATCAAAATGGAGAAACATCTTGTTAACTTTCTTTACTTAAATTTCTGGTATGAAGTAACTTCTCTGTAGCCATAAAATAGAGATTACATCTTCAGTCCTTGCTCAATAAAGTTATTCTCTCATAACTCTCATAAGTCGCTAGTATTTTAGCAGTAACATATCCAGAAGCAAGATTTTTAAAAACTGAATTATAATATCAAGGTAGTTTCTATTCTTGACAGGTACTCTTGACCAAGCTTCTTTGAGGTCATGGTTCTCTAGTAAATAGTTAAATGTTACTCTAGTAACATTTCACACTTTCTCATCCATAAACTCAGTGTGATTAATTTTCATCTTGTGGTAATATGTTTGTTTTCTCTCAGGTTTGTGACTGCCAGAATCAGTTTGCCCGTTGGGAGGATGGTCATCAGAGGGAACTGCCATGCTATAGAGCTTCCAGGGAACCGGGCTTCAGTCGTACATTCCTGGAAATTGAGGGATATTTCAATGAGGGCCTGCAGAACCTGCGCGCAATCGAAAAAAGCATTTTTGACATCAAAGATACCACATGGAACAATGAATTCACCAGGTTTCTCTGATCCTTGAAATTAACTAATTGAATTCCAACTTTGTGATCCTAACTGACTAAATGTGGACTGTTCAGGAATGGCTCAGAAAGAGTAAATGTTGCTCTGTAAAGAGTTGTTTTTGTTTTGTTTTTTACTTAAGCAACACCTTCCTTATTTTTAAGTTGGCAACATAACACTACACACAATGAGTTGAGACAAGCAGGAAATAAGATATGCATGCAAGAATGTGATCAGCTTCTAAAATAAAATTGGATAATAATGCTTAATCTTTTCTTCCAACATTGAGGAACATAATTTTAAATATTTTAATGATTTCTCATACATTCAGTGACAAATTGGAGCTCTTCTGCTAGAAGCAGCTTTTAAAATAAAAACCTTTTTCAACCTTTTTACTACTACTACTACAGTTTTTCTCCATCTCAGTTTGTTTTGAAATATATTGCACACCAAAGTTGTGTAAATGGACGTATGTTAACAATTGAAATGAAGCTGGTGCAAAAAGAAACACTTTAATTCATATTGTCCTCTAGGAAATAAAAGTTAAAGTACATTTACTGTAAATTTTGTTTTTTGCGTATTAGGGTTTGATATGATGAGTAGGATTCTGGCATGCTTGTTCTTACTTTTTCTACCTCCCTGCTTCCGTTGGTGTTAGTTTAGGTGTGTTTATAAGTGTCCGCAGTTATTTTAGCGTGCCTCTAATGTGTGTACGCATCTGTATGTTTCTATAGGTTTTGCAAATTAGTCAAGGAGCTAGAAGTGATGATACAGAACCTGATCGTCTTTGATGTTAAGACTGTGAGAACTGTTCAAGAAGGAGTTTGTTTTCTTGACATTTTTAGGCCTTTGTCTGCTCGAAAGGTACGTCACTAACAGACACCTGCATTTTCACTTCCTTTTTTCATGTTATTGCAGTTAAAATTTTACTAAGCATCATGCCCAATTGAACTCTCAGACAGTGATTTTATTTTTATTGCTAAACTTCTATCTATATCTAACATTTCTTGTTGTGCACATTTTCCTACATGTGATCTACTCCATCACAGACCATTAGGCGTACCATAGAAGAGAAAGCAGAGGAGGTGTATGAGATCTTTAACAAGGAGCTCAAAATGGTAAACAAGGAACTGAATGAGAGGAAAATACCATCTATTGACCATATACCCAAGAGTATGGACGAGGTCATGTGGGCAAGGGCTCTCAGACATCGCTTAGACAGACCCATAGAGGTATGTCAATCAAACTATGCTGTGATTTAATCCTTTTACACATTTACACTTTCACTATTCCATGTCAACACAATCAGTGTGCAGAGTCAAGAGCTCTACTTTTCAACCTCCATGCTTGATTTCTACCACTTTGTTCCCTCTCCATCCCCTCCAGGTGCTTCAGAAAGCCCACTTCATGCCTGACAGTCACAGTTACAAGCAGATGGTTTCCAGCTATGGACAGATGGTCCAGGTTTTGGATGAGATTGTTGAGAAAAAGTACAACGAGTGGAGACAGAAATTAGATGGACGGTACCTCAAGAAATTGGAGCAGCCTCTCCTGGTGCACAGCAACGACACTCCCTCTAAGCTGGAAGTAAACTTTGACCGGTAGGTAAAAAGATGCAAGTAAATTAAAGTTACAAGACAGTGTGATTATGACATTTTTTGGTGGGTTTCTGCATTGTGTGTTGTTAAGTGTCGAGTTTCAGAGTTTATTGTTTTTAGTAATTTTTCACAGATCATATCAAGTCATTTTTAACTCTCTTCCAAAAGTAACATCTGAACATCATGCGTTTTGAATGGAAGGGTCATTTAAGACCTGCAGCTCACATTTCTTAAAGTAGCATGAGTCTTATCTACTTTAGAAACATCTTTGACATTTCAGGGTTTTTTTAACCTTTATACATCCATCCATTATCTATACCTGCTGTATCCGTTTCCGGGTCACGGGGGTCTGTCGGAGCCTATCCCGACGCATATCAGGCGAAAGGCAGGGGTACACCCTGGACAGGTCGCCAGTCTATCCAGACAAACAACCAATCACGCTCACATTCACACCTAGGGAGAATTTTAGGATGATCAATTAACCTACCCTGCATGTTTTTGGACTGTGGGAGGAAGCCGGAGTACCCGGAGGGAACCCACGCAGGCACGGGGAGAACATGAAAACTCCACACAGAAAGACCCACTGGGCCGGGAATTGAACCGGGAATCTTCTTGCTGTGAGGCAACAGTGCTAACCACTAAGCCACCATGCTGCCTAACCTTTATACAATAAAATGTAAATTGTGTCTTTGCTGCAGAATGTAAGAATTCAATAACTATTTGCGCAATATCTAACAGTTATCCTCTCACACTGGATTTCTTTCTTTAGTCTGACATTCCCCCCCACAAAGGTAATTTTAGCTGTACTGAACTTTGATAATATTTTGACCTCAGTGTTAGTCTTCTCCATTGCATGATTGCCTAACTGATAGTGCTACCACAGTGGCAGTGAAAAAATGTTATTTGCCCTGGAAAACCCAGGCTTTTACATTTAAATGCAACACCAGCTTATTACCATAATTTATTTTGTGTTTTTATGTGCATTTTCTTCTCCAGCGACCTATATGATCTGTTTTCTGAGATTCTGTACTGGGATCGACTGAAATACGATATCCCCCAGTGTGTGTTGGACATGTACCAGCATAAGGACGATATCCTGGTCTTGAGGGAGAGAGTGCGGATGCTGGTCATGAATTGCAACAGGTCTGATGTACACACGCAAACGCTAAAATTAATTTTGGTTCACACCTCACTTTGGATGCCAGATTTTAGAAAAAACATTTTCCTTGTGTCATTCTGTCTTGCTTGGCATTTGTGTATACTTTAGGATTATTGAAATGCTCTCTCCTAATGAGTTGGGGCTGTTTCGGGAGCAGATTCGCTTCATTGACAAGAAGATTCAGCCATGTCTGACCAAATTTCTGTGGTTGACGAGAGGAGCCTCCAGCCTCTTCGTCAAAGACTGTCTCTTGCACATTGACAAGGTTGTAACATGCACTTACACACTTACTGGTCTTCTCATTTGGGATTCAGACAGATGCTTGTGTTGATTCAGATAAAGAGGTGGTTGAATGCAGTGCCCTGTTTAATGAATTGATTGACTAATGAATACCATTTTAAAAGAAATACTTACCAGATTAAAGTAATTAGAACACTAATTATATCTGGAGCCTATTTTGGGGCCAATAATAAAACACATTGCATTAGCATCACTGAGCAGCTAGTTTCCTCCCTGTTTCTCTCCTCTCTGCTCCAGGTTCAGTTGATAGTTGATCGTTACAAAGATCACAAAATATCCATCTCCCGCCTCTGTCGACAGATTAGTGAAACTTTGCTGGTGAAATTAGATGGCAAGACTGTGTACAGGTAACTACAGGCTTGATTTCCCTTTTCACTGCATGATGTAGCCATACACTGACTACGCATTATACATTATGTTTATTTATTATATATTATAAAAGGGCGTCTTCAGGCCCCGGATAGCTCAGTGGGTAAAGTAGGTGGCATTTACAGAGGCTATTGCCCTTGTGCAGGCAATACAGGTTTGAGTTCCAGCCTGTTGCTCTGACATCACCCCAACTAAAGTCTTTTTACCCTCTCAACCTGTTTTCCTGTCCACCTACAGTCCCAATAAAGGCCACTTTGTGCCACAAAAATCTTTTTAAAATGTGTTTTTTTTTTAAAGGCACATTCACTCAGGATAGTAAATAAATGGATACGCTTTCACTTAATTTGAAGCCTCACACTGCACTGTACTTTAGAAACTTGGAGTTTGAAGAAGACCAGAGAGCCCACCAAGAGAGAAGTCTTCAAATACTGCGCTCAGCACATCAGGACATTGTTGATATCATGACGCAGATCCATCACATCTTTGCTGATGATGGAGTTGAGGTAAACCTGTATATGTTTTCTTTTTGCCTTTCGAGTATCAGTAGCAGTACCCCAGAAATGTAATGCATATTTTTTTGTTTTTCCTTTTTAAATTTTTTTTTTTTACTAAATGTAAAAAGAAATAATAATAAAGTAATTTGATTTGGCGCAGATGAACTGAATTTTGGGCCTATTAAATAGTTTATTAGATAATAAGTTAACATCAAGCATGCAGTGTTGTATTAAAAGTTGATAAAAATGATCTTTGGCAGTTCAGAACTTAACTTAAAGGAAAAGAAAAATATTTCCCTAACTTTAAAACCTGTAAATTAATCATGATCATTACAAACTTTATTTGGGTAGGGTCTTTTTTTTACTGATAAACAGCATGATTTTGTAAGGTTTTCTTGCCTTTGATATAATAAATGCCCTCTATTGTGCCTTTTGAGTAACTTTATACTTTGGTCTTTCAGGTCCAAGAGCAATGGGGGATCTTCACAGAGAAGGTGGACCACATGGTAGAGGAGGCTTTCAGGAGTAGCATCAGGAGCTCAATGGAGAAGCTGTCCAGAGCCATCAATGGCAGCAGCAAGACTTCGCCCAACCCCCTGTTTAAAGTGCTTGCATTATTGCAACAGACATCTCCTGAAAAACCACCAATGGTACCACCAATCCATTTCTAATCAGATAATATGATTTAGGTTTGGTTACAGCATTGATGTCCTTTTTAGTGTAGGTTGGTATGCATGAAAAGCAAAACTCATGAGAACGAGCATGTTCTTACTGATGACAGAAACGTTGAGCTGTTTTATAAAATCTGAAATCACTCTGTGAGCTACACGTGCCGTTCACACTGCGATTTCTGATTGATACATTTTAGAATTTATGTTTGCAGACATGTATGTTTCTGCACATAACGCTTTAGTACACAAAAACATTCTCTTAGGGAACAATGTTATTGTGTCTGTTTTTACAGGTGGTTTTCTTGCCAAATTTGGGCAAACTTGCTGAGATTGTCAACATTCTACCTCAACTCATCAGCATTATCTCAGAATTTAATCGACTCCCTCAACTCCACTCTTTGAAAGCATCTCAGGGGAATCCCATACACAGCAATATAGGTTGAAATATTTTTTAAGAATGTGTATAAAAGTTATGGGTGACCATGTTTATCTGCTTCTGTTTTTAGATCTGGTGTCACTCCTCTCTTGCTTTTACATCTGATCCTCCTTGTTCCTCTAGAGCAAGATGAGGGAATAAGAAAGATTCAGGCTGCAGTTACTGCAGGAATGACAGCCAATGCCAGCCACCTGCAGGCTTATTTGAAGAACTGGGACAAATACAAGGCCATTTGGGGGATGAACAAGGACTCCTTTATAGAGCGCTACAAGCGACTAAACGCACCCGTATCTTCTTTTGATGCTGATATACAAAGGTAAATCATTCTTACATTTACCCTGTGAAATAGTTTTTTATTAATTTATGTTGTCTTGCAGAAAAGTATGGTGTAAGTAACACAAATAAAGCTCACTGCAGGTGCCAAATAAGAAACTACCAGATTTATCCTTCTTATCATCACGTTTTAACTTTTTCAAAATCAAATCCCCTAAATATATATTCAATTTCACCCAGAAAGTTCATGTTTAATTTTTTTTAATTTAAAAAAAAGTGTTGATTACAGCTACAAAGCATGTAGAATCAGTGATCTTCATCTGCCTTTTGTGTCATGTCTTTTCTCTGATTTTCTACCAGATACTCAGAGAAGGCCAGCAGTGTTCAACAGGAGGAGTCGGTGGTTAACTTGCAGTTTGTGATACTGGACTGTTCGCCGCTCAAGTCGTCGTTGGTGGAACACTGCAGCGAGTGGCAAACAAAGTTAACACAGCTTCTCAGTCAGTTAGCCAGCACCCGCCTAAAACAGCTTTATGACTTCATGCACAACAAAGCTGACAGGTACAGACTGAAATTACAGAACATGTGATTTATGTGTTTTTCAAATATTGTATGGCAACTTTAAGCCAATTTGGAATACGCAGTTGGGAGGAATAGGAATGCATCCGACACACGTTTATATGTTTTTGTTTTGTTTTTTGTTGTTTGTTTTAAATTAAGTTCTGTTGTTACTTTTGTACATTTAAATTAAAAAAATTAAAAATAAAGACCACATATCCCAGTAAAAGCAGTTCTTTTTCACTTATAGACCCAATGCCAATCGAGTTGTTATCTCGATTGGCATTGGTTCAAAAAAGAAAGAAGAAGTGGAACGTCCTTGAAAAGGTTCTTGCTATTCAAAACCATGTAATGTTGTCAAACTGTCTATTGTTCTACAACTTTTCTCAATCATACGAAATATAGATGTCCTCTTTTCACCATATGTGGTCTTTATAAATTTGATAATCTATTTTAGGTTTAACACCACATTGATCTAGTTGTTGACATAACTGCTTCTAATGATAGGAGCCACAATAAGGGAGTTTATATAAGATATGGTGTTTTGCATAGAGCATTGCAAGCATTTCCTAATTCTTTTCTATACACCTCAGACAAGCCCAAACATGCACATTGTTATATTATTTCCTATGAATGCTGCTCTCTTGTCGTATGTGTGAGTGTATAATTTAGAGCTAGTACCAGCTCTTTCTGTGAGGTAATGGAGTAGAAATGTTTTGCACTTATCTATTTAGTTATTGGTTTGTTTGTTTGTCTCTCTATATACAGGTTGGGACAATCTCCCAAGAATCTGGCTGACCTTGATGAGAGTATAAAGCTATTGGAAAGCCTCCAGGGCAATTTGGCCAAAACAGAAGCTCAGATTCTTCTCATCCATGAACAGTTTTCTATCCTGGACAAATATGAAGTTCCAGTGGAACACACTGTAAGTGCCCTTTTTATTAATAAGGGCCAAAAATTTAAGTTAACAATGACTCGTGCAAACTCCAAGGTTTAATTTAAAGGTGTTTGAAACCATATTGCAGTACTGAATTAAAATATACCGGCCTTTTATCAGTAGAACACCGTTTTTCAAAGGTTGAGATGTAATTGGAGAAATTTACACACCACAGCTATAAAATCATCTTCATTTTTACATTTAAAAACTGCAAGGTTGCTTTTGTAGATTGCTTTTTGTCATCTTCCATTCCATTTAATCCATGTCACAATTTCAGTTCTGTCTGTCCTGTTCGATTTGATCCCAGCTGCAAGCAATGCGTGAGGGACTGAATGAGAAGTGGATGTGGTTCCAGCAGGTGCTGATTGACAGGGACATCATGCTGAAGAAAAACAAGGAGAAGTTTAGTAATAATCTCATCCTCTCTTCTGCTGAGTTTAAGAAGAAGATTGAAATAGCTGCGCAAGAATTTAACACCACAGGTCAGATACACTAATTCCTTACTCTTTGAGATACTCATACATTTTGTCATTAAGTGTTTAACTATGATGCATTTTGCCTCTTAATGTCTCCCTCAGTTTCCTTTTGTCTTTACTACTGGTAACTGTACTTTAATACTGGTATATTAGAAGGCTGTCTGGGAACAAGCCACTCATTAAGATGCAATAGGTGCTTTATAATACCAAGTCCAAAGTGTTTATGTGCGTCAGAAAGCAGGCCGTTATTTCCTATTGTCATTTTTATTAGTTTGACTTGTCAGCTCGTTGCAAGTGAGCTGGAAGTCTATTAATTCCTGAGATATTCTGACAGATTTGAGAACACCACCAACTCCACCCTGTTTTTCTTTTCTTCATGTTTTCCACTCTACTATTGTACTGTTGAGCCCAAGTGTTTAAGCTCCTGCACCTCTTTCAGTTCTACGCCTTGGATTGTTGCTATTCTCCCTACTTCCTTTTTATTTACAAACCCTTATTCTGTCTTTTTGCAACGGACCTTTATTCGTCTTCTCTGTAGTTCACATCTCCACCTCTCCAGTTTTTTTTTGTTTTTTTTTTTGCAACCATGCTCTATTCTCACTACAGATCACAATGTCATCCATGAACCTTATAGCCCATAGAGGTTCTTGTCTCTTCATCTGTGAACCTCATTACCATGGCAAACAAGAAGTGGCTCCGGGGCAGATCCTTGATGCAGTCCCAGTTCCACCTGCAACCTGTCTGTTACTCCTACTGCGCACCTCACTGCTGTCATGCTGCTCTCATGCATGCCCTGTGCCACTCTAACATACTTTTCTGCCTTTCCAGGCCTCCCCATACAATACCACAATTCCTCCCTTGTCAATCATTTGCACGTTTTCTCTGAATTACCTTACCTGTTTCTGTCCATATGCATTCTCAAAGCAAACACTTCATCTGTAGTGCTCTTTCTTGGTGTGAGACCATGGTGCTGTTTACAAATCATAACTGCTTTTCTTAACTTAGCTTCCACTACTCTTTCCCAGATATTCATCGTGCATCTCATTAGCTTTATCTCTCTCGTACATATTTTCCTCCACTCCTTGGGCCTCCTTTCATTCTCCAAGATTAAACGACAAAATAAAACAACATTATATACAAGTAGTAAAAGATTTATTTTTTTAATTATAAGTTGGCTCTCTTTTTATTTATTTATTTTTATCCAGGTCCATTTCACAGTGCTCTAAGCACTGACGTAGCTTTAAAACAAATAGCGGAGCATCGCAGCCAACTGGAGATGCTAAAAGAGGAGGAGAACACCATTGTTAATGGGCTGGCCTTCTTCAAAATCGAACACCCGCTGTCCAGAAGCATGCGAATGCTGGAAAAGGTCTGAAGCAGCATTATGCTTAAAGTTTACCTATCATACTGTTGTTTCGTCCTATGCATAGTCCAACATAATCCAGAGGGGATTACAGTGTCTGATGTTCTTGACTGTAGATAGTGATAGACACTTTGATGGACAAGCAGGAAAAAAAGGAAATAACATAAAGAAAGGTCTCCGGCTGAATTCGGGATCTCAGATTTTGTGGTAGATTTTAAAGGAAGGATTTTTGCTGCAAGGTTTGTTTTAGGACTAATCCTTCTTTCGTGGTGATATGTGTTGTGCAGGATATAGATAAACTCCAACAGGTCTGGGAAATTACAGAGGAATGGAATGCCAATTGGAACGACTGGAAGGTTTGTCAGCTATCTATGCTGGAGACAGAGAGCATGGAGATTACAGCACAGGACATGTTCAAAAAACTCCACGTACTTCATAGAGATCTGAAGGTCAGTTGTGCTTTAGGGAAGTGTGTAAAAATAGCTGCTGATTCTTGCTTTCTACTACTGTATTAGAAACGTTTGCCTTTGCATTTATGTAACACAACAGTTTTGATGTTGTCAATTTGACTTCAGGAAAAGGATTGGGACATATTAAATTACTCCCAGAAGAGGATTGTCCACTTCAAACAGATCATCTCTCTCATTGCTGATCTAAAGAACCCAGCCATGAGAGACAGGTACTACAGATATCTCCTTCGAATTGCAGTGCAAAATGCCTTCAAAGTTTTGTTGAGCAGCAAAACAAACACGTCGAGACTTGACAGAAACCTGTCAATTAAGTAGTTAATGCATTAAGCTCTGATAGGGAAGTCTAAATAATCTTTTGAAGGATTTAAAACTTTAAAATGTGCAGTTTGTGTCCAGTCCCACAGAGTTACCTTGTAACCAAATTTATTCCATTGTGCTCCTTTAAGAATTTTCTATGTTGTCCTCTGTCTCTTCTTGGTGTGGATTTTATACACTGAACGACCAGCTGGCTGTAGGGAATATTGACTGTGTTGCTGAACATATGTCTTTTTTATCTTTTTGAGGCATTGGTTCTGACGGATCCTGTCAATTTATTTATATATTTAAACATTTTTCTTCATGTGTGTCAATGAGTGATTACACTGTGGTGAATGAGTTTTGTACATTTTTGAGTTTTGTTTGTACATTATTGCAACACTAACTGTTATTTTTCTTTGTATAAAGTATAGATGCTTGAATAAAACAAAGTATGTGTAAGACAAATAAAAGCAAGACAAATATGTATAAAGACAAATACATTTAGATACATTAAAGCATCCCTACATGAGCTAGATTTCTGTTGCATACAAAAATCATAGTGGATTATTAACTGACTTTGGACAAACATTGTTTTTTTTCTCATGTTGAATATTTATAAATTACTGCTCCCGTTTGCTCTGCAGTTATGTTCTCTTGTGCAGGTGTGAATTAGATGGCAGTTTTTCACCAGTGTAAAAATTACACTGCAGAAGAAATGTATTGTAAATACAAATAGACAAAACATTATGTCTGGAACTATACCATATAACAGCTTTTGAGGAAAAAAAAAACAAAGGATTTGGTGGAAGTAATTAGAAGAGCATGTTGACAAAGATGGCAACAAATACAAAGGGTGTAATCTGGTTCCCTGGTTCTCAAACATGGGGCTCATTCCTGTAATTAAACTGACGGAGCACAGCCAGAAAGTGTTGGTCAGCATGGATATTGTCCTGTCTCTCTGTCCTTACACCCTCTATCATTCTTCTTTGGAAGTCATCTGTTATTTTGCCAGTAATGCTACTACAAAGAACTGCAAAACATCTGTCATATCCAGATGTCTTTCTGTTACTTCTATTGTCCTTCTGTTAAAGTTGTTATGATGAGAAAAACTGAAACATATTAGTGTTTATGTAATATAATGATGTAGTATTTGGATGTAAATCTGAACCTTTGTGCAGTCTAGTATTTTTTTGCTTACTTTTTTCTTCAGCTGATCTGTCAAGTAATTTGAGACTAACTACATTATGAATGTCATACCGTTTCAGACACTGGAAGCAGATCTGTGATGAACTGCAGTGCTCTTTTGGCCAAACGAGTGCTGACCTCACCCTTCAGACGATCGTATCTTTGGGCTTTGACAGTTATACTGAAAAAATCAGTGAGATATCTGGTGCTGCCAGCAAGGAACTCTACATAGAACAGGTATAGTGTCCTCTGCTAGTTTTCACTGGCACTTGCACCTGTCTTTGTTTATTCTTGTACCTTGCTCAGAACATTAGTAGACATATCAGAAGCTAAGAGACCGACTCTTTCACATCTAAAAGCTTGTGCAGCAGATGTACACAGTGGTCAGTTTGTATCATCTTAAACCTGCTAGTGGCCTGTGTCCACTTCCTCCATCTACAGCACAGTATTCACAGAGGTTACATCCATGCAGTAATTTTACCAGGTACACACATGCGTAGAAGCCTGAAGACACTGGTACATACAACTGTCATGTACTTGGCAACTGATTTTCTAAATTAACAAAAGTTGAAAGTACAAAACAGGGTGATGCAGGAACAGAACAACTACACACATACAGTAAATGGTGGTGCCAAGTATATGTGCTGGCTCTAGGGACACATATGTGTCACTAAAGTCAGTTTCTGCAGCCGACGATCGGACCACTAGATCCACCACCAGGCTTGGGTTCAGAGATGGGGTGGGGCGTGACCCATGTCCGAGCAAAGGCAAATTGTGATCCTTGAGGTCCATATGAGGTCTTTAGAGCAGTACTTTGTCTGGTTCCTCACCTAGGGCCTGTTTGTCTTGACTGACCTTACCAGGGCCAGACAACTGAGTTCCTAGGATCATTGGAACCCACAAACCCCTCCACCACGATATGGTGGCGACCCAAGGAGGAGGAAAAGGGTGGAGTGCCCTCTCTAGGCCTGGAATCCCAAAGGATTGCCCTGGTGAGGTCTTCCGGGACCCCAGGGAAGACCCAGGACACCCCAGAGGGACTATGTTTCTCGGCATTCACCCAGCATTCATTGACATGTTTGAAATATTGAAAGCTTTGCAGATTTGCTGTGTACTCTGCAGTTCAGCCGCTCTGTGCTGTTGGATAGGGCACTTGAATGTGATGAACAGTCAGAGTACAGATGCAAAGCTACTAAAAATTAATGGAAGAATCAGAGATGTTGAAGAGGCTCAGGATAAATTATAACTGATAAAATTACCTTCACCCTGTCTGCATCAGGTCTTCCTGCCCTTGATACAGCACTTTCATTCAGGAACAGGTATATGAGCGTAGGATTTTTGTCATCTGCTTGTAGTGAATATGTTCAAAGCACAAGCCTGTTTAAATCTGTTTGTAAAAGTGATGGAGACAACCTAAGTATGTCTCAGTAGCTCAGTCGCAAGTATTCTGTAAAAGCTTTGCAGATCAACTGGACATTTTCATGCAACAATTTAGGAAAACTCAAACATTTACAGTTTTAGTACTGTGACTGTTTCTTTGCTCTCACTGACTTCTGAATAGCTGTTCTTTCACTTTGCTGAAGCAAACACCCAAATACAAGAAGGAAAAAGGGTCCAAATGTAAAAATACCAGAATTTTGCATTACGCATGTTGAAAATAAAAGAAAAAAAAAAGAACAAATTTCATCTCAATTTGCTGTTCTGATTTAGTTTTGTCTATTAACATCACAATGCATTTGTGGTTTTCCAGGGTCTGGACAGCATTACCAAGACATGGGAGGAAACGTTCTTGGATATAATACCCTTCAATGACAAGGGCCACTTCCAGCTGAGGTTAGAAAATCAGTTTTTAACAAGTTCTAACCTCGATAAAAACTGCAATTTCACTTACTAAATGTAATTTTTATGTCTTTACCATTGTATCGCTTCAGCCCACAGCCCACAGCATTTGGCGACTGTGAAATCAGTTAACACAGTCTTTGTAAAGCACTTTGTGGTGCCTTTGTGTATGAAATTTGCTATACAAATAAACGTCTGCAAGTAGTGAGTAAATTAAAAAAAACAACAACAACAAAACAGAATTGTTGAAATGGTTTTATTAAAAGCAAACCAAGATATCATAAAATGCTGCTGATTGTTTTTAGCAATAATACCAGGACAATTTATTCAGAAATTATTCAAGGGAATTGACTCACATAAAAGGTAAAAGGGGAAAAAAATGAATTAACACGGCACCACAGCTGGCTTAGGTGAAGCCAGACTGAGGGACCACTGAGGAAGAAAAACTGCATCACTTACAAAGATGTTCCTGAGCCTTACCTGGTTATTTCACAGTCCGGATGGAAAAACAACACGATAATGCTTACAGTGATGGCATTAATTGCAGAAATGATCCAGCTCCATTGAACTCTGCTCTTAGAAAATATAATCTTTTTTTTACCCCACCTTCTCTTCTTCCCAGGGCTACTGATGATGTTTTCCAAACACTGGATGATAACCAGGTTATTTTGTCCACAATGAAAGCGTCTCGGTTTGTTAAAGCTTTTGAGCAGGAGGTGGATCAATGGGAACGGCGGCTTTCCCACGTGTTTGAAGTTATTGAGATGATCCTTACTGTGCAGTGTAACTGGATTTATTTGGAGGTAAAGTCTCACAATTACTTATAAAGTCATAGTTTTAGACTACATTTCCGAGATTGTGTATGAATATTTAAATAAAAATTTTAATTTTCATTGTTATCTATTATTTGGATGTAAAGGAAACCCATCTGGATAAGAAATACATGCCATATGTTAAAGTATAATTTAGTTGAAAAGTCATAATATGTTGTTGTTTTTTTATTCAATTGAATCATGTATTGGTTTTCTGAGTCATTTACTGTTTTTTCATGTTTTATCATCCCATCAGAACATTTTGCAAGGAAAGGATGTCAGAGAACAACTTCCTCTGGAATGTGAACAGTTCAAAAATGTCAGTGATACATGGAAAAGTACAATGAAACATCTCCACAAGAATAAAAATGCTTTGCAGGGAACACACCATCCTGGTATGAGAGTGTATTTTAATTTTATTTAAATAATTCTATCTATGTCTAAACACAATATAAGATAAACCTGAGCTGTGTGTTGTTTCATGCTGTATTGATCTGTTCTTTGTTTTGTAAATCACGTGAGATGTACAGTCCCACCAAAGTATTACATGTAGTACAATGTGTTTACAGTAATCAACATTTGAAGTGGATAAAATATATTCTCTAACTCGGTTGTTAACAGTAATGTCTCCAGCACCAGTAGCATCACAGTTGAGGAGAAAGTGGTGCACAGTCAAGTGGTGTCTTTGCAGTAATTTGCTCACTACTAGGTGAAATAAATTCCTAGACTGTGTAATTTGTCTTTTTTAAACATAAAACAACAAGAAAAAGTATGTTCTTGCAGTTATCTGGTTTTCTGCATCAGTTTGCCATAAAATGTGACCATCATCTGAATTGCAATAATATGCACACACACACAGTGCTTAGGCTGATAACACACAATCACTTATCTAATTATATAGTAATAATTAAGGTACAACAGTTACACAATCTGATTTATTTGAATTATTTTAATATTATATAATATAATTATATCTTATATAATTATATTTGTCATGCTGTAATTGAACAGGCCCATTAAACATTCACACAGCTGGAGGAAAAACTAAATAAATCCTAGGAGTTAATGACTGGTCAAACCTCTTTTGGCAGCAGTGACTTGAAGCAGGTGCTCAGGATCAGACCTGCAACGTTCAGGAGGAATTTTTAACCATTCGTCTTTACAGAACTGCTTGAACTCAGACACTTTTGTTGGATGTCTGGAGTGTATGTATTCATGAGCAATAATAATTTTGTTATCATCTATTCATGACAGTGTGTTAGTGCTTAGTACTCTAAGTGTTTGTCTTTGTCTGATTCACATTGACAAGGCATATTCATTGGGAAATTATTGCAGAAAGCCAGTTAACGCCAGAGGGTTCACACACCTCTCTGCTAAGATAAATGTTTACACCCCAAATATCTCCATTGGTATCAAACTGATGGGGGAGTCTAGGATAAACTTCTCTTCTCAACCTTTCAGGCTTGCTAGAGGAGCTGTCAAAGATAAGGGTCAAGCTGGAGGAAATCCTGAAGGCCTTGAACATGTATCTGGAGGCCAAGAGGCAGATCTTCCCAAGATTCTATTTCCTGTCAAATGATGACATTCTGGAGATCCTGGGAAAGTCAGAGAACCAAGATGCCATACAGCCTCATCTGAAGAAGTGTTTTGGCAACATCAAGAGTCTAAACCTTGACAAGGCAGGGAAATTGGATAAATACAGTAACAATCAGGAAAACAAAAACAAATAAAAACAATCAGAAATGCTGCAATCAAACAGTAAAGAATAAAATAAGGCCCCAGACTTAGACTGTAGGATCACTAAATTATTACACATTTAATGTACTTGACAAGTGTATTTCAACCTCATGCTCCTTATTGCAAAACAATTACTTTAATTTTTTTCACGTATTTATTATTATTTTTTGTGGAAAAATTAGACTTAAATGCAAAGAAAACAATATTTGGGGTTTCATTAGGGAAATAATATATTTTTCCAGCATGTATGAAAATCAATTTTGTCAGTGTAGCTAAATGTGCCAGTGCATTAATGGAAAAAGTAGAAACGTAATAACAGAAGATATCAGATCAGTTTTTGACAAAACTTTGGTCAACATGACCTAGAGCCTGTAAAAGGAACACTTTCAAGACTGCATGATTCTGCTTTTTGCTGCACATTTGCAACTCATTGACTTTAAAAAACTCAATAGTATCCTCAAAACAAGACGGAATGAGGAGCACACACTGCTGAATCACCAGCCTGGTAAAAGAGAATTAAATAAAAGGACAGAATAAAATCAAACCTAATTATGAGAAAGCTTTTCAAACTGAATGTTTAGCTTAGTGAATGATATCTCTTTGGTTTTAAAATTCTATTCAGCAGCTTTTATCTGCATTAGAACCCAATGGACACGTTGCCTACGTTTGGATAAATTAGTTTTGGATTTATCTCAGAATATTATGTAGCTGTAATTCAAAGTTTCTGATTGAAGTGGGCTCAGCACACTTTTTTAATATTACACAGACTCTGAAGTTTCTACTGTGTTGTGTGTACGTTTTCTAGACGTCCAATAGACCTAAAGCTGTTGGGATGACTTCTGCCGATGGAGAATTGATTATGTTCAGCCAGCCTGTGCAACTGGACAAACCTGTGGAGGTACAGCACTTCTTTTGTAATGGATATGTTTTTTTGTTTAGTTTTTTGGGTTAAATCTGTCCATGTTACTATTGGTTATGATTGATACAATAAAGGTAAATAAGATGGAGAATATGCACAGCATTGTTTTGTGTAACTGTAGGTTTGGCTGTGTGATATCGAGAGAACCATGCGTAACACGCTCAAGACCTGCCTGAAAAACTGCCTTCTAGATCTGAGGAAAGTAACAGGTCGAAGGGACAAATGGGTCAGAGACTGGCCAGGACAGGTAAAGGAGCTTCTCGCTCTCAAACTGTTGATCTTTTTTTTGAAGTCTCACTCATTTGACATCTGATTAACTGCCCCATGTTGTGGAAATAGTAGTTGAAATGTTGGATTTGAAAACTTTTTGTAAAGTGAATTCCTCTTTTCTTTTAGATAATAATTATAGCCAGTCAGATCAAGTGGACCACGAATGTCACTAAATGTCTCATCATCAGCAAGGAGAAAGCGGACCGGTCCTTCCTGAAGTCAATGAAAAAGAAACAGGTTTTGTGGGATATTTTTTTGTTGAGAACTCCCTTCTTCAAATTGAGATTGTTATAGGGGCTATCACTAAACTTTTATACATTTCCTACCAATGTCATTTTCAGGTTTCCATGCTTAAATGTTATTCAGAAATCATTCGTGACAACCTGTCTAAAGTCCTGCGTCTGAAGATCGTAGCGCTTGTCACAGTCGAAGTTCACGCTCGGGATGTTATTGATAAGTTGTCCAAGACTGATTGCTATGATGTCAATGCCTTTGAATGGCTCAGCCAGCTGCGACTATACTGGGAGAAGGACAAGGTAGGAGGACAGTGAACTTGTGTTGGACAGTATTTAACTGTTTTTCAAGGTCTTTGATTTTTTTTGAACATTTTGTAAAATAGTTTTTCACAAACCATGAAATTTCTCAAGGCATATATTTCTTTATTTATTTTTATGTTGGACACTGTGGACTGTCTTATGTCTCTCGCACACCTACCAGTTTACACACTGCAGTATATGATATAAAAAACTACATTGGAAGTAGTTAGGACAGTATGTAAAATAGAAAAGAAGAGTAAAATGCTATTTTTTTAATTAATTATTACTTATTTAATTGTAGACTGTACCTGTCTTGTACTTTGGGTTTATTGTGTTCTAACTTTTCAATTTAAGTTGTTAATGGTAACGTACTGGTAAATTTCAGGCCTGCAGTTAAGTCCAAATAAGATTAAACTGATTTGTGATGTTTTATCAGTCTTAAATTGCCTTAACTTCACTTTTTTAGGTATTTTAAAGCCTGAATTACTGTTAAATATTAAAGTTTCTTGGGTATATAATGTATGAAATAAAATAAAAGTCAAAGAAAATGTAGGGATTATCGCATGTTATTGGGATTATAGACAAAGTAAAAAAATTTAACTCTTAATAACATGAAAAATATTGCTTTTTTTGTGCCATTTTTAAAAATAGCCAGCAAACTGAGAATTTTCCACATATTGTAAAAGTTTTTTGTTGCGCTCAGCAAGTTCACTTTAATAAGATGTTAGAATGCAACAGTCATCATTGGCAGGATGTTTTAAATCACACATAGATATCAATGATAACTGCATATTTGAATAGTGATGTTCTTATTAGAAATATATGCCAAAACTCAGAAGGACACTGGGAGTGAATGAAACCAGCAGCTTGATGGTATCAGCCAGATTGGCTTTCATGTCAGATTAGTTGCTTCACCACCTGTTCTGGACTTTCACGGATCTGTCACATAATCAATTACACTCTGCTGACCATGCGATGGACACGAGATAAACCTTGACTCATTACAATCCTGAGGTAGTTAGTTCTTTTAATAACCTCTCTATGCTCCAAACAGGAAGTGAGTGATTGCATTATCCGACAAACCAACACACATTTCAAGTACGGCTACGAATACCTGGGCAACTCTGGACGACTTGTCATCACTCCACTTACTGACAGGTCACATGGCTGTTATAGTTCTCTAGCAAACAGTTGTCTTGTGGCAATTTGCACAATAATTGTCTTTCCTTTTAAAATTCTTCTATTCAATTCTTCTATTTGTTCATTTAATTTGTTTAATTCTGTTTCAACCCTAACCCTAACCCTAACCCTGTCCCACATTTTTGTTAATAAAATTAATTTGAAGTCTATTTTTTAACATCACTGGTTGATTCTGTCTAGGTGTTACATGACCTTTACTACAGCACTCCATCTCCACCGAGGGGGCTGTCCTAAAGGCCCCGCTGGGACTGGGAAGACAGAGACCGTTAAGGATTTGGGCAAAGCTCTGGGCATGTACACGATTGTTGTCAACTGCTCTGAAGGACTGGATTACAAATCAATGGGACGCATGTACTCAGGCCTGGCGCAGGTATAGAGAACTGGTGATCTTGATAATATATAAAATACCCACTGAAAAGTCATGCTGTTTAAATCTGCATATTTGGGTGTTTTCTCTTAAACAAAAAATTAATAAAATCGCAAAAAACTCCTTTAATTGATTAGTTTAGCTCGTCTGAGCAGGATCAACTCACACTTTCCCGATCAATTGAGCCTGATAAAAAGTTTTGATAGTAAGTCGAAGCTTCCTCTCTTTGAGCCCGCAGATACTATGCCGGCTTATACCAAGTCCATGTAAAAAAGAAATGAAACAAGCTCATTTTCTTTGTAATTAAACTCTCAAGTGTCCGTGTTTGATTGTGTCCCCTCTGAATAGACAGGAGCGTGGGGATGCTTCGATGAGTTTAACCATATCAACATCGAGGTGTTGTCAGTGGTCACCCAGCAGATCCATTCCATCCTGTCTGCTCTCTCAGCTGGAGAGTCTCAGTTCCATTTTGAAGGACAGAACATACGTTTGGTTCCATCATGTGGCATCTTCATCACCATGAATCCTGGTAGATCAACATCATTTTTCAAATGCTGCAATTGCATTTTATGTCATCTTATGTTTGAACTTGATCTGTGAAACAGGACTAGACAAAAGTGAAGGGGGGTGTTCTCATGAATCTTCTCTTTTTATTTCCACACGTACTTTACTTTAAACCAGGATATGCTGGTCACACTGAGCTTCCTGACAACCTCAAGTCCATGTTCAGACCTATCTCCATGGTGGTGCCCGACTCCACTCTCATTGCTGAGATTCTGCTGTTTGGAGGGGGCTTCAATAACTGCAAGGTACTGCGACTGAATGGAAGTTTATATTTGCACATTTAATTTATCTATGTCAGAGTTCTGAATATAGAAAACCAGAGCCACAGAAAGATCTCAGCGGTACTTCCTTTGCTCACGTTCCAACCTTAAATTTTGCATGGCAGCTTTTGCATAATTTTGCTAATAAACAGCAATGAATTCATATACAGGACCTCCATCTCAGCTCTTATATAGGTCAATGCCTTTCAAGTTCATGATAAACCTACTTGCCTATTATAAAATCGTAACAACAGTTTCAGTCCTATTCTTTGTTATAGTCACAGCTATTCACTGAAGTCAAAGAGAAGAAGCTGATACTCTACAGTTTGCTCAGCTGGAGACAGAATTTAAAGATGACTATGAGTTGATCGCTTCTATCATGCAGGAAATGGACCTGAACTCCAGCAGAGCTATTTGGCACATTTGGACATCAGGGGAAAGAATTTAGCTCCAGTGGTCTTTAACCCTTCACTTCAACTTTATCTGTCTCAGATGTCAGTAACAAGGCTGTCCCGACATAGTAGACTTATCCTTTAACACTAGAACGTCCAGGATTTTTGACTCCCCCTCCAGAGGCTAGAGCGCAGCCAAAAGGCTGCCTTGCTTAAACTGAATAATTCAGCAGCCTGCGATTAGCCACCTTTCATATTTAAATGCAGCGATACCTGCCTGATGGTCTGAATGAGGACTCTCCAACGGCCCATCTAGTCACATTCAATGCTCAGATCAGGGTGGGGGAGGTTTTCTCCTTCAAAAGAGCCTCCAAGCTCAGACAAACTGAGACTCCCAGTTAGTCCAAATTTTACAACACCGAGCAGACTCTGAAGATGATCCTGGATCAACCACTGAGCCACCATGCCCCCCCATTTAGAAACAATCAGAATCTATTTGAAACATTTTAAATTTAGTTTCATGTTTTCAAAGTTGAACTACATTAGAAAGTTGAAATATGAAGGAACTGAAAGATCTGACAAAATGTCAAATGTCAAAAATGTTCCATTCACTTTCAATGGGACAGAAATTTCCCAAAAAGTTGAAAAGTTCTATAATATTAAAATTAAAAATAAAGAGGTGAAACAACATATATCTTTGCATAGATTTTTTTAAAC
Organism: Xenentodon cancila; assembly: GCA_014839995.1. Lineage (NCBI taxonomy): Eukaryota > Metazoa > Chordata > Actinopteri > Beloniformes > Belonidae > Xenentodon > Xenentodon cancila. The sequence goes on from CM026212.1 coordinate 16,641,646, forward strand.
TTCCTGGAAGTTTTCATTGTTCACATCTCAGAAATCTGATCACAAATGAGGAGACTTCACTGCCATCAGAAATTATGATTTATAATAATCGTTCTGTGCGTTCTGCACACGCACAGAACGAGTGGGGGCTGACAGGTTTGCTGCAATCTCCAATGTTTGGGGGGTCTCTCGCTGCGTCAAATCTTTCAACCTAGGCAGGTACATCACCGTTGACCAGCAGCTGTCAGGGGGTCGCGAGTGACCCTGGGGAACTTTTTTTTTCCGTACTAGAATAAAGTGTAATTGCAGATCGGGTCGGGTCGGGCCGGGCTTCTCTCTCGCTGACTTTTTCAAAAATAAAAATATGTTTACAAAAATATATACTAAAACGATGTGTGGTGATGTCGTGTGCCTCGTGGTCACATCACTTCTATTAAAAAATAAATAAAACAATAACAAAACTGGCGTTGCGGCTCCCGTTCCGTTATGTTTACCGTTGCCATGGAAACCCCCAAGCCATTTTTGGCTTTCGGGTTTGCTTCGGGGGAGGAAAGGAACCGCGAGTTGTTTTCTTTCTGCTAGGGGGAGGGTCACAGAAAATAGTTGAGAAGCACTGTCCTAATGGCTGTGTTCATGTGTAAACGACGTAGATGGGTGCTCGTTTGACATGCAAATGTTCACTGCTCCAGCCACTTGGCTGCCCCCGCGACGATGCAGGTAGAAAAGCCACATGGCTGTGCCGTCGACGTTCTAGTGTTAAATGAATTCTCTCCCTGTCTGCGTGCTATTTAAGTCTTGCACAGAGGTCTGAATAGACATTGATTTGAAGTTTATCGTGTTTAATCATGACAGCCTTCGTGAAGGATATCAGTTTATTTTATGAGAAGTGCTCAGGCAATCATAAGATTGAGTTCTTCTGCACTGATAGAGATGCAACATCATAAAATTAATTTCATGGATTCAGTCAGAAATTTTGCTTTGCAAAAGCAGTTTGTAAGCCCTTATTCTCCCGTGCTTGATTGAGTATGGTGTGCATCCTAAGCAGCGTGCGTTGAAGGAGTTTTCCAATTTTGTCTGGCATGTAATAATCAAGCTATGAATGCCTTGGAAATTAGCTATGCTAATGTAGGGTTAATGAAGCAGATCTGGCTTCATCTAATGTAATTGCAAAAATAATTAAATAAATATAGAAATAATATTAAGCCGGATGTATTTGTGAACAGATGTATAATTGTAAAGTGGCTCATTTCTGTTTTAGCCTACTATAAACTTTCTTGCTTCAAATCTAAAGCTGACTTTTCTTTTCACTCTGTCTTCTTGGTTGTTTTTGCCGTTTCTTTTTCCTGACTTTGTCACTTACTTTGGTTTTTATCTTACAGCTCTTGGCTAAGAAGGTGTTCACGCTGTACTCCCTGGCAGTGCAGCAGCTCTCCAAACAGGACCACTACGATTTTGGTCTTCGCGCTCTCACTTCGTTGATTCGCTATGCTGGAAAAAAGCGCCGCTCTTGTCCCAGCTTTCATGATGAAGAAGTAGGTGTCTCGTTCTGTCACTCACACAAGCTGAATAAGTTTGAGATCTGAGAATTCGCCTTTCAGAACCCTAAAATCAAAACAGCTTTAGGAGTTTTTAGCTTACAGAGTTCCCTTGTAAGTGAAGTTACTTTCTTTTTACTGTCTGAGATTGTTTGGTCTTCGCTCATGTTTTTCTTGCGTTGCTTCGTTAACCACGGTGCCCACTATGGTTCCGAAAGCTAGCTCCATCATTGTGATGTGGGATATAGTCCTGTAAAGCAATATCCATTTGTTTCAGGAGACTACCATCTACATACAAATTGTGCCTGCTTCTAATCCCAGCCTGGGGCCTTTTGTCGAGTGTCTTTCCCCCTCTCACCCTCCCACATTTCTTGTCTCTAAAAAAAAAAACTAATGTGAAAATAGCTCATTGTTCCAAAAAGAAAAAGACAATCCAGTATTCTTTAAAATGAAAAAAAAAGCAACTGATTTTAAGGGAACAAAAGCAAGTGTTCTCATAATGCCAGTCCCACATAAATCAGGTGTGTTGTGTGAGGATATGGTCAGGAAGGGCATCAGCTATGAGCCCCAAGTCAGCATGTAGAACATTATGATGAACTGCCCCAAAGGAAAAAGCCAAAAGAAGTTGCTTTGCCTACATATGAATTCAAAACTGATATTTTATTATGAAAAAAACTCCTTCAGGTCACTTTAAATAAATAAGCAGGTGCTTTATTCTGTATTGCAATTAAGAGATTTCTTTCTCCTGCTGCTCCAATGTGGCTGATTTCATTACCTCTCTACTGCTGTTTGAAGATACACTGACTAGTGAAAGCTTGTAAGTTGCTTGTTAGCAAAACTATTTCTAATCCCCGAGCAGGAAATTGAACCCAAACTGTTTTCTCATTTCTGTTTGGATCCCCTGTGTATCTCTGATGTGAATTTGTATGTAAACCTACGTATTTTAGACAACTGCCATGTCTGTCCTTAGATCCTGCTAATAGCTCTGAAGGACATGAACATCGCTAAGCTGACCTCTGCTGACCTGCCACTGTTCAATGACATCATCCAGGACTTGTTCCCTGCTGTGGAAACTCCCACTGTAGACTGTGGGAAGGTAGGTTGATTTAATTCAGTGGTTAGGATTGGCATTCTTGTAAAAATGTGGTGTTCTGTGGTGTTTCATTTCATTCCCTGACAGTATTTTTCCTCTGCTTTGTCTACAAAGTATCTTGAAGGCCATTCTCTAAAGAAGTAAATTCACAAGAATGCACCCTAGTCAAGATAAAGGTGTCGTCTTTGTCTCTCGGTTTAGCATGTTCATTGTAGTTTCAAGGAGTTCATTAGTTTGGCAGGAATGGTCCTCAGCCATTATCTCATAGATTTCATTTCAGTCATCTCACATATACTTCTGGTTATTCTTTTTAATTACCACCTGAAGTAGGTACTCTTTTCATGCTTCAGCACTTTCTGTCATATGACCAGGTTCATCTGTGAAATTTCTATTTTGCACATTAATAAAATTAGATTTTAGCATTATTTATATTATATAACTATTGTTTTAGGACAGTCAATTTAAATATAAATCCCAAACTGAAAAAACTAATGTTAGGCTTTCAAAATAATAATATATATAACATTGTCAAGGTTTATGTATAGATTGTGCCATAAAATAAGCAAAAGGAAAACCAAATAATACGCAACAATTTCTTACGAGTTTGTCATCGTTTTCAATAATCTCTAAAGTCGTCAACAAACACAGACTACCTGCCTGTATTTTACTGTTGTTTTGCTGCAGTTGAAGGAAGCTGTAGAGGTTGAGCTTCGACTGAGCGGTTTACAGGTGACTCCTTTTACCATGACCAAAATCATCCAGCTTTATGAAACCAAAAACTCCAGACACTCCTCCATGCTGGTTGGTAAAACGGGAAGCGCTAAGAGCATTACCTGGAAGGCTCTGCAGAATGCGCTCACTGCCCTGCACCATAAGGGCGACCCTGACTTTCAGCCGGTTCAGGTGGGTTTGATTGAAAACAAGCCTGTGCAGTATATCCTACAATAAAACTGCAGTTCTCAAAAGGATATTTTAGGGACCTGTTTTGATTTTTGCATACAATAAGCCATATTATTTCTTATTATTTACAATGATGATGAAGAAGAAAATTTGTAAAATTTTGGAATGACGTTACACATTATGAGCATTGATTTTACTAGTCAGCTATTTAACTGCTAATGGATTTACTTTCTGTAGAGGACATACAGTAAATAAGTAAGAACATAAAACTTGCAGCCACTTCCATTTTTTTTAAACCTGCTTTCAGATTGATGAGAGCAGCATGTGAAACATAATAGTTATAGTAATTATTTTAGCTTACAATTACTTCTAATGGATAGTTGTTATGTACTTTTTCTTCTTTTGTGAATTGTTGCATGTGGCACAACAGGTGTATCCTCTGAATCCAAAGTCCATGAGTCTGGGAGAGCTGTATGGAGAAAACAACCTTTTGACAAACGAGTGGACTGATGGAGTACTGTCTTCCCTCATGAGATCGGCTTGTGCAGGTACTGTTTTCTGGGAAAAAAACCCCAAAAAGGCATCAATGAACACATTCACATGAACATGCTGCCTCTGCCCACGCCCCATTTTCATCTCTGTTCTGTTCTGGATCATCATATATGTTCTCATCTTTTAAACAGTTATACTTAACTGAACTAAACATACTAAACTGAAAAGATCATTTCTGAAAATGTGATAATGCAGCTTTCAGGCTACACTCTTACCCTTCGCAGTCTGTTTCCTTGACAGTGCAGACAGTGCATGTAAAGTCACAAAAACTGTCCTTTGTGTTCTTCCGTTCACTGTCTTTACTGATAAATAAATGGTTATAGGGTTTCATTTATCAGGACTGCAGTCCCATACTCTCTCTTTATTTTCATTCCTTTAAAAATTAAAAAATTCTGACTTAAGGAAAAACCTTCTTCAAAATTGTGAGATGGTAAACCGCTACCTTTTTTCTTTGCCAGCACCCACCCAAGTCAGTTTTTGTGTTCTGATCATGTACATCCTGCTATTTTATCTTTTTTTTCTTTTATCTCTTCACATTATCTTCAAAACAAAAGTAAACTGTAAATATTGCCATTCTATTGTTTGTTAACAAATTTCTTTCAAACTTAAGACGAGAAACCATCTGAGAAGTGGATTGTGTTTGACGGTCCTGTTGACACGCTGTGGATTGAGAGTATGAACTCTGTTATGGATGATAACAAAGTTCTCACACTCATAAACGGAGAGAGAATTTCCATGCCGGAACAGGTGAGAAGACAACAAGATAACAGAGAGTTGCATGTTTCAGAGGAAATACTTCCATGCTGTTGGAGTGTCCCACTGTGAACCATTTCCAACAAAAAAAAAAAAAATGAAAGTATTCAACGCTTCGGAATTTGTTCATCAAATCAAAACCCAGATAAGATTATTGCATAAAACTAAAATGAACTTTTAATGTACTTTGACTTGTTTAGTTGACAGTCTGGTGTACATGAACAGTTGAAGAAAATGACAGTTAACCTGAGTGCTACCACACACAATCTGCTTACTAAACTAATAAGCCGAATTGTTTGATTCTTCTCACAGTTGTCATGAGGCTGCATTACAAATATATATACAAATATATTCTATAGGTTTCTCTTCTGTTTGAAGTGGAGAACCTGGCAATGGCTTCTCCAGCTACTGTGTCTCGCTGTGGAATGATCTACAATGATTACACTGACCTTGGGTGGAAGCCTTTTGTTCAGTCCTGGCTGGACAAGCGACATAAAGTACAATGCAGTTACTCACAAGTCATAAACTTCTTTTAAGAATATATTTATTAGATAAGCATAAGAAAATCTTGTTGTCTGGCACCCCTCTATCTTTATCTTTTGTATTCTGTAATTTCCTACAGGCTGAAGTGGATCATTTAAAGCATTTGTTTGAGAAGTATTTAGATAGCACGTTGACATTTAAGAAGGCCAACTGCAAGGAGCTGATCCCCATCGGTGAACTCAATGGCGTCATCTCTCTGTGCCGCCTCTATGACTCCCTGGCTACACCCAGCAGCGGGGTATGAGAACTATTACACACTGTATGTCTACTCACTTTACTTATGTCTGACATAGTAAGTGTTTCTGATTGTAATTTTGATCTTCTATTTCTTTAGGTGGATACCACAGACACAGAAAACCTGGGTAAGATGGTAGAACTCTGGTTTGTCTTCAGCCTTATCTGGTCTGTTTGTGCCTCTGTTGATGAAGATGGACGCAAGAAGATGGACTATTTCCTAAGAGACATGGAGGGCACCTTTCCCGTCAAGGTCATCCATGGAGCACAGTGTTTACATACACATGTTTGACAGACATGTAGAGACAGCGACATATTTGTCTCTGAGTGTCTTTGCCAGCTACAAACCAGTCACATGATCATGTCAGTTCAGAAAGCCGAAGAAATTGAATTTGATTGTAACTAAAGTTCTGTAAATTATAGGTAGCTGACATGAATTTATTTGACTAGTGAGAAGATTTTGTCAGTGCCGTGTTTGAACAGGTTTGGTGTTAGGCACCATTATTATTGTCATTTTAAGTCAGGTTACACATGTATATTAACATGATCTGCACTTGTTTAGTTCCCTTCCATCTTAGCTGTTTTTTAAAAAACACTGGCATATTCGATAATATTTCATAAGTAAGAAACACTTTATAACCTACTGCTCATAACGTAAACTGTGTAAGTTGTGGATGACCCACTTACCTATCCTAAAAAAACTGAGTACAAGTGATGTTTGGCATCTTTATGGGTCAAAAAGAAGTAAAGGGAAATAAGGTGCCCCAGCCAAACATGAAAATGGTTTCATGAAACAAATATTTAGACATTTTAATCTTTAGAATGCCCATTTTCTGCCAAATTGAGACACAGTAGCTGTCTAGTTAACAAACATTGAACTAAGGATTTAACTATATTAATGTTATAAGACAATGTATTTTTAAAACGTGTAAGCATTGATGGATATATAAGCATTTTAAGTGCTTTGCAAGAGTAATTAAATTAAATAAACCCTATACTGCAGAAAACTATATTCACTGAATTTTTTATCTTAACGCTTTCAGGACAGTGTATATGAGTACTATGTGGACCCAAAGAATAAAACCTGGGTGTCTTTTGAAGAAAGGCTCCCTAAAGGCTGGCGCTACAGTGCAACGTAAGTGGCCATTTGGTCTTCTGTCAGCTTTTATTTGCATAATATTTATAGATGTACAGTGTGTGTGTGGGTATTCAGTCTGTTTCACTGCCAATTTATTTGCTTGACTTTAAGTTTGCAACTGAATGTGTGATGCAGATGTAGTTAAAAAGCTCCACGGTGGCTGTGCTCCAGGGGTGGGGGCTGACTCTCTCAGATTCAGGAGAAATAATATGGGTTCTGGTCGGCGCTGGAACACTGGACTAACTCCATACCCTTGCTAGGATACTAGAAAGAGCATAGGGGTTTACCTGTCCAATTCAGATGATCTTTGTGGACTCAGAGAAGCCGTTTGACCATGTCTCTTGAGGTATCCTTTTTGGGGGGGTGCTCTAGGTGTATGGGGTGCTGCCTCCATTGGGTCTATTGTTAAAGGCTATTCAGTCCCTATACAGCATGTCGTCACTTATTCTGCTCATAACTCTTATGGATAGAATTTCTAGGTGCAGCCAAGGAGCAAAAGGTGTCGGATTTGTTGAGTTAAGCATTGCGTCTCAGTTTTTGCAGGTAATGTTGTCCTTTTGGCTTCATCAAGTCACGATCTTTAGTTCTGGCTGGAGTTATTCGCCGCTGAGTGTGAAGCAGAAGGAGTGAGAATCATCACCTTTTGTACACGACTGAGGAAAGAATGGGGCAGGTGGACCTTTGCAGCATCTACAGGATCTATCTCCCTTAGAGACAGGGTGAGAAGTTCCACCATTCAGGAGGAACTTGTAGTAGAGTTGCTGCTCCTCCACGTCAAGAGGAGCTGGTGATGGTGGTTCAGCATGTGGTTAAGATGCTTCCTGGACGACTCCCTGGAGAGGTGCTTCAGGCATGTCCATTGCAGACCCTGGACATGCTGGAGGGATAATATCTCTCAGTTGACTTGGGAATGCTTTAGTATTCCCCAAGAGGAGCTAGAGGAGATGGCCGGGGAGAGGGAGGTCTGAGTCTCTTTGCCTGGGCTGCTGCTCCCACAACCTGAAGTTAGATAAGCAGAAGTTGATGGATGGATGGATGGATGGATGGATGGATGGATGGATGGATGGATGGATGGATGGATGGATGGATGGATGGATGGATGGATGGATGGATGGATGGATGGATGGATGGATGGATGTGTGGTGCCAGAAGAAAGTTTATTTAAATAGTTATCTACAATACATCTATATTTCTTTCTTACAGTGCTCCATTCTATAAGATCATAGTTCCTACAGTGGACACAGTTCGCTATAAGTTGTTAGTCAAGGCTCTGGTCTTGAGTCACTATCCAGTGTTACTCACTGGACCAGAGGGGACAGGAAAAACCTCAGTGGCACAGAGTGTCCTGCAGGACCTGGATTCCAACTGGACTGGGCTACCCATCAACATGTCTTCACAGGTCGGTGCCTTTCATGGTACTTCAGTTCTTTGTTTTTACTCTTCTGTACTTAGAAATAAAATTACCAGCGGTTTCTCATCCTTTGTAGTGTGTTAAAGAAATTCTTTTCTTTCTTTTTTTGCAAGAGCAGTGATGGTAATAGTTTTAATAGGTCCTATTTAGTAAACATCCAACACGTGTGAATGTTTGCAGCCCATGCAAAGGTTGCTGCAGTATATGTAAAGGCTACTACTGCAGGACACGAATGTCACCTATATACTTTGATGCTGAACTACCCTTGCTCACAGCAAGAGATGCTTTTCACAAACTCACTTAAAAATGACTAATTGCTGGTACTGGGCCTACTTATGCTCGTTTCTGCATGACTATGAGGGTATCTGCTTCCATTCAACCATATAGTTATTAATAGGCTCCATCTCAGCTTCAGTAAAAGTCATCCACTGCTCCAAGGCCCTACTGTTCAGCACATTATTGCTAGACAGCTCTAATGAATGGCTACAAGAGAGCCAGAGATGATGGAGGTACTCATCACCACCACACACCTTTACAGCCATCACCATTATTACCACAGACCCCTACACCCCTACCCTCCTCTTCCACATCCATCACTGTTTCCCCCCATGTTTTCACAGACAGCTAGTCTGCACAGGAGCCAACCTGGCACTACTTTCCTTTCATTTTTAGTTATATAAAATGCACAAACTTTAGATGCTAATTTAAAAATGCTTACTGACTGTGGAGTTATTTTTGTAGAGGACGTGATATTTTAAGTATTATTACATCAATGCAGAACTGTAGTTCTGCATTGATGTAATAATATAATAATAAGGTTTAGTCTGCTATTGTTGATTTAATTATCAGAGTTGCTGCTTATTGTGACAAAAATAAGGATTTATTAATGACACATTTTTTTCTTTTTAATTATGTATTAGAAGGCCTTACAATTACAGAAATGTTTCTAAGGTGTGCTTGTCATTTCATTTTTCCTTTTTTTCTGCATCTTTTAATGTCTCCCGTAATGTCCAGACCAGCGCTGGTAACATCCAGGCCATTGTAGAGAGTCGGACAGAAAAGAGAACTAAAAGTGTGTTTGCACCAGTGGGTGGAAAACGGCTGCTGTGCTTTCTGGATGACCTCAACATGCCATCTCATGATACGTTTGGCTCTCAGCCACCACTGGAGCTACTCCGCCTCTGGATTGACTATGGTTTCTGGTATGACCGCCAGAAAAAGACCCCAAACTTTGTCAAGGTGAGAGATGCAATCTTGATTAAAACAGAAGTGAGGTGTGTTTTCAAATACCTGTGCAACTCAATTGCTGAACTGTAGTCCCCAACAAAATGACCTGTAAACCATGTGAATATTCCAGATGTGTTGAATGTTTTAGGTGTGTGTTACTACTAGATGATCAAATTTTGATTTTCTTTTGTGGGATTGTATCAGAACATGTTTTTGCTGGCATCCATGGGGCCTCCTGGTGGAGGAAGGAATCAGATCTGTGCCCGGTTCCAGAGTCGATTCAACCTCATCAACATGACCTTCCCAGATGTAAGTCCTGCGTATATTATCTCTCCTCTGCTCTACTAAATTTTAGCTCTACTAAATAAGGAATAGAAAATACATCAAATTTATAAATGGCCTTATTTACTAAAAAATATTTACAGTTATTGTTGCAACTGTCTTTGTCTTACATTTTCAATGTCTCATTCTTTCCTTTGTTACCCAACAGCTTCTGAGTATTATGGCAACATTATTTGTGGTCCATATCCCACTTGTGTTATTATTTTCTGTTTACTTTCTCATCTCACCATTGAAGAACTGCTCTGATTATGATTACAGCTATAGAGCTGCTAAATTGCACTCTTCAGGTTTCCAAAACAAGATAACAATTGAATGAGAACATTGCCATTGTACTTTTTTCTTCCCTGACTTATTCTTGTTTTGTTATACTCGGTATGTATGTATTTTTGTTGTTTTGTATTCATTGCTCATTGCCTCTCCTGAGCAATGTCTTTTTTGCATTTTTTTTCAATTTCCTCTATGACTCTTTCATACTCCTGTTTTTTTTTGTGACTCCACTAAAGAACAAAAGAAATTTGCTGTGGAAAGCAGCTGCAGCCAGGCTGTGTTCAAGATGTAAACACTTGACATTTCAGTTGCTTTTCCACCTGTATGATAGAAGTGGACAGCATGAAACAGAAGTGCTACTCTTAAAAACAATCTATTCTGTTTTTCTTTCACTTGCCCACTACAGAAATCATTCTGTCTTATTGACATGGCCGTATAGGGTTCATGTGAAACTCAATTAGTTCAATTGTCTCTGAATCCAGGAGTCCCAGATCAAGTGCATCTACAGTACCATGATTAATCAGAAGCTGCAGAGGTTTAAGGAGGATGTGAAGCCCATTGGAGACATTCTGACTCAGGCCACTTTAAAACTGTATTATGCTGTCAAAGCCTCTTTCCTTCCAACTCCAGCCAAGATACACTACCTCTTCAACCTCAGAGACATCTCCAAGGTACAGAAAAACATAATGCAAACAGGTGAATTTTAATAAACCACTAACTCAGTCTAGCTATGGCAATTCAGGATAATCTGTATGCAGTAAAGTATAAATGACAACACATAGAACAAAACCCAGATACAGTATCTTACTTAGAATGTGGTTTCCAGGTGTTCCAGGGTCTGCTAAGAGCTCACCCAGACTTCCATGATGCCAAAAACAGCCTCACAAGATTGTGGATCCATGAAGCTTTTAGGTAACCGAAGATAGATTTTGGACCAAAATTTACAGATTTTTTTGTCATTTCTTCAGTGTCTTATATCCTGGCAATCTAATGTTTTGCTGATTTTAGGGTCTTCTCAGATCGGCTTGTAAACCGCAGTGACATGGCTGCTTTTGTGGCTTTGATGGAGGAAAAACTGGCCTCGGTTTTCAACCTCAATTTCCACAATATTTGTCCAAACAAGAAATCTCCCATATTTGGTAACTGCAGTACTGCAGTCACACTTGCATAAACACAACCATGTGTACACTACAACAAAGTGTGTGAGATTCTCCAATGCATATGTAGATTTATTTGTCGCCAATCTGGAGCATATTTCTTTGTGTGGGACAGGCGATTTCCTGAGTACGTCTTCGTGCTATGAGGACATACTGGACATGAGGGGTCTGAAGACATTCATGGAAACGCAGCTGGAGGATTACAACCTATCTCCTGGAGTAGTTCCTATGAGTCTTGTGCTCTTTCAAGATGCCATTGAACACAGTAAATCTAAGAACAGAACTCACACATCAACACAGGCATTCATTCTCGTACAGAAGAATCCATAATTATCTGCACCAACAAAAGAATGTGATTTGTAGTCAAACTTTTGGAGCAGTGCATGAGTTTATCACCAATATGTTTCCTGGGAATAAAATAAATCTCATCAAGCCTTTTTTTGTTAGAAATCTTCATGACGAAATTCTATTTGTATGTTTTTCCTTTCTTTACAATTTTTTTTTTTTAGTGCATGCCCAAAACGTTCTTTGCCCATCTTGATATTCAGAGGCAACTATAGGTTTTAGGTGGCACAGGACTCACATGGTTCTTATAATTAGTAACAGGCTTTTCTTTTTTGGCCAATCCTAGTGTTTAATAAACTCTTGATGATCTTTGAGGTTTGATGACAAATTCACGCCAGGATTCCTGTCTGGATTGGGACCAGGAAAATCCAAAGTGCTATTATCACTTTGTTTTCCACCATTGGCTTGGTAAATAGTGAAAGACTCACTGCAGAGGTTTGCTTAGTGTTTGCCAAGGCTTAGAAACACAAAAGATTTTGGTTCTTGGAACCTCGAGAAGACGATAACATGAAACGTGTAGCACATGTGCTCAAGAAGCAGAGGACAATAGATAGACATCGGAGTTCTCCAGCCACATCTAGATCTGAATCATATCCAGAATCTGTGGGGAGAACTAAAAACTAGAGTGATGGCAGCAGAGCTCTTTGATCATGAAAGAGATGTGTAAAAATTACATGAATTTTGTATCATCTGAACATTTTGATTACTGTCATAGCATGTACGGATCTAATCCACCGATAACTGATCATTAGTATTGTTGTATTAGCGGTATTAGAAATGTTTGTTTTTTTTTCTGTAATTTTTGCATGAATATTAATAATTTTGATTTAACTGTGTTTTTACAGGAATCACACGTGCCTGTAATTGTACTGATAAATAATTTCACAACCTTACTTCAGACATCACGATAATTTCAATCCGTTTTAAAATATAAAATGCATACAATGCTAAGAATTTAGGAATGTAAGTCCACTTCATGCTTCTATTTTATTTATTCTCATTAGATTTTGAAAGTAATGTAAAAAAAACAAACTCTGAGCCACCCTCTTACTTATGTAGAACGAGTTAAGTACTAAACGCTGCACTCCCAATAGTGCTGGCCGTGAGCAGCTTAGCCACATGTTGCTGCACATAAATAGCAATGTATTACTATTTTATCTAAATTTCTTTAAACGTATATGACAGCTGGTATTATACTATTCTGTTTGTTAACTGACTGGATGACAATACATGGGTATTTAGTCCGTGTACAGGCCACATACATCGTACTTTTAAGAATATTTTTAATGAGGATTTTAGGTAATCATATTTCTCTTGTCTCTCTACAGTAACTCGTATTGTGCGTGTTATTAGTCAGCTCAGAGGGAACATGCTCCTGATTGGAAGTGGGGGTTCTGGTCGACAGAGCCTGTCTAAGATAGCTGCCTTTATTTGTGAGTACCAGGTATTCCAGGTGGAAGTCAGTAAGCAGTACCACAAACAGGAATTCAGAGAAGGTGAGCTCATCCACGTTGTCATTGCATTCACAGTTATTAGAGGGAGTGAAAGCAAGACTCTCTGCCATTGAACTCACTTTCATTTGAAAAATAAAACTAGGACAGTCACATCTTCCGTCAGCTATAGTTACAATTTGTACAAATCTTCCCTTTCAGACCTTAAGAAGCTGTACTTTTTGACTGGTGTGAACAACAAGCCCACAGTCTTCTTGGTAAATGACACCCAGATTGTAGATGAATCCTTCCTGGAAGACATCAGTAACATCATAAGCTCTGGAGAGGTGCCTAACCTCTACAAGGAGGATGAGTTTGTTGAGGTAATTGTTCTTAGCCTTGGACTAATTGTAAGCCACAAGGCAATGATACGCAGTGAGCTGAAATATGCTGGATGTTTCATTGTAATCTATCTGTGTGTAGGTCTGTAATGCCCTGGCAGGATCTGCCAAGAAAGACAATGTTGTGGAGACTCCTGACTCACTTTTCAGCTACCTGATCGACCGAGTCCGAAACAACCTGCACATTGTACTCTGCATGAGCCCAGTGGGAGAACCTTTCAGGTAGACTCAAAGTATGACTGTAAAGAACTGCACTGAACAGGCTTGTTGCTTCTCTTTTGATCCATGCAAGGTGACACGCATCCAAAGCATGTGTGCGACACAATGTCATCTGATGTTTGTAGAAGTTCAAAAAAGCTGGTGGTCTTGAAAGGTTTGACTATATTATTGTACAATGTTGCCTCAGAGTTACAGTGGGAACAGAGATGTGAGTCATCATGAGCAAAGAAACTCTTATGAAATTACAGCAAGTCTCTGGTCCTTTCTGCAGAATCATACAGCAATAACTTTTTTTTTTCAAAACAAAACACTTGTTTCCCCTCGAGCATTGTGGAGCACTGGGTGACAGCCACACATGCGGATGCTAATTGGACCGGTATGTCCGGCACATCCACATTGCCAGAGCTAATCACGATTCTCTGTGTGACCTACTGTGCTACACAGCATATTATGCGGTGCTTTACTGTAGGAGGTTCATTCGCATTGGCTTCTGTGGCATACTGGCTAAAGCCTGCCAATGTTTCTGCTCTACCTGTGTTTTGGTACCTCTGTTAAGGTACCAAAACACAGGCATGACTGACTTTGATGTGTGTGGAGGGTATATAATCGCTTCAGTCATTTTCTCAACTAAATGTCCATTCACTCTGTTACAGACCTTTTGTTTAAATCTGAATAAAAGCTGTGATTGTCTACCAACAGGAAGCGGATTCTGCAATATCCAGCAATAGTCAACTGCACAACAATCAGCTGGTTCTGTGAATGGCCTAATGATGCCCTTCTGGAGGTAGCTGAGAGATACTTGGATGGACTGGAGCTGGGCTCATTAACAGGGGTGAAACACACGCACACTCACACACACTAAGATGCATTTTACATGTTGACATTTCATGAACTGTTAAGTCTGTATAGTCAGTCTTATGTTTCATCATTTTCACATACTGGCAGATTCAGACAAAGGTTGCCAGTATGTTTATGACCACACACCAGTCTGTGGTACAAGTCTCCCAAAGGATGAAACTGGAGCTGAGGAGAAATAATTATGTAACACCCACCAACTACCTGGAGCTGGTATCAGGCTACAAGAAGTAAGCATCTTCATGCTCTCCCCTTCACTTATTCTAATTAGGGTGTTCTTTTTTGTCGCACACCACCTTCAAATCCCTTATGAGTGTTTTTAACATTACATAGATGACTAAAAAAATAAACTAAGATGATCCTACATATATATATATATATATATATATATATATATATATATATATATATATATATATATATATATATATATATATATATATATATATATATATATATATATATATATATATATATATATGGAATGCTATAACGATCTGTTGTGTTAACCCCTATCTATTTGACTTTTCCTCACTGATTCTCCTGTCTTTATGTTTGTGTCTGTCCAGGCTGTTGGCAGAGAAACACACTGAGTTGGGGGAGCAGGTAACCAAGCTGCGTAACGGCCTTTTTAAAATCAGTGACACTCAGGAGAAAGTGGAGGCCATGTCAGTTGAACTCGAGAAGGCGAAGAAGCAGGTTGCTGAATTTCAGAAAGAGTGTGACAAATATTTGGCCGATATTTTGCAGCAACATAAAAAGGGTGCTAAGCAGCAGGAGGCAAGTGTTCATAACCTGCGTTTGATAATAGCTGATTAAGGAATTTGGTGTTTGGAAATTTCTGAGGTAGTTGACTGACAGGAGAGAGGCCTATAACATTCAGTGCCATATTTGTCTGTGTGTCAGATGGTGAGTGCTCATAGAGAAAAAATTGCAGCTGAAGAGTTAGAGTGTAAAGCCATGACTGAGAATGCACAGAGTGAGCTGGATAAGGCCCTTCCTGCCCTGGATGAGGCCTTAAAGGTAAATCTGTGTCCTGTCTAATGTTCTAAGCCATATTTGTAACTTTGCATTTTTAACATACAAACCTTATCCAATTCTTTCTCCCAGGCTCTGGAGTCTCTGAATAAAAAGGACATGACAGAGATCAAGTCGTACGGTCGTCCTCCAGCACTGGTGGAGACAGTGATGCAGGCCGTCATGACCTTACTGAGAAAAGACCCTACCTGGGCAGAGGCCAAGAGACAGCTGGGTGAGACACAGAAGTTAACTGCGAACAATCAGCTCTGCGAATGCCCACAACAACACTAGGGTGGCACAGTTACACAGCATTGCTTATTTATGCTTGAACGTACATAGACATGTATATGTTGTCAGTCATGCATCAGTGGCACCAACATTGACTTCCTGACTATTTGATTTAGATTTTTTTTTTCCATGCAGGTGAGGCTAATTTCATTAAAACATTGATCAGCTTTGACAAGGATAATATCTCTGATCAAGTTTTGAAGAAGATCAGCAGCTACTGCAGGGAAGCGAGTTTCCATCCAGATATCATCGGCAAAGTATCCCTTGCTGCCAAGTCCCTCTCCATGTGGGTCAGGGCCATCGAGGTATGGGATTCACCGGCTCTAGACACGCATTCACATACACACAATCCTACATGAATTGTGACCACGTTTTACAACGTCAGGTACACAGTAGTTTGTCATTTATTGTTGGTGAGTTGTTTGTTATCCAGTGCATACGGTAAAAATTGGCAAATTTGCATAAATCCACAACAGTTTGCACACATGAAGGCCATGCATAACTATCCACGGATGTGTGTTCTACCTCTTCAGGTTTACGGCCGTGTCTACAGGGACGTGCAGCCAAAGAGAGCCCAACTGAACGCTGCTACGTCCCAGCTAGCAGAGAAACAGACTGCCCTGGCTGAGGCCGAGTTCAAACTACGAGAGGTACGAGGCAAAACTGATAAATGTTTACACACTGGCTTATGTAGTTTAGTTTACACATCACTACACCTGTAGCACTATAGTTAAGTTACATAGATATACTACAAGTACGAGGCATGTAATATGATGTATGTTCTGTGTGTGCATGTTTGTGTGTTGACAGGTGGGGGGGGAGCTTGATAAGCTGAAACGGCAGCATGGTGAGAAGCTGGCCACAAAGGAAAGCTTAAAAAAGAAATCAGATGAGATGGAGGTGAAACTGGACCGAGCTGACAAACTGGTGACAGGACTTGCTGGAGAGAGGGTCCGCTGGGAGGAGAGGGCTGTTGTAAGCCATGCATACACAAGTCATACTCACATACAAACTACTGTATGAAAAACTGCTCAACAGTACCTGCTCTAATGTTTCATATCTTGTCAGGTAATTATTAGGGTACTTTTACTGATTACTTTATTAGTGCAGCACCAGAAGACGTTGTTAAAAAACAAACTTGTAAACATTGCGTATCTAACAATGAACAAAACAAGCGGGTTGCACTCTGACGGTCTATCACACATGCATACTAAAGTAATCTGGATTTGTTTGGTGCAGGATCTTGAAGACAACATTGGATACCTTGTGGGAGACTGTTTGCTGGCAGCTTCTTTCCTGTCCTACATGGGACCCTTCCTTTCCAGTTATAGAGACGAGCTGCTTTCCATCTGGATGAAAGAGGTCTGAAACACAAACACACACACAGACACACACACACACACACACACACACACACACACACATATAAACACACACACACACACACACACACATATAAACACACACACACACACACACACACACACATATAAACACACACACACACACACACACACACACACACACACACACATATAAACACACACACACACACACACACACATATAAACACACACACACACACACACACACATACAAACACACACACAAACCATTTAATCCACTGTATCTTCATGTTCATTTAAAAAAAAAAAAAAGATTTATCCTTCAGCTAGCTTTATGTTTTCTGGGATGAAATTTTGAAATAAATGGTCTTTTTATGATGATAAACAGAAATGTTTTGATTACATTTCAAAAAGCCTTGTGTTTATGGACTAACCTCGTGTTTTTCTTTCCACTCTCTTTCTTGGTTTCTTTGCCTTTTGTCCTTCCTCAGGTTCAGAACTTAAACATTCCCTGCTCTCCAGACTTCAGTGTTGCTGTTTTTCTGTCCAAACCTACAGCAGTGAGGGACTGGAATATTAAAGGCCTGCCATCTGATGCTTTCTCAACTGAAAATGGAGTGATCATCACCCGTGGAAACCGGTCAGGACATCTGAGCGTGTTTTGTTATTACAGATTTTACTAATAAAAGTTGGCTGTAGTCCAGAAATCCTTAAGTGAAAATGCTTTTCTTTTTTTTTTTTTTTTTACTTTGCATTTCATTGTAGTTTTTGCCAAAAACACACTGCACTGCTGTAAGTACAAGCTGACTTGATGTATCTCTTCTTCTCTTCTTCTCAAGATGGCCATTGATTGTGGACCCTCAAGGCCAAGCTCTGAAGTGGATCAAAAATATGGAAACAGAGAGGGTAATAAAACTGCAGTGATGTCCTCTGTTCTTATTTCTTTTCTCTCAAACCAGGCAGATAACCTCCCCGAGTCTGCTTCTGATGAAGATTCTTTTTTAAATTTCTTCCTGTCAGTTGCCCATTTGGCATGTGTTTTCAATTTTCAATTTTCAATTCAATTTTATTTATATAGCGTCTATTACAACACAAGTTGTCTCTAGGCGCTTTCCAGAGACCCGGAACATGACCCCCGAGCAATTATTACATAAACAGCGGCAGGTAAAAACTCCCCTAGTGGAAGAAAAACCGTAAGCCAAACAGTGGCAAGGAAAAACTCCCCTTTAAGAGGGAAGAAACCTTGAGCAGGACCTGGCTCATGAGGAGGGACCCTCCTGCCGAAGGCCAGCCGGGTAGAGCAAGAAATAAGAAAGAATAGAGACATAGAGACACCGTCAAAGGTACAAGATAGGATACAATAGTAACTGTCCTTGGTAGTCCAATTAGACTTCTGTGAATATGGGTGATATATGGATAGACGGTGATACAAGGGGATGAGGACTGCAGGTCGGGGTGTCAGCAAACATCCAACAGACATCCACACAGTTTGCACGTGGGAAATAACTGGATCCTCTCTATGATAATCTAAGGTCTTGACTTTCCTTTTTAATACCTTGAGAAATCATATCTTAAAGATCATATCTATCATATCTTATATCAGATAGAGGAAATATAAAAAGAAAAAAATCATTCTGCTTGTAAATCATGTAAATTGCATTTCTATTCAGTTCGATGTCTGATTTGACAAGGTTTTTCCTGGTTTTTACATTACATTTTTTTATTGCCATTGGAACATCGGCATGTTTCCTTTTCTGTAATTTCTGCATCAGCCACCCAAGGTGTTTTTCGCCTTCTTTGGTCTGACCTTTCACTATTGTTAGTGTATCACATCACCCTTCAAATTTAAAAGTGTAGTTTATCAGAACAGGATCCAGCACTAAATTACTTATGACAACCCAAAAATAAATGCTGAACTAGTGAGCGTTGGCTCCCAGTGCTTCACAAAATAAATGAAATGAACTTTGGGTGGCATTTACATTTGAAACTCTGATCTGAAGTTTTAGTAATTAAAACTTTTGATTTTGGGAAGTATTCGAGGTTGTCTTTGATTATATAAGAGTCTGTATGTGATTATGTCTGACAGAGAAGAATTTTTTATTTATTTATTGTTTTATTATCTCCTTCTCACCGCATGTCCAGGGTCTGAAAGTTATAGAATTTCAAATGCCAGATTATCTGCGGGTGCTGGAAAATGCCATCCAGTTTGGGAATCCTGTTTTGCTGCAGAATGTCCAGGAGGAATTAGATCCTTCTCTCAATCCTCTTCTCACTAAGTCCCTGACACGGACAGGTCCGTTACACATGTGTGCACGTGAGCAAATAAACAAATTAAAACTTATTATGTTTTCTTGAGTAAAGACGAGGTTTTGACAAAACAGTTTTCACAAAAACGAGGTCTGAAAACAAGGTATGACTAAACTGGGTGTATGTATCTGTGTGTGTTTACTCCACCTAGATGGGAGGCTGATGTTGAAGCTGGGTGATAAGAAAGTGGAGTACAATCCAGAGTTTAGGTTCTACATCACCACCAAGCTGTCCAACCCCCACTACACCCCAGAGATTTTCTCAAAGAGCACCGTAGTCAACTTTGCTGTTAAGGAGCAGGTGCATATGTGTCTGTTTCTGCAACAGGATGTGCATTTTTTTTCGTGATAGTTTCCTTACCCATGGCTTCTTTGCATTCACATTACAATGTGTTTTACATACTTTGTGAGACGTTAGTTCTCTGCGGGGTTCATTGTGTGCATTGTGTGCAGGGTCTGGAAGCCCAGCTACTGGGAATAGTGGTACGCAATGAGTGTCCAGAGCTGGAAAAACAGAAAGACTCCTTGGTGAAAAGTATTGCTGCTGGCAAGAAAAGTCTGCAGGGCCTGGAGGAGGAGATCCTCAGGTGGTCCAACCAACAGACACTTTGACTTTTTTTTTTTTTTAAATCACTGTTTTCTTTAGATGGGAAACAATATTCAGATTAAATTAACAATTATATATCAGTCACCCAGTATGACCACAACAGCTAACTTCAGTACCTTTCTGCAATGACATCATTGCTTTACTGCACATGAACAGGAACAAGAAAACTGTTTTCCACTCAGAAAAAGGTAGCACTTGTGGTTTATGAACAAGGGACATAACATATTCTGTTCACACTATTCTCTACTCTTCAGTCTGCTATTTTGTCTTTCAAGTAAATAACATTTGTTTATAAGGAAGTCCTGAAGGAGCTTTTTTCCCATCTGTCCACAGAGGAAACTCTTATCTGCCTAAAGTCTCAAAGTTTGTTTTATATTGCAAATATTATTATTTCAGCAAAAAAGTGCAAGTCTTTCAGCCTCTGAATGCAGATTTTTCCACATCCTTAAAACAAGATTTACTTTTTTTTTTGTTTTTACTTCATTCTACTTATTTATCATTGAATTACATATTTCTGAAACAAAACACACCCTTCAATATTAATTTGTTATGCTTGTAGTGTAGCAGTATATGGACAGATCTATCTAAGAAGAGTTTTGTTTTGTTTTTTTTTGTGAGGGGGGGTTGTTTGTTTTTAACGGTTAATGTGTTTTTTTCTCTACCAGATTGCTAAATGAGGCAACTGGCTCATTGTTGGATGATGTGCAGCTGGTAAACACACTGCAGACTTCAAAAGTGACAGCCACCGAAGTTGCACAGCAGCTGGAGAGCAGTGAGGAGACCGAGTTCGAGATCGACTCTGCCAGAGAGGTCAGGAGGAGGGATGAAGGGATTTTTGTTTTCTTCTAGTCTTTGTATTTATCTGTTTCACCATGGGTATCCTCGGGCTGGTGTTAGGTCATGTTTAAAAATGAATCTGCCATATTGAAATAGTTGACCTAGGTACATATAGGGGAGTGTGGCATTGTTGTGCTTCCATTCTGTTGCATCAGTTTATGGTGAAGTTGCACATCAATCATCACAGGTTCAGCAACATCAGAGCTGACTAAAACGTTGTTTTTCATCCTCTAATACAGAGTCTTAGTAAAGCAGAAAAATAACCTGGAGTCATTCTGTTCCATATTAACAGGTGTACCGTCCGTGTGCCCAGAGAGCCTCCATTCTCTTCTTTATTCTAAACGACATGAGCTGCATTGACCCCATGTACCAGTTCTCTCTGAATGCCTACATAAAGCTGTTCAACCTCAGCATAGAAAAGAGCAAGCACAGCTCCGAGCTGGAGGAGCGAATTTCCAACCTTAACAGCTATCACACGTATGCTGTGTACAGGTGAGCAAAGATGCAGCACAGAAGAATGTTTTTGACATTTATGTCAGTTTGCATGCAGTTATTGTTTTCGTAAGACTATAGGTCATTTTAACAATGTAAAAGTGAACATGTCAAATCAACACAAAAAAAGCGATTCAAATTCATTTTAATTTCAAGGAAATTCAAATTAAGGTGTTAATCATTTTGTCAGTAAAAGATACGTCATGTACAGGGCTGTTTCTAGGGTTTTGGTGGCCACTCTTTTGTAAAACAGAGTGCAATGGGGGACTTCAGACCCTTTAAGATGATCGGTAGCAATGTATTAATCCGTCACACTAAGAAAACCACAGGCTAACTTTGTGACACCGCAGTTCAAATTTAAGTTGATCTAATAAAACGAATTCAGCTAGTAAATATAACTCTTGCTGAGTCTAGCTGAGCAGCAGCGAGCACCATGACTTATTAGGCTCCTTCATTTGCATATTGGTGAAGAGGTTAAAATTGTGTGGTGGAAAAAAAGAGATTTTGACTTTTTAATCTTGCGAATTTATTAAAGAAAATTCTTATGACCGTATTCTGCTTTTATAAACTCAAAATGCTCATAATGTATTTTTGATTTAGTTAACTTCCAAATTTGAACAAAAAACAGACATAAAGATTTTATTAAAAAAAAAGAAGCTCAGAATTTATGCCTTTATATACTTGAAAATAAATCATATTTTCAGACTAAATTAAAAAGTAAATAAATAAAAATCTTTCAGACCACAACACAAGCAGTGCAAATCTGATGCACAATTGAAGTGCTTCATGGTGAAGTATTTTGATGTTTTTGTTTTAGGCAGCAACAAATCAGGACAGGTCGCATTCTTACACAAATACTGTGTTCAGATTGGTGTTGTAGTGTGAAGGCCCCCTAGTGGCTAAGGGGGTCTTTGCATCTGCACAGTCTGCAGAGTACAAAAAAATAGCTCTGGCAATATGTCTAAAATTGTTTTTGACTGATGGATCTGTGGACATCTGTGATTTCAGTTAATATTTTCTGTGTTACCTTAACAGCTCACATGTACTTCACATATCTATTGATTTATAAACATTTGAATACTTAAATACAAAATGTTATCCTACAATTTAAGCTGCTAACTTTGAATCTCTCTGGCTCTGGTGTCTTGTCTACACCAGGTACACGTGTCGTGGTCTGTTTGAAGCTCACAAGCTGCTCTTCAGCTTCCAAATGTGTGTGAAAATCCTTGAAGTGGCTGGCAAACTCGACATGGACGAGTACAACTTCTTTCTTCGAGGAGGAATCGTAAGAGCTTCCTTTACATTTAAGATAAATAAAGAAACATGTATGCCATTTGTGATTTATGATCAACATATGTGCAGTTTGGTCTTCTGCTGATAGACCAGAGGGAAGTAACTGACGGGTGTGTGAGTAAGTACTCACATTTTTATTTATATAGCACCTTTTAAAAATAAAAATCACAAACACAGGAAGCATAATACATAAAAACAATATAACTAAGCAAAAGCAAAAATAAAAAGATATGTTTTTAGCTGCTTTCTAAAAGAGATCACAGAGTCAAGATATCTCAAGCTGAGAGGAAGGGATTCCAGAGGGAGGGAGCCATTGCTGCGAGGCCTCTGTCACCTTTAGTTTTCAGCTGTGTTTGCTTCACAACGAGCAGACCCTGGTCACATGATCTGAGGGACCTGCTGGGGACTTAAAGCTGCAAAAGGTCTCTAATATAAACTGGTGCTTGATCATGTAAAGCTCTGTATGTTAAAACCTGAATTTTGAAATGCAATCGGTAGCGAATGGGGAGCCAGTGCAGCTGGATTAGTAGAGGGGTGACATGTGAAATCAGCCTTGCAGCAGCATTTTGGACAAGCTGAAGATGTTCCAGTGATTTTTTTTTTTTTTTTTTACGTAAAACGTGTAAAAATAGACTTGCAATAATCAAGACGTGATGAAATGAAGGCATGAATGATCATCTTCATCTCAGATCAGACACAATTGGACTCGGCTTAGCAACCTTTTCTCAAGAATTTTACAAGAATGAACCAGTGATTTAATGTGAGAATCCAAAGACAACACAGGGTCATGAGTTACCCCGAGGTTGCTCACTGAGAGCTTAATAAATGAGGCAAGTGGGCCAAGAATCTCTACTATCTTATAAAGAAATCTGTCAGGGGCACAGACAAGGACTTTAGTTATTGCATCATTCAGTTGAAGAAAATTGTCGTTCATCCAACTTCTGACAGAATCCAAACACCTATGTAAGATCTGTATCTTAAAAACAACCTGAGGTTTAAAGGAAATATATAGCTGAATATTATTAGCATAGCAAGAGAAGCATAAGAAATGTCTTTGAAAGAGCCTAAAATTTGCTGCAAAGGGAGCTGGTATAAAATAAACAATAAAGGTCCCAACAGACCCTTGTGGCACACCAAAGGTAAGTGATGATGAAGAAGAGGACTTACATTTTTTTAATTTTTGTGTTTCTAGGTACTTGATAAGAAAGATAGGAGGAGTAACCCATGTTCCAGCTGGTTGCCGGATTCAAGCTGGGACAACATCACAGAGCTGGACAAGCTGCCTAAATTCCATGGCATTGTTGGCTCATTTGAAAGGTTACCTCGAGACTGGAACCTTTGGTACACCAGCTCCGAGCCGGAGAACGCCACTCTACCAGGTCAGTACGTGTGTTAAACTTCACCTCTGATGAATTGTCTTTCTGGCTCATGGAAGAGATAGAGTAGATGGAAGTTTGCATGTTTGCCTTTGTGTATCTAAGCATGTTTTCTTAAAACAAGATCTTAATTCAAACCTTTCAAATATTTTGTTTTTTTTTACTTAATCTTGCATGTCCCATTCTTACATCCAACTTATTCTCCTTAACCCCTGAATTCCCTGGTTCAACCCTTCCTCTTTTTTCTTTTTTTAGGTGAATTCAGGAATATTTCTGATGAGTTTCAGAAGATGCTGATAGTACGTTGTCTACGTCAGGACCGCATCTCTTTCTGCATCACTTCCTTCATTGTTAAACAGCTTGGATCTCGGTTTGTGGAGCCGCCTGTTCTTGACATGAAGGCAGTGAGTATCAGCATCTTGCTTTTTAAGACCTGTTGTTTCCTTTGTCCTGAATATAAGTAGTGAATCTTTGAATTAAAGAAAAATATATATGTAATTAGTTTGATTCTCGCCCACAGTACAGCTCCCACTCTGATGATTAGGTATTTAATTACATCCTTACTCCGTCTGTCTTCTGCCTAGGTTGTGGAGGAATCCAGCAGCTGCACTCCTCTGATCTTTGTTCTGTCTCCTGGAGTCGACCCTACAGGTGCCCTGCTGCAGCTGGCCGAGTCTTCTGGCAGGAGCAAACACTTCCATGCGATCTCGCTGGGCCAGGGACAGGCACCTGTTGCCAGGAGCATGATACAGGAGGGAGTCAAGAATGGTACAAGAATAGTCACATTTGCTGAGTAATAAATAATTTCAATCATAAATGGTTACAAAAAGTGTATTCCAATAGTCATTTTCAACAAGCTAATACTAGCTTATGGAAGCACTTTTCTCTTCCCAGGTCACTGGGTGTTCCTTGCCAACTGCCACCTCTCTCTTTCATGGATGCCTGAGCTGGATAAGCTGATTAAACAGCTGCAGATGCAGAAGCCCCACCCAGACTTCAGACTATGGCTCAGCTCTTCTCCACACCCTGAATTTCCCATCACCATTCTGCAGGCCGGCATCAAGATGACCACTGAACCCCCAAAGGTGCATGAGCTTGTGTAAACATAGTTTAGTGTTTCTACAGAGACACATACGTAATACACATGGCACCTCTGTGTTACACTACTTACATGCACTAGTACAGTCATGTCATGTTAACTCTACCCACCCTGTTGTCTTTAGGGTTTGAAAGCCAACATGAGGCATCTGTACCAGGTGGTGACGGAGACTCAGTTCAACCGCTGCTCAAAGCCTCTGCTTTACAGGAAGCTCCTCTACTCCCTTTGCTTTTTTCACAGCATCCTGCTAGAAAGGAAGAAGTTTCGGCAGATGGGCTGGAACATTGTCTATGGCTTCAATAATTCAGATTTTGAGGTCAGAGTTTCATCTGATAGGAAAGGAACAGTTGCAGCAACTAGAAATCAAAACAGGTTTTTTCAGAGTCTGTGAAGAACCTAATCATGATCTCTGTTTAGGTCAGTGAGAATCTGCTGTGTCTCTACGTGGATAAATACAATGAGATTCCCTGGGATACCCTCAAGTTCCTCATTTCTGGTGTCATCTATGGCGGTCATGTCCTAGACGAATGGGATAGACGTCTTCTAACCACATACATCAATGACTACTTCTCTAACACTGCCATAAAACAGTCCTCCTTCAAGTAAGACACTCAGGCAAAGTGTGGCCTTTCTGGATTTCCTTGCTGTTCACAGATTGCTAGCACCACCAAGAGGAAAGTCAGATTATTGCACCCAGAGACACAGATACTGTATGTTGAACACCGATCCCTAAACCTGCACTCTAAAGGTCTAAAGATAATCTTGAGTTCACTGCTTTATTTTAAACTAAGCACAGACATTCAGTCAATAAGCTGTAGCACTCTCGTCATTCAGGCAGAATCACTTATGGGATGGATACGATAAAACATTACAACTTTTTCGCATTTTGTTTAAACATTGCTTTAATTTATAAATGAAAACACACTGTATGTATTAAATAATATGTTGTTTACTTTTGTTGTGTAACTACACTGTACTTATAAATACCATGTATATTTCATTTTAATCACACTTTTCTCTGTTTGTTTCTCCAGCTTGCCCTCTTTTATCCCCCTTGATGGTTCCCTGTCTACATACAAGACACACATTGAGACGCTCCCATCTGTAGACCATCCTGAGGTGTTTGGCCAGCACCCTAATGCTGATATTGCGAGTCAGATCGCTGAGACCAGGATGCTGTTTGACACCCTGCTCTCCATGCAGCCTCAGTTCACCAGCACCACCGCTGCTGGGGACAGGCCCAACAGAGAGGACACGGTAAGGATGAGGAAAGATAATAGGACATAAAATCTGATTCTGAGAAAGTCAAAAGTGGCTCAAAGTGGCTCATGTCTCAGATCAGTTCCGAGTTTTCATGGGCTGATAGAAATTAATCTTTACTTAATATTCTCTTATTGTTTTATGATTAAAGGAATTAAAATCCATATATGTATATAAAGGAGTCCAACACCGCTGTCACAGTTTCTGTTTCCTTATAAAAGACTGTGATTTCAGAGTCATCAGAATGTAGAATTAACGCGGAAATCAAAGTCAAAATTAATATGATAAAAAACAATTTAAAAGGAAATGTGGCCAAGCGGTCTAAAGCACTGGATTAAAGCTCCAGTCTCTTCGGGGGCGTGGGTTCTAATCCCACCCCCCACGCACATTATAGGCGAGAGGCAAGGGTATCGAACCAAGAACCTTCTTACTGTGCTAACCACTAAACCACCGTGCTTCTGCAATCACACATAATGTAGATCAAAGAGAATAAGAACAGTCATTCTCATCATTTCATGGTGTATTGATAAGCAGTTTGCATGTTGTCCCCATGTTGCTTTCCTCCCAAAAATCATGAATATTCAGTTTTTTTTAATTGTAAATCACTTTGGATAAAAGCGTCTGATTAATGTAATAATGCACTGGGTGTTACCATGGACCAACAGATCCGGGGGGGATATTCAGCTCCTGCTTTCTCTTGTGTTGTGTCTTGAATCGCTCTTAGTCTGATCTATTGCCGCAGGACCAATTAGCCTTGGGGAAATCTCGCCCATGACAACATAGCTTCTGGGATCATTCAGGGATTCAAACCCTTCAAACTCCTCCAACACAATAAAGTAGGAATTCACCTTCATATCCACATCATGAGGACCCAGCTGAGAATGTTCAGGCATCTGGTGAGGATGTCTCCATGATGCCTCCTTGTGGAGACGTCTTGGCCATGTCCACCCAGGAGGCTCTGAGGCAGAACCAGCACACGCTGGAGAGACTATACCTTCCTGCAACCACCTTGGGATCCCGCCAGAAGAGCTAGAGGAGGTTCCTGGTGAAAGAAAGGTCTTGGCCTCTCTGCTCAGGCTGTTGCATCTGCGAACAAAATCTGGAGAGTTTGTAGGTGTTTTAAAAGCTTCTCTACATGAAAGAGGCAGACATTTTTGACAGCTTTTTTTTGTTGTTGTTAACACATCTGCATGATTACATAACAATTCAATATAATAAGATTCAGATCCAAGAATCTGTATGGTTCTGCTGTAAAGGTTTAGGACAATCCTCAAAGTGCATTTTTAAACACATACAAAGCTCTTCTTGAGATCAATCCAGAAGTACTGAGGATCCCTCCTGGGATTGTTGATGGTATTCATAGTTTTTCTACTTGCTATAAATGCATTTCTGTAACTAAAAATAAGTATGTTGTTTGTGTATTAATGTAATCTTACAAACCGGCGGATTTGTCTTGCTTCTTGTCACTGAAGTAGGACAGTTTTATCTGCGGTATGTCTGTTTGTGATCTTTACCTTCATAAGGTATAAACGAACCCCTCACTTCTGCTCTTCTAGGTCTTAGAGCTGTTGACAGATGTGCTTAGGAAGATCCCAGCGGTGATTAACTATGAGGCCACCAGGGACCTCCTCCAGAACAATCCTTCTCCTCTCAATGTGGTCTTGCTGCAAGAGATCCAGAGATACAACTCCCTGCTGGACACCATCAAGTATGAACTCTCTGTTGCTATGGATGTGCTGCTTTCTATTTTTCCATAATAGAGATGAAAGAAAAATAGGCAAATAAAAGTGATATTTTTGTCTGATATGAATCATGCAGGTACAGTTTCACTTAAAAGCATAAGTTGCTAATGATAAGATCACATATATAAGGTTCCCAGCATCCTGGCTCTCACATGAGGCAGCTGCACATCTAAAATGAAAGTTCTTTAGAGAAGTTGCCGTTTCCTGCTGTCACTGTGTCTGTATGTGTTTTAGATTGTCCTTGGTGAGCCTGGAGAAGGGGATCAAAGGCTTGGAGGTGATGTCACCAAGCATGGATGAGACTTTCAACTGCATCTATGATGCTCGAGTACCACCACTATGGGAGAAGGTGTGACCACACAGAGTCAACGATTACTTGCACAATCTCAAATTCTCCTTTATCATATTTTGAAGCTTAAGGTTACGGACTTTGTGTTATGTGTGATGCCTCCTTTTGTTTATATTCCATTGGTGACACACTTGCTGTATGCAAAACACGGCCTCTTCAGGGAAAGCATCTGCTTTCCTTTTTTTTTTAATTGTACTTCTCAAAGATGGCAGGGTTTCATTATCACTGGACCGCTTTTTACAGTGGAGAGAGAACGCAGGGAGCTCTCAACTTTGGGCAAGGGGTTTGCAGCAGTTCATGCTTGTATCTTATATATACGTGTCTTTCTCACTCAGGGGCTATGATCAAAAGCATGTATGCCTTGCATTGATATATTTGTCTGTATATGTGTATTTGTGAGTGGCTGTCCATGGAGTGGAGCATATTCTGGCCCTCAGCGACTGAACAAAGCCACTATCTGTGGACTAATCATAGTGTAATAAGCAAAGTAAACCTTCCAAGGCCTTTCCCAAAAAGACCTTGAGCTCATTGTGCTCCAGCTAGCAGCGTATTACTGCTCAATCTGCTGCATGCGTGTATCTATTTTCTTCCAATAGGAGTATTGGATAGCCATTAAGGCTGCAGCCTCCAGCTGAGTGTCTCTATTCTACTGACCACTTGTAAACTGGACAAACTGGACAACTCCCTCTCTTTTATTGTACCCCATGCTCTTTTTCCCTCTATCCACTTTTCGCTGCTCATTGTTGCTTCATGTTCCTTTTTCCCTGTATTCCATTCCTTTTATACTCTCTGGTATTACCTCTGTTCAGCACTCTTCTTTCTCTCAGTTTTCATGCCTCATTTGGTCCAAGCAGTAACAACAGCCCCTTATAGCCTCTCAGTCCTGCCCATTTATCCCTCCATCCCTTCATCCCTTTCTTCCCCGCCCCTCCTTGGCATGGCAGCCTGTCATTAGTTTTGAGCTCACAGACGCATGGCTTTAATCTTGGCCAGCCTGCCTCCCCGTCTCTGGCCATTTTGTGTCTGATTTCTTCATAAAGCTCTGCTTCTGTTTGTGTTTCTGTGTGAGGGTTTGGCAAGAAAAGATATGAAATTAATCAATATGGTCTACAGCGTTGATGAAGGTTACAGAATCATTTTGTGTTAATGTTTTCCTCGGGGCATAAAGGCGAGGTTCTGGCAACACTGAAAGTAGAGCACATTTGTTGATAAAACTGGATTGATGTTATCAGTGTCACTCAGGTGGAGTTAAATTTGATGTCTGTAATCAGACCAACCAGCTTCACTCTATAAAAATGTGACCTTTAAAAGTTTTGGGTTTGACTGTCTGTAGATTTACTGAAGTTTGTCCATTCTTGCTATTCTTCAGGATGTCTGTTTTTTTCATCAGTGCCTGTAAATATTTGTAGTTATAACAGAACTTCCACTGAAGAATACATTCACATCTTCCTTGAATGTTCATGTCCCTTATATTTGTGGATAAGACATGCAGTACATGTGCATTACGTCAGATTTGTTCCCATTATGAGTGCCTGCGAACAGCTGGAAGCATGAAATGACTGCAGAGCTGCTGTTTGTTTCCTCTCGCTGTCCTCTAGACGTACCCCTCTCTGAAGCCCCTGGCAGCATGGACCAGAGATCTTTGCCAACGAGTCGATCAGTTTGCATGCTGGGCAAAGACGGCCAAACCCCCTGTCTTGTTTTGGTTGTCTGGCTTCACCTTTCCCAACGGTTTCCTGACTGCTGTGCTGCAGTCCTTTGCTCGCCAGCACAATGTAAGAGTTGACACCGCCACACACACAAAGAAACGGTGACGATGTGGTCTTCAGTTTTGTCTGGGATTGATCAGGGTTTATTTTAGTAGCTCGTGTATTCACTAGGTTTCATTAAGCCCATCCCAGTTAATGACGTGATTCTCCAGCCGAATTTAATGGAGGAAAGATTGAATTTCACAGCTCACAGAAAACACACATGAAAACTTGGGAAACTCAGAGGTACACAGTACACAGTAAGATACAGCAGCCATCTGCAGTGGAGGAGTTGGAAAACGCAGTGTGTTTTTCTCCTCTGGTGTCTGATTCTTTTGAGAACATACAGGTAATTCATCTCAGATGGCTGCAGTACACCACGTTAATATAGTAATGTTTGCTTACAAGGCTTCAGTCTCACACTTCATTGTTTTTTTGTCAGACACTCAGTGATTCCGAGTGGTGTTTCATAACCACTTTCTTCTTACTACTATTACAGTAATATTACATCCATTCCATTAAAGAACATGTTTAGAAATGTCATAAAATGTGAAACTGAAACACTAACCGTTTAATAAAATATCTAAAAATAAAAGGTGTAAGATGTACGCCTTAAACATGTTTTTAAAAATCCACTTTGTCACATGCTGCTCCCATGTGGTCATGGATGGTATTGTTGCTGAAAAAATGTCAATGTTTTGCATTTACAGATGCATTTTTTTAAATGGAAATTTATACAATGTTATAGTCCGCTAAATAAAATCTAATAGGCAACCTGAAAGCAAACTGAAAAAACAACCACACACACACACACACTCACACACACACACACTCACACCCTCTGGAAATAATTTGGAAAAAATCATGTACATTCACAGTCACAACAGGAACTAAAAGTGGAGAAGTCAAAAATAGTTGAGTGAAACCACCAGTTTTTGTTAAGTGAACAAGCTAAAAGCAGCTGACCAAACAGGATGAGTTATATTAACACTTAAGACAAAGATAAATCAGTGTTCAGAAGAGGC
The DNA here is from genome assembly GCA_014839995.1 of Xenentodon cancila. NCBI lineage: Eukaryota > Metazoa > Chordata > Actinopteri > Beloniformes > Belonidae > Xenentodon > Xenentodon cancila. Next base: position 16,672,815 of record CM026212.1, read on the forward strand.
AAGATAGCAACAGTGGAGGGTTGGGAGTTGTAGTCCGAAGACCAGATGAGGCTTTGTAGTTCTGAGAAGATGGACAGTCTAGGTCCAAATCCAATCAAGCAGGCAAGGTGAACAAATACGTCCAAGAGGAAAGGTTAAAAATTAAAAGGAAAAAAGCCAGTCAGAGGCAGCGAGGCAGAAGGTTGGTCCAAGAAAAGATTTAGGTCTGCACCAATTCTACAAAACCTTCCAGCCGGAGGCACCAATAAGGGCGAGGCAGAAGACAGATCCTGGTTTCTGCAGGAAGACGACAACAAATCTGGACAAGAGTGAGAGCTGCAAACTTGTCTAAAAAGAACCAGGTGAAGCTGATTAGCTGGCAGACAGAGAGGCACAGACAGGAACTCCAAATATGGGCAGAGAACAGAAAATCGGAGACGGAGCGAGCAGGTTCGCGACAGCATGTTTATATATAGTTTGTAAAGATATAATAGTCATCCAGGAGTGAACATTATCTGATTTTGTGTTCTTGCAGATCTCAGTAGACACACTGTCCTGGGAGTTTATCGTGTCCACTGGTGATGACAGCAGCCTCATTTCCAAGGTGACTTCTTGTACATATTACCATAATGATTTACTTTCTCTGAGCCGTTGGCTTTCAGCTGTCACTGCTTTTTTTTTTCTACATCCCTTTTAATTTCTACTGACTGTTTTTTTTTTAGGCAGTGTGCCACTTTGGCTCTCTTGTTGTCACGCAGTTATATTTACACTCCAGTGTTTCCTGATTTCTTTTTGTTTCATTTTAGATTACTCCAAGTAGTGTTATAGCACAACGACATTGTATTAATGAGGCCAAAACAGCTGGAAACTAGATTTTGATGACTTTAGATTGAGCGGCTGCATCCAGCACTGCCAGAGACGTGGAAATGTGCAACAACCTTTTCCATGACACTTTTACAATAAATTTCATAGTCAAATCGCCTGAAAAACCACCTCCTGGAAGCGTAGAGAGGTTTTCTACGATATTTGGTGGGTTTTTTTGTTTTTTTTAATTAGAGCCGTTTCCATTACAGGTTTCTTTTTTCGATATTTGAAACTTATTTGATACTTATCCAGATATATTTTATCTTTCTATCTGCCCTGCAACCCTAAACCCCTTTCTCTCATTCATCCCTCATTATTTAAACAGTTTCATTGTTTTCTAATTGGCATAAGAGTCTGTTTTCCCCCCCAAACCTACTGTGAAATGTAGCTTCCAAGCCCTTTCTGTGTACATGTTTGTGGGTGTGTAGCGTTGGTGGTCTGTCCTGGTCCATGTAGGCTCAGTCCCTCTTCTCTCCCTCCTGCCCCCTGCAGGATGGGATATTTGTGAGGGGTCTGTTCCTGGAGGGGGCTGGCTGGGACCATAAGGACTCCTGTCTGGTGGAAGCTGAACCCCTGCAGATGGTCTGTCCCATGCCCACCATCCACTTCAAGCCAGTGGAGAACCGCAAGAAGATGTCAAGGGGTGAGTTGTTCAGAATCCTTTGAAGGGATTTTTTTTTTATTTCTATCGCTTCACCAGCTGTCTCCCTTTGTTCAAATGATTTCTTCCATAATTTTGTCAAAGTTGAAAAGCTCCATCTTCGGTGCCTTGTTTGCTCCACCTCCTGTTTTCACACAGTCTCACCTTCTCATTTTATGTGTGTTTAAAGGCATGTACCTGTGTCCATGTTACTACCTACCAGTGCGTGCTGGGAGGGCGGGACAAGCGTCTTTTGTGGTCGGCGTGGAACTGAAACCAGGAGCTGTGACTCCAGATCACTGGATCAAGAGAGGAACAGCTCTTCTGATGAGCCTGGACGATTAATGACTAACAAATATTCCCACTTTTTATCTTTTTCTTTAGCAGTTTATTGCTTTAGATGTTATTTAACATTAATGTTAATGTTCTAGATGTTGTTTATTAAATGCGTTGTTATTCACAGTCCAAAGCTGTGAAGCATCCTGAACACGAGCACATCTTGGTCTGTCTCCGTCTCCTCCGTCTCCCTTTGGTCATGTTAGCGGCCCAGTAACACACTTATCTCCAGACCTGCATCAGTCTTTCCATTCGGACCTCTTTTACTCAGCTCCAACACAGACGCTGACACAACATCCACAAAACACATGCGCGGAGCTCAGTCTCCCGCTGAGAAGTGGTGCGTTTTACTGGAATCTTCTTTGAAACATCTGGATCTGGTGACTGCTCAGTCATGGAGATGCTGGAGTACGCGTGCGCATTGAAAACCCGGCTCTGATGAGCTTTTGTCATCAGTTTAACAAAGTATGGCATAACAGTCATGCCGAGCGATGTCATGATACAAGTCTGACCAGTCACAAACCCAGACAGATCTAGAACCCATCGTTCCCAGAAGAACCGCTAAGAATATTCCTAAACAAATGAGGCAAATTGGATATATCTATTTATATGAGACGGTCTCTGTTCCAGTCGTCACGATGGTCCAGAAACTGGAGTAGTGATACCAGATAAAAGCGTGTCACTGATGAAGGTTTCCTCCGTAAGGTTTAGAAACAAGCTCAGACATCTGGAGCTTCAACATGCAACTGCTGCAGCAACCTTCATCTGCTCCTCTTTTTTCATTCGAACCGTCACATTTTCATCTCTTATCTCAGACATAACTTGCTCCAGAGAAGGTTAGATTTGCAGCACAAGCTGTCACGGTGACGTCCCTTGAATAGAAGCGAGCCCACTCTGTGACACTGAAACCCCTGAGTTAAACCTAGTTCCTTTTTTATTTTTTTCATTTTATACTGCCGGCCTGAAGCGAGTTCTGTTTTATTACGGAAAAATGCCACTTCTTACCAGCATGAAGATAGGTGAGGTCTGGTGGAAGATCAGGGTTTGAGGGTATCTTACCTTCCTCGAGGCTGAGATGAATTCCAAAGTTATCTCAGGAATCTTACAAGATGAAGTCATGGAAACCATCCCCCAGCTGAAGCGCAGTAGAAGTCGGGTGATGTAGTGAAAACTACCACTATACTGAGGAATTTAAAATGTTGTTAACAGATGCAAAACAATATAAACTGAACCAACAATTTCAGGTAAGAAGAGTTGTGCCTTCATGAGAGAGAAAAGCACACAAGAGTTGTGCCGTTTGCAGATTGTTGCATTTGTCTGTACTCTGGATTTAGTTGGAGATCAGACCCATGTTAGGACTGATGAGAGTGGAAAACAACTAATTATCGGTTTATTACAAATCTTTTATTTCCTGGATTCATGAAGATATTGATCACACCGATATGAAAATGCAAATCAGAAGCTAGAAGCGGAATGTCGTTTCCAGCAGTTTTCCATCTTCGGCTGTAAAAGAGAACGGGGAGAAGCCAGTGACCGGAAGAGACAAGAACCCCTTCAAACGAATGAATTCTAACGAAGCTTCACAGACGAGACGTTCGGAGTTGGCCGGGAGAGAAGGCCCGGACTTCCCCGCTGGAAAGGACAGCCCAAACTCCAGAAAAAGAGGGAGAGAGAGAAAAAAAAAACATGAGAAAGGACTCTGGAGAAAGAAAGAATGATCCAGTAATGAGAGCGAGGAACCAGGAGGGGGCGGGCAGGGGGTTCAAGGTTGTATTCAGAAATAAGGATTGTCCTCATGAAAGACCAAACACAGACTTCCTTAGAGTTTAAGAGCCTCTTTCTCGGACCCACGTCTTTCTTCTCCCTCTTTCTCTGTGTGAGTGTATACGTTTGTGTGTGTGTGTGTGTGTGTGTGTGTGTGTGTGTGTGTGTGTGTGTGTGTGTGTGTGTGTGTGTGTGTACACCGGTGGTCTCTGGGTGGGTGGGAGATGAAGGGGGACAACATTCCGAATTCAAATTCAAATTGGCTTATTCTTCACTGTGGTTGTGACAAATGTAGGACTTTGGCTGAAATGAGCCAGAATGTGAATGTGTGAAACCATTCAACATTACCTTTCCCCAGTAAAATGTGATCTTAACACGCACAATCCAAGGACGAACTCTCGTTTCTTCAGTATACCAGCTGGCACTTCCGTCCACACGCGCAATCGTAAATAAAATCTAAGTTGTATTATGTAGAGACCTCATTCTAGCAGGGAAAACGCCACCTTCCCAGCAGCCTCTCTTGACTTATACCAGCTGAAGGACTCCTGGGAGCCGATCAGTCAACTCTCATCTGGCATTAATGGGCTCATCTTGGACTTTGATTTGATTTCCCAGCAGCTTTGTGACACAATGTTGAAGTTTCCTGTGAACTTTCAGGCACCTGGCAAGATTACCAGACACACAGGGGAACTTTTGATTCTCCAAGAGGCTGTTGGCCCCTTCAGTGAAGCAGCTACCTCCAGATGAGAGCTTGACTCTTGAACCAGAGACTTGTAGGAGGGAAACATGGGGTCCTCTCCACTGAGCAGTACTTAATAACGGAATTTGGACAAAGTCCTACAGTGTGGTTGTGAGTGAGTATGGAGGCGGGGCAGTTAATGTCCGAGACCCTTCCACTGAAAATAAACCTGCATGCGGGAAGAGAGAGAAAGGGAAAGGAGGGAGGGAGAAGGAGGAGGAGGAGGAAGGGAAGCAGCCTTTCAAACGGGGACAGAAGGGAAAGAGTCTCCGTTTCAATGGAATTAAAACTGCGCAATTTCTTTAAGGACTCACCAGCTCGACCATTTCTCCCTGCTGCTTCTGGATGAAGCGGCGCTGCCAGCAGAGGACACAACAGCGTCCGCTTATTTATTTATTTTCTTTTCCAGTGCCAGCTCAGAGGAGGAGGTGAGCTGTGCAATCTTTCGGAGTGGCGATATGACTGTGCAGAGATGCAAATTCGCGGGGATGAGTGCGTCCGTCATGCCTCGTCCGTACACATCCATCCGAGCCCGGGCTCCGGTCTCTGCAGTGTGCAGGGTTCCCCCGTGTCGACGTTTGCACTCGTTCTGGATGTTGAATTGGAGCTAGTTCATTTTTATTTTTTATTTTTTTAGGGAGGAGAAAGCGTTCGGGGCTCTGCGTCATCTTCTGCTGGGCTTTACGATGGACTGCCTCGCACATTTCCCACTATGAACGCTGTTTTAACACCGTGAGAGTCAACGAGGCTCCTCCCTGGCAGATTTGATTTTTTTTGGGGGATTATACATAAAAGGTAGGAATAACGCACATTATGCACGCTGGCACGTGAGGGTGTACTACCTGCGTTACCTATTTGTAACAGGAGTACAACTACATACTCTTATGATGAATCAAAGAAAGATCCGATGGGAACAAAAACACAACTGCAGGAGGCACAGTAGACTGGGGGGAAAAAAATTAAGGATTATGTTCAGGGTGAATGTTATATAATTCCTAAACATGCCAACTTTACACGAATAAAGCTTCGGCTGCTGTGCTTCTGACAGCTGCTTCGGCTCTTTCCCCAAAATTCATTCTGAAACTGAACTTGGTGATGTCATCGTGTTTCCAACGGTAAGGAAGGAATAATTTACGGGAAGTTGGCGATGTCGCAATCATCGCCTTGTTTTGATCTGCTGAAAGCGTACGTATACGCGGACGAAACGCGCGATAAACGCCGTCCGCGGGCGAGACGTGCGTGCCGCGGGAGCCCGCGGTGGGTTTTGCCCACTGCGGTCTAAGCAGAAGCGGTCTGGGTGACATTACTGGCCCGTTTGTGTTGTGTCGCATTTTCTTTCTGAAAAAATGTCATGTGGTGAAATTGTGGCGGGTTCTTCGCTGTTTCCAGGAAGAGCGTTTGAATTTTCTTTGGGTTTTTCTGTCTGTCTCCGCCCTCCGCCGCTGCAGTTCCGACCTCCACCACCAGATGGAGACTCGTGACTGGGTCAGAGCCGATAATACCCCCGTCAACCTCCCACGAGGCGTCGACGTTCTTCCGAACTTGAATAAATGAGTAAAATTAAATGATCGGTTTAGAAATGTATATTACAAACTTTCAGCGGTTGACAGTAAAAAGCGTTAATAGTCTTTTTTTCCATTTTTGTTTTTGAACGAGTTGATCTCCCACAATGCATTGCGGGTGGAGCAACTCAGCTGCTGATAATTAAAATTAAGTTGTTAGTTTCGTCGGCGAGAAAAATACATATTTGTATATTTAATCTTTTTTATCACATATTTTCCAACTTATATGTAAGCATATTTTGTGACTTCTGTCGTAACTGCTTCGTCTACATGGTGAATATGGAGGTAAATATGTAACTTTAGATTTAAGCTTGGGAATCACGAGAGTTTACGTCAACAAAATATAAGTTGTAAAAGTGTCTTTACTGTCTACGATTAAGTATGGTGACGTGTACGTGGCGCATCCAGCGAAACACAAACCTTTACATTGTGGCACAAATAACAGCTGTTTAACTCATCATTTCGTGCTTTATGGATCATTTAGATGGTCCCCAGCTGTCAATCAAAGTGCACTCAGTTCTCTTTATTGTCTCAGGAAATGCAGGTTTCTGTTGAAACGCGTGTTAAACATGTTATTGTAGAGATATGTGAGGTCATATACATGACTGAAAGCTAACCCTAAAACTGCTGTATTAATACTTTAATGCATCCTTTTTGTGCAGAAGGTTGATGTCAGAATTGTCTCCAAAACCAAACTGGAACTGAATGAGAAACTTCCCCCTATTGAGTATTTACTGTAATCAGGACTTGTGTCTCTCTGCACAGCCACACACTGTCACATCACTGAAACACAGCCCACATCACACAAATCTGTTGTATTTAACACGATTTCTCTCTGTGGCTTAAGACAATAAACCAACATCGAGCTCTTAATATTGACCTGCTGGAGTTCAGTCAGCTTTCTGGACACGCAACTCCTTTTTTTTTTTTTTTTTTTTTTTTTTTTAACTTGCACCTTCCACGCTGATGTCAAAGCTGTTGTTTAAGCTGCAATAGATTATTTCTCCCTCTAGAGGGAGACGTCCTCTCAGTCAACTCGGTGTGTTTCAGCTCCATGAACTGCTGCTTTTTCTTGCAAACTAAAGTCTCTGAGGATTTGTTGTAACCAGCAAATAAAACCAACCAATTCTGAGCCCTTAAAGGTGTACTTTTATAGATGTACTCTTTAACTGTAACGCTTCATTCCTGCTTGTTTTGTTATTTAAAATTTTTTTGTCTTTTTTTCCCCATTTACAGAGACGAAGTGATGAACAAGGCCAGGCATTGTTGTGCTGTGTTTGAAGAGCCACCAGCTCCAGACTGAAGTCATCAGTGAAGTCACAACTTACTGCTGACAAGAACAGACGTGCAAATCGGGCACGAACCCTAACAGCAGGGTCGGCAGCATGTGAAAGCAGGATGGAAAGAAGCTCGCTAAAATGGTAAAGCATTGTTTTACTTTAGGACCTCCGTCATCCTGCGTTTTACTTTCAACTTCTATTACACTTAACAAACAGGGTGTTATTAAAGCATTAGCTTTAAATGTTTAAATGAAGATTGCATGTTGCAAAGTTGTACCATAACAGAGAGCTTGTGTAGTTATTAGTCTGATCAATTTCAGATCCGCTGTTTACATGTCATTGTGTTTTCTCTCCACAGGGGAGCCATCTGCATCTGGCTGCAAGCTCCCACCTGCTCAAGTGAGACCTGCTGAGCTTTTACGTGTCTGTATTGACAAATGAGACATGCGCGACTTTGCGGTGCAGCTCTGGTAGGTTTGCACTCCCAGTATATTTAGTCTGAGCCTGTTGTAGCACAATGCAGTGCTAAAATGTGTTGGAACGTCTGACCACAAGGTGCAATATTTTCATATGCATTTAGGTCAGAAGCATTTAATGAGCGTTTTTAAAGTGGCTGAGACATGTGGGACGCAGCTGATCTGGGACCGAGTCACAGCAGAAATTTCTCTGGGTGGCTTCATAAAAGCATGCGGGCAGCATGCGGGCAGTTGTGCATGTGTGAGTGAAATGTCCTTAAAATGCACGTCTAAAACGTGTGCTGGTCAGTAGGTTGGAGTGGATGGTGAAGAGTGTCTGCAGTAATCTGGGAGAGGAGAGTAGCAGAGGGGGTCGAGGCAAGCGTTTTCTCTATGGCTTCTAGACAGAGGTCCCGACCAAGAGACGGGAAACTGAAGTAGGGGTGGCAGAGTTGAAGGCGCTGCAGTTTTCTTTGGTTTATTCTCTCCAGATCACAGAAAACAGTGTATTTATGGCCATTACCAGGCAAATGCAGGATTTAACTTGGTAAAGTAGAAGCTGCAGCACCACAGTCCTGAAACAGAAAGCTCAGCAGACCCATGTGAAGGTGGCCTCAATATTCACTACGTCCGTATCAACATCCCATAATGCTGACACCAAAAATAAAGTGAAACATCTTCACTTGGTGTCCAATGTTGCTCCTGAAATAATAAAAATTCAACCATGTATATTTTTTTTTTCTCTTCTTAGTATTTGTTTGTTCTGTGACAACAGGCACATCCTGCAAAGAGTGAAGCAGCGACCGTGCGGCTGGTTTTGTTCTGAGGGCCCACGCGTTTAAAAAGCTTCCTACTACCGTGTTTGTTCTGGCCTGCTGTGTGCTTGTTCAAACATCAGTTTGATAGTTTAATATATTTTTCCTATTTTTGATGAGTTAGTGGTGGAGCTGCCAAGTTGCTCTCAACCTCACTGTTGTTTTAGTAACCTGCTCCTTCCTATTCAGGCTCTACGGGTTTGCATTGCAGTCGAGATTTATTGACTACTTAGGCTTTAGGTGTTTAAAAACAAGACTTTTCTCCCTTGGTCGAGGGTTTTCATATATGCCAGTTACTGAAATGATCAGGACTTCGGGCCAGGACAAATATGCGTCTTCCTCTGACAAATTCAGCGCCCTGACTGATGTCAGAAGAGAATCAGAGATGGTGTTGGGTTCGGCGTCTGTAAACCTGTCTAGAGCAACCCCACACCCTTCTCACTCTGTTTTGATCTGCCGCTCTGAGACAAAGAGACACTTTCTCTCTAAAGACCCCAACAAGTGTCACACCTGGTCTTTACAGAGCCAGCTTGGCTTTATTGCACACATTTACAACTGGCGGTGACTTAGATTAATTACACACATGAATGCACGTGAAAATATGCATACAACTCTTCCTTCTGAAGAGGACAGCCAGCATTATGCTTGTGGATGGATACAGATGTGCAGCAAGATTATAAATGACTTCTCTGTGGCACAGTTGGTGTTGTTTTTAACTTTGTATGGAAACATTTGCTTGGCTGAATCTGAACAGATGCTCTGCTTTCCATCCCTGTACACATGAGAGCCTCAGAGGTTGTTACGTGGTTGATGATGCACATCTCCAAACTTACTTTTTGCAGTTTTTGTTCCTGTTATTTGGAAACAGGCTGATCAAATTTGTTTGGAGGCTATTTGCACAGTTGGGATGTCCTGGTTGAGTAGAGTTTGAGTTCTGCAGCGGCCCGTCTGCAGTCACGACCTCTTCATAATGTTAAGAGTTGCAAATTTTAAATGAAAAAATGACCACAGTGTTGCAAACCTTAAGAGGTGTCAAAATCAGACCAAATAATGCCTGAAACTCTTAATTTCTTTGTGTTTTTTCAATGCCTGAACATCTTTCAAAGAAGGGATGGAAACACTGGCAAAATCTAATTTCAACTTGCAAAGAAGAATTTCCGTCACCGTTGAAAAGAGACAATTCTGTCAGTCTTTGAGTTAATGTCTGCAAAGACATCAAAGTAAAAAAAAAAAAAAAAAAAAAAAAAAACTTTTTTTTCCTTTCATGTCATCCCAACCTTTTCTGATTTTGAAGTTCTTCCTGTCAGACGAACTGCTGGGAAGTCGTATATTGGCTCTTGTTTCTTGAGGGTTAAACATTTTGAACCTTCTGTATCTGCTGTTGGGACGTCTTCTCTTCTCTGGAAACGCACCTTTTGCAGATGTTTGTTTGTTGTTGTTTTTTTTAAATGCAAATACACCAGCTAAAGCTTGGCAGCTCCTTCACGATTGCAAGTAGGACGGCCATCACAGCAGACTGCTACCGCAAGGACAGGAATAAGACCGTCCTACATGTGGCGGTAGACGGCACTTTCTGATTTAAAATGACTTTCAGGGGAGAGGGATGGTAAAGGGGGGGGTCTGATGGATCATGTCAGTCAACCCTACACAGCTGGACAGAGTGCAAGGAGCCAGCTGTCGTGGAAACGCGTAAATTGGATCCATTGTGTCTTTTTATCCGTTTGTTGGGGCCCATGTGAATTGTGAGTGTGAGACATTTTGGTTGGTAATCACATATTTATGAAAGAAAAATTTGAGTTGCGTTCAGCAGACTTGGTGAAAATCATAATGGATGCAAACATGACACCTGGGTGTTATCGATACGGACTGGAGCTGGAGCCGGCGAATACCCGCAGCTACTGCAGTTGTGTGATGCTGGGGTGATGCAAGCCAGATGTTGGTGGGTAGGTTGTTTTTTTGTTTTTTTTTGTTGTTTTTTTTTCCTTTGTCGAGTGTAAAAGGGGCCTCGTATAGGTTGTTGGTGAGTACAAAGAGGACAGGAATAATTTCTGCAAAAGAAGTAGCAGAAATGGCAGAGGGGTGTCATTTGGACTGCATAAACTAGTCACAGGACGTTTTTTTTTTTTTAAAAAAAAAAAAAAAAAAATCATCTGGTACATAAATATAACTTCACACAACTTACACTATTATTATTTATTGAAGAAAGCCTAATCCTAAATGCAGAAGCAGTGTATTAAAATAAGTACAGGGTCGTAGTCGGCTGCCCTGTAACTGCAGGTTGCCGGGTTGATCCTCCTCCCTGTCGCATGCCGAGGTGTCTCCAGGACCCTGAAACCCAGATCCCAGTTGGAAAACTTCACAGGAGTGGACCTCAAGTCAAGGTCACCCTAAAGAGAGAGTGTTCAATACTCAGAGAAAATAGACCCACACCTCTAATTCACCTACACAGCGTCACATTTGGTCAAAACTAAACGCAGCATATGAGCACAAACGGCTCATACAAGCCGCTCAGCACGGTAGTGGAGGGGTGATGATTTGGGCTGGTCTGCAGCCACCAGACCAGGGCGCCTCTGCGGACCGGAGGGTCAGACGTGAGGACAGCTAAAGGTTGGATTAAATCATAGAGGAGTAGGATGAACCCGCAGCTGCAAATCTACAACACAGTGACTTAAACAAAGAGGAAAAAAATGTTGGGGAATGGAAACGATGCTATAAGATGGACCTACAAGTTGCTGAATCAGGGGTACTACTTAGTTTTTTGTTGTTGTTTTTTTTTAACCTTCGCACACTGCTTCAGCAGTTTTGTCTTCGATAAATAACACGGTGTAAGATGTCATGTGTGGCTGAGGGTATGATTACCTCATTTTCAGACCTGGTAAGATTACGTTGTTGACATGGTCCTGTCTGCCATCACAGCAGCTCGTCACGTGGTTTGGTGCGGTTCCTCACGGAGGGCCGTGTATGTCCCACAAGGCTTGAACTCCATCACATAGCCCAAATAAATACGACCGCCGTCTTGTTGTACCATTTCACCTCAGTTGGTGTGATCCCAGAAAGTCTCCTTTTAACACCAGCAGTAAATCTAAAGCTATGTTGACGTCTGCATACTTGACTTGCAGAGCTTGGCAGCACCCTGATTTTAAGTTGAGCAATTCCATATGTGGTACCTGGGACCAGTTTTGTCAGCCGGTTTATTTGGACAGGGATTGAGTTTAAGACATGGTAGATGAATGACATATGTTCAGCTGCTTCTCTGCAGAGCAAAATGAATCGAGAGTAAAAGCCACAATCCTGCAGACGTTGATGGAGGGAATAAGACGGTTGATGTTTCTGTTTTAAAGCCTGGTGACACTGCTGTGAACGCTCTAGATGATCGAGACTCGGAAAATGATGGCACGTAGCTTTGTGGTAAACTCGCAACCTGTCCAGGGTGTACCCCACTTTTCATCAAAATATGGGTGGGATGAATGACCATGAAGGGGAAGAAGTGGATGGATGGGTTTCACTAGACGGTGCATTACCGCACTGTTGGATTTTGATCTTTTTTACAGACGGGTGATGCTGTGATTGTTGAAGGCAGGAGTTGTACACAGGATGCGGGCCATGTGCCTCACACCATGTGGAAAAGACTGAAGAGGATTCATGGATGTGCAGTCTGTCCACGCGCTGGCTGTCTGATTTTTAATTTTGCATAATGTCTCTTTTTCTTTATTTTTCAAACTTCTCATTCCCACTGCCGTTCTTAGTTTTTTTTTTTTGGGGTTATAAAACCACATTCCTAAAGCAATGTGGAACCATCTCAGACCCTGGGAATGAAAGGCATCAGTTAAAAAGAGGAAAAGTATGCTTCTGCTTTCTAGTGAAAGCAGATTTGAAGGCAGGATATGGAGGGAGCTTCAGGAAGAGAGGTGGCGCGAGCTGAGTCAGGATGCCTGAGGGTGGGATGGCAGGAAGCAGTGGGTGAGGTGGAGGACAGGAAGCAAAGGGAGGGGAATGAACTCCTCTTCATCGCCCTCCTCCTCTTCCTCTGTCATCATTTGCAGTGTCATTCAGGGAGGCGTGGCGTGGGGAGCAAAGAGAGAGGTGGAGCTGACATCATCAGCTTCCTGGAGGTTCTCAAGGGTGCATTGTAACATCCAGCGCATGTTGGACTGTAACAGTCACATTTATTTTATCAAAGGGCTTAAATGCTTTTAAACTGCTGGGAGAGAAATGATTAGTCCGAGGAAACAACTGGCCCCCACAAAAGAGCTAACAGAGGTGGAAAAACAGCTTTTCTGCCTGCTTGGTTATGTAATTTTATTGACAAAAGAGAGCATTGGGCTGGTGTGTGTGTGTGTGTGTGTGTGTGTGTGTGTGTGTGAGAGAGTAAATGTCTTCAAAAGCATGTATATCTCCTCTGTGCTTGTTAACATGTTCTAACTGCTGCAGGTCTGTGTGTTACTTTTTCATGTAATGGGCTTCATATGTACTTCTGTGAAGTGTTTTTGGTGTTGACGTGTGTCTCTTACGTCCTCCCACTGTGGTTTTGGAGGCTGTGATGGTGTAAGATAAGTGTGTTGAGATTCACGTGTCCATGGCTCTGCTTTTATTGAATCATACTGGTTAATAACGTTGCCCCATTACCAAAGGCATTGATGTACAAATTAGGAGACTGGAGAGGTGATGGTGCAATAAATCATATGATTGTCTTGGAGACTCGGCTTCCAGTCCTGTGTGAGATTTCTGTTTTCATGTCTTGCTCTTTCAGGCGTGCACTCATTTTCATTTATCCAGCGGCAGTTTGTGTGCGTTTGACTTCTTAACGAGGCCTCTGGTTATTTTTTGTGCAGTAGTTTGCATATTTGTTTGACTTGACCTCACCGTTGGTTGGATTTAAGCACCAAAGGCTTTGATTTAAAGACTTGAATCAAAGCGTGTCACAGCAGATCACGGGGTTTTTGGTTGTTTGTGTTACGAAGAACGCCGTGGCCTGGTAACAGTGTCGCTATTCAGACGAGCAGATCCTGCCGTATATGTTGTCAGAAGAGTTTAAATATTGACATGTTATATCTTTAACTTTGCATAATTTAGTTTGTATAAATGTCTCATAGCCCATATAAATGCGTTAGTGGCAAATGCATAAATACTCCAATGAATGGAGAAGGATGATCTATTTGACGGTCTTTACAATAAAATGTACTTTAATTCTGAAGCCGTGTATTATCTGAGTAGCTGCCATGGCAACCGTGTTCTGAAGTCCAGTAAAAAACATCACTTTGATGATCATAAAGACATCTTGAATCTTGGCCTTGAGTTTATCTCCCCAAGTTTTAAAAAAAAAAAAAAAAAAAAAAAAAAAAAAAAAAAAAAAGCAAGGACAGTAGCAACAATGAAGATGTTTGCTGAAACAAACCAGAAGGATGTGTAGTTTCCTGCCAGTAATCGATCAGCTTCCGCTGACCACAGACGGGATCTTTTGTGTTGTACGTAAATGTTCTCGCTTGTTCTTTCCAGAGATTAGCTTTCAGGTGCAAATTTACACTTTCATTTTTGGTTCACTTTGATGTGGAGTAAGACTTGGATGCAGCTTTTGTTGTTGTGAGAAAGTGAGTGAAAAGAAAGGAGGGCAGAAGATGTGAACGATCTTTCCAAAGGACCAGGACGTGGCTAAAACGCTTACACAGGCTTTAGTAGATGGAGATGTGCGTTTCTGTTCAAGAAAAAGTGTAAATCTCCTCAAATCCGAGCTTCTCCCAACTCTCCCAAATCGAATCCCTTTCTTGAACAAATCCACCCCCCACCCTCACATCTTCAAAGTAAAAGGGGGGGGAACCCCACTGCAGCTATAAGCTGTCTTGTTGCGCTCCCTCACCCTTGTACCCCCCTCCCCTTCTCACCATCACTCCCAGTCTTTCTCCTCCAGCTCCTGTTCTGGCTTTCTGCTACTCATGTTTCTCCCCACCCCCAGTCCTCTACCCACCTCCCTTCCGGGGCCCCCCCTTTGACCCCCCTGTTACCCCACATCTCCCTCTCCCCCAGGGTAAGCCCGCAGCTCTCAGCCCTTTGTGCCCCCCCCCCCCCCCCCCCCCCCCCCAAACACAGACACACACACACACCTCTGCCTCCCCCTCGTCTTTTGTGTGTGAGAGGCCAGTGAAGGGAGAGGAGGAGAGGCAGGGTACTGATGAAGAGAGACAGGAGTGAGGACACCGAGGGATCCTGGAGATCAGATGTGAAACTAGAGCTCGAAGCCATTTATTTTACGTGGAGAGAGCCGTGTCTTCACCCTCACCCTGCAGGAACCGTGTCACCATCTCCTGTCTCCATTACATACATTTGAACAGTAGAATTAGAAAAGTAACACTCCATCTGAAGTATTTGAATACATCAGAAAAGTATACCTTACTCACTGAGCAGCCTGATGGCAGAGAAGCACTGACGGCTTCTGTTCTTCTTCTAAAGCCACCTTCCTGCAGAGATCACAGCGTAAAGACGCACCGGAGAGCCCCCTGTTTGTTCTGCCTCCACTCTCCAGCTGTGCATTCACACTGATCTGCAAAGGTGCAATATTCCTCTCCTCCCAGCGTGTTCTTTCACAAAGAACTATGATGTTGTCCAGTCTGAAGATGGGGCCTTTCCTCCACTTGACGATCCACGGCCAGCTACAAGTCCCTTATGTCTCTGACCAGTGGCTGCTTCGTTCAGGCTGCAGTGATTCACAAACTAACTTCAGCGCGGCTCTGGCTGCTCCATTTTAAAGTGGGACAGTTAAACTCATCAAAAGGATCAAAGAAGGTAATACCGATCTGAAGTCACTTGTTTAAGCACCTCTTTTCAAGGTCTCATAAATGACCAATATTTGACTGCTGAACAGGCGGGTGACGAAAAGAGAAAGGTAAATCGCCATCACGCTCTGGCGCTTGCGCCTCATCTTCAGCTAAGAACTCAGTCATTGCCCGACCGATTTACCCCGTGACATTTAAAATTCTGCTCGTATGGAGCGTAAAGCTCCAAAGTATCACCTGATCCAGCTTCATTTACATGTGCATACGTCTGAACTATAAACATCCACACCTGCATCCAAATCATAACCGCACAAACGTGGAGGTGGTTCGGGTCATTGAGTTTGCAGAGTGGAAGTGGGCCATTATGTTGCGAAGTGGGCTTTAATGTTGGTCTGTTTGCGTAAGCCAAACAGGCTGTCGAGACGCGGGAGGCGTCTTTCACCTACTGACCTACCTAAACATCTCGCAGAGCTTCTGGCAGATAAACAACACAGACAAATCACTAGTGTCATTGAAGGCACACGTGGGACTGAAGCTGCTTTAAAAATGTGTTTGGGAGCACGAGGCCGGCTGTAAAAGTCGAGATGAAAGCTCTAATAAGGTTGTGTCGGTATGTGCACATGCATTATGCATTTACTGTCCAAAGAGCCACAACACTGTGCGTGCTTTTTAAAAACCCATGGAACCAAAAGGTAGGCCATGCTTGGTGCATGTGCTGTTGTTGCGTGTGCACGTTTATTGATGTTATGCATGTGTGAAATCCACTAAGAGTGCATGCTCAGGGGGAGAGTAATGCTGTATTCCTGGAAAGCCGGTTGCCACTCCTGTTATCACAGCTAACTCGATTAACGGAGCTCCTGCTGCCATGAGCTGGTTTCTCAGCTGGCACATGAGTGCGCTCAAAGTGGGAGAGCCTGATTCTAGTTATTTTAAATCCACCAAAATAACATGCAAAGAGTTTCCAATCAGCACAGCATCATAACCAGCGCAGCGACAGATCACATACCCCGCGGTTCAGAGCGTAGCGTGGTCTTTTGTTGTTTTGTTTTTTTTTGAGCCACAGATTGGATTTTAAAGCAAGGAATTGAAGCAGAAGGTAGGAGTTCAACAGGTCAAATGTTTAGTGTTAAAACAAGTCATTTTAAACATGCACAGTGTATGTCACGTGCTCAAAAGTGATCACTTTCACAATCGAAGATTTCTCTTTTTAAATTAAAATGTTCACCCAAAAAACAAACCATCACTAGGCCTCTCAAAAAAGTGAAATAAAACAAAAGGGTAATAAAAAGGGATGATCCTAGCTTTGCATACAACTCGATCTACTTGAAGAATAAGGCTTTTTTTAAAATATTAAATATCAGCAACCTACATTTTAAAAATAAAAAATCATCTTCATTCATCTTTTTTTTTTTTTTTTTTTTTTTTTTTATGGGTTTTCCCCTGTGTAGCACAGTGGGATGATGATGTCATTTTGCTGCGTTCATATGTGCCAGTGTCGACATGTCATGACCATTTTGTCCACCACCCTTGAATAAAGCATAAACCACAAAGGAGGTGATGAATGTTTCATTATGTAAAACCTTCGTGATACGGTTTTACAATGAACCAGCTGAGGAGACCGGGCATCAACCTGTGAATATCCTGACCTCCCTAGAAATGCAACTGCACACAGGTTCAGCACGGACCGTCATCGACCGCGAGGCCGAGCTGCTTCCCTAGTGGCGACTTTCCACGCTGCTCCTGCTCTGAATGTTCTTCACTACAGCTTTCCATACAAGCACTCAGTCTACATCATTACATCTTTGCTGTTCTTTTTTCCATGATCCATTACCGGCATTATCGAACCGACTTCCGCTGTTGCGATAGTTCCATCTCCATCAGTAACATGTACGTATAATTTATAAACTGTTAATAAATTAGCCTACGCCTTAAGTCCCTTCAACACATTGTGGTTTCTACTACTTTAACACTTGAAATGCAGCTTCTGCTCTGACACGTGACTGGATGTCCACAGCAGTGCTAGTTGAGAAGCTGAACCTTGATGACATTTCTTCTCAACGTGGACTACAAACCCATTTGTTTCTGCAAGGCGCCAGACTTCTAGACCCGGTATACTGCTGCACCAACGTGGCCTCCAAGACTGCATCCTAATGTACACTTTCATCAAGCGCTAATGGAAATCAGTGCTTTTCTCATGTTGTACCAATTAACCACCAGCACAGCAGAAATGTCAGCGAGACACTGGGCCTTTTATGCGAGTTGTTGACCTTTCATAGGAATCATGCTAATCATTGATCACTTAGGTAAACACAAGCTACCATAAAACCAATTATTGTCCGTCCCACAGCCTTCCTATGGACGGCCAATGTGATTAGGCCGTGTGCTAATTGGCTGACTAATTGCCGCTGGTTGGATACATACATTGCTTTGCATCGAACTCTAGGGAATCTGTTATTTATTTTAATTGCCTGCTATTAGGTTTGACAGCTGACCCCTAATGTTTTTTTGTTTGTTTTTTTTTTTTTTTTTTTTAGCTTAGAGCTGATGGATGAGTTTTGTTTTGCGGAGGGATATGTGAAAGGATCTAGGAAGTCGGCCTTCCCTCCAGTGTGGTCACTCTCACAATGGCCCAGATGGATAGATTGCTTTTGTCATTGCTTTTCGTGCATGGACACTGTTGGATGTGCAGACACACTTGCCTTGTTGTCCTCTTTGCACTGGCTTTTTTAGGCAGCAGACCCATTCATCATGTGTCTGTGTGCAGAGGAGCTGCTATTCATTGTCTGTCCTGCTTATTCTCCAGGAGCCGGCCTGTCTCATGCTCCATCCCTCTACCTAGCTCACAGCTTCTCTTTTTGTCTCTCTGACCCTTCTACTTCTCCTCCTCCGGTTTTTATGCCTTTGATGCACTCTCTCACTTGGCCTTTGTGCATCTTGAGAACAAAGACTATGATACTGCAGCTTGCTTTGTTACTACCTGCATATGCGTTTCAGAAATGCATAAAAGTATAAATCTGGACTTTCTCAAGAAAGATAACTTCATCATTTCTTCGAACGTCTCTGAAACAAATCCCGTTTTTAAAGTAACCAAAACATAAAACGGATTAGTACAATGTCTCATAACCGTGAGAAAATGTTAATCTGCTCCAATAGTCTTCAATTTCATTGTTTTGTGGTGTTTTTGAGAAATTGATGAAGAATCCACAACAGTTACTCACAGCAACTTGTAGCATCAAACTTAAAGAAGTTTGATTTTGATACCAATCCCTTTTAATAGTATTATCCCATACTTGGAGAACTTCAGAGCATTAAATCCTCTTTTCCACCAAACAGAAAACCTCCGGCCGACACCCGCTAGCTGTGGAACAAAAAAAAAAACAAAACAAACTACCATTTAATCCCAAGTCAAATTAATCCACAGTAGCTGTGGTTTGTGATGATAGAAACGCAACACCTGGCTAGACGTCACATCTGGAGATGCATGAGTGAACGCAGTCCGAGCTCTGGGGTTTTTAAGTTTTTAAGCCACACGCCGTCTAAAGTTTCTCACATGAGATCTTCTGTAATTGAAAAGGGCCCCAGCCTATGTCTAAAGTAGGAGAAGAGCAGAAGTAAATATGTATTTTGAGATTGTCAAAATAAAAAGACGTTTTAACTGTTGTGGTTACTTGAAACAAGTGTGAATGGTTGTTTAAACATGAACAATTAAAGCAGTCATCGAGTATCTAAACTTAAATGACAAAATTACAAAGCAAGAAAAGAGTCGTGGCCTCTACTCGGAGATGTAAATCTGCTACGAATGGTGACTGACAAATCACAGACTGGATCCATCTGAACCGAACGATGAGATGGGGAATAAATAAAACGCACTACAGATGTAGAATATTTGGGTTCGTTAGTACATAGCTCATTGGCTGGAGGGACGTTTGGTTTTCTGAGTGTGTATGGCCCCGTAACTTCCAGCAACACCGGTGTTCCCGTCGGCCTGCTGAGCAACGTGCCTGCGCCCCGTACGGAGAAAAACAGGCTTCAAAACCGGTCTTCAGAGACCAGAGGGACACCTGACTGAATGCTTCGTCCATTGTTAAAAACAGTCCATTGTCTACTCCCCCTTCTCTCTACCCAAGTTTCCTGCCTAGCCACTTTCACAATAAAGGCCACTAGAGCCACAAATAATAAAAAAATTTAAAAAATGCAACTAATTGAAAATTAAAAAAAATGTATTTATTTACATGTAATTGCATTAAGGTGAAGGAGCTTTAAGTTATCACCCCCCTTCACATTCTGAGTGAATGTGAAGGATGTTTCGGTTTAATGTAAAGAAGTTGACCAAAGGCGGGATAATAAATGCGGTCTCCGGTGTCGCTGCTTGAGGCCACCTTCACGCCACCTTTCCACCTTCACTGCTTCAGACGCGTCTGCTCGATTACAGGTGTGGAGCCCCACAGACGTGGCTGGGTTAGCCCGCCTGCCATGTGACTTTTTATCTCTGGAGCTTTTTAAACTCATTATTTGAGCCTGAGCTCATCCAGGCCTGCTCACAATTGTACTGTATGTACAGTACGGCGTGCATGAGCAAATATATTACACAGGCCACATCCGGGCCAGGAGCAGGGTTGTGTTGCCATGGTGAAAATGAAATCCAAAATGCAGAGTAGCAAGGAGACCCCCGATTGGCGGAAGGACCTGTATGGGATTGTGATGCGTGCTGTCAGCTGGCCAATGGGATGCAGGCTGAGCCAGGGCTGTTGCTAAGGGGAGTAGCTGGGATCAGAGTCAGCTGGCTTTCCTCTCTCGCTCCTGCTGCTTGCTCTGCCTTTGCCCTCATTGACTCCTTCTCCCCCCCTCACTTCCCCCTCGCTCTCTCCCAACATTTCTTTCTGCGTTTCTACATGTGCAAAAGGGGAAAGAGCATGTGCTGAAAAATTCACTAAATGTTTCATGCTTTTGGAGTTGAGGCTGTATCTGAAGAAATGCGGCACAGAAAGTGGGTTGTGTGGAAGTTTGCCTCCTGCTTTTTCTGTTACCTTATTTTTTTTTTTGTGTTTGTTTGCAGTCTGAGCTTTTGTTTAGTGGGAGCTTTCATGTTTGTCCCAGCTTTTATTCATGCTTATTCTTCATCCCTTTTTGGTCAATATTCTGTCATTGCCTCAAAGCGTTTATATCGTTGTTGTTTTTTTGTTGTTTTTAAAGCGGTAAAGTGGTGTTTTTGTGTTTTTTTGTTTGTCAGTGGGTTTATGTTGAGAACCTCTCCAGGGACTTGTGGCTCTCCAGCTGGACTGGGGAGTGTTTTGAACAACAGCCAGGCCACTTTGGGGTACAAACCCACCGTAACGTGTGATAGAAATCCCTTCATCACTCTTCACCCTCATCCTCTCACTAGCCTGCAACAACTGCTGGCTCAGAGAGATTATTTGGCCTCCATTTCTGTTGTTGAGTGAAAATATTTGCTGCTGCAGCAGTGGGTGTCGTAACAAGTCAGTGTTGGAGCATAAAAACAGGATGAATGTGCGTTTTTAATTGCAGTAAAACAAAGGATAATTTAATGACTCGAAAAGCATGCACATATGTACGGTGTGATATGTGGTTCAAGGTGGCGTCCCGAGCAATACGATGACACGTGCGCTACGCGTTTCAGCCTCTTTGTGTTTCCCTGGTTGCCTTGCCAACGCTTGTACGTTCAAGGTGTAAGTTAATGGTGTTTTTTCTTCTTTGTCTGCGTCCTATTGTAACTTTTTAATGCTGTCAGAACAGTTTTTACACAGGCGGTACATAAAGTGAAGTGCTAATGTCGGCTTGTAGAGTAATTTGTACAAGAAGCTGCAGTTTTGTAGTTTTTAGAGACATTAGTATTGTAGTAGCTTAGTGCTTTCATTGTGATAGGTCAAGTTATTGCGTGTGCAGCTACTAATTTGAGCGCGCTTCAGCACATGGAGTCTCAGTGAGTAGTCACTGACTTTATTACTGACTTTAGGGCATTTGATTGGTGGGCATTTGTTCTCCAGGCGTTACAAAGCGGAGTTTAACGTCCACATCAGTATGAATGAGATGTGAGCGGTTGCTCCGAGTCGCGTTACTCTCAGCATTAGGCGACGATCGCACTGGGCCAAGAGCTTTCGCAGCCCAGTAAATACCCTTTTTGTTTTTGGAAAGGCAGGGATATAGTGCGTCACCCTACAAGTGGTCAGGAGCAGAAACAAAGCATCCGCTCTCTCCACACAATTTTTTTTTTTTTTTTTTTCTGCCTCTCCTCCTCCTCTTTCCTTCCTCCTCCCACTTCCTCCGTCCACACTTCCTGTTTCCTGACTGCCATCCTCTCTTTGTTCGCATTTTTCCTTCATAAGCTCATTTTGTCACTTTCCCATGTCGTTTTTATAACTCTGTTTTTGCCAGCATGTTGGGGATCTATTGTGCAGACGGGGGAACTCTGAAGTGAAGCTTCCTCCTCGTGAACTGAACTCCGCTAATGGGGCATGCTGCCTTTTGAGATGACATAACACACTCGTACACTCGCTCCTCGGCCACCCTGCAGCCCACAATCGTTCATTCATAATAATCCCCACGATCGGTTATGCAGAATAAGAGATGGAGGGAGAAGGGAGAGGAGTGGAGAACCTGGGGGAGAAAGGGAGAGGCTCTTACTCCATGTGAAAACAAAGCAATTACAGGCATTATTAGTCCTGTTGGTGTGTGCAAGTGCGAGTGTGTGAAGATGAGATCAAAAGCAGGAGCCCCATCTGGCTTTTAGCTCTCCCACTGGTTTCATTTAGGTTATCATCGTGGTCCTTTTGGTGATACTGTGAGTGCTTGAACTGCGCTGCACGTGTTTGTGTGTTCTCATCACATCATATTAATGTAACAGGTTTATTAAAATGAGAACAAAACATACAAAAATGGCCAGAAATGACAACATTTCAGCATGCTTAGGATGAGTGCTTTCAAGAACACACGTTGAGTACTTTCCACCTCTGGAACAATGGAAAATATTACAGTCGGTCCCAGTGTGCACTCGTGCTGTCGGTGGGACGTACTGAAAGAGCGGCGAGCTGTCTGTCGCTGTGTAGGAGTTTAAAAATAGCAGTAACACACATGCATTTACTCACGCACTCAGCATGCAGTGTATGAATAGGAGCAAAAAGCATGCGAGTTTGAATTGGAGTGCAAAAAAGGGGAGAAAAAAAGAAAAAGAGCCAAACAAAGAAGCAAAGGGGAGCTGCGAGCACAAAAAGAAACTTTCAGGTGAAAGTACTTTTGTTGAAGTCAGTCACATCTTTCCTCCTCTGCACTGACACAAGGACATGCACATACATGAGCTTCTGTCCATGTCCAAGCAGCAAATACGGAAAAGTATGTGGTAGATGGCGACCATGAGACTTTGGATGATGGGATTTCATCTTTCTCTCTGCTTCACAAGACGGGCTTTGGACAGAGGAAGAAGAAATGTGAAATTTCAGAGGGGAACACGCTGTAACTGCCAGTATTTATCTGTTTATACAGACAAGTTTCCATCAACACTGCTGACCGTGCGTCCAGCTCTTCCGTGGAGTTTATTTTTGTCTCTAATCCCTGCTGAAACACAGAAAGACGGAGAAAGATGGTGCATTTATGAAGCAGAAATTTGATGTTTGTTAAAAGAAGAAAAGAAGCAGCGAAGACAGAGAGATCAGGTCCTCCCTCAGTTCGCTCTGTTGCTTCTCTACATCTCTCTGTTACAGAGCTATTTTTGTCTTTCTGTCCTGCTGCGTGTGAAAAATGCCAGGTTTCATTTCTCAGTAGCTTTGTAAAAAAAAAAAAAAAGCACCACTTTCCCTATTCCCAAATTAGTATCAGCTATTCAAATGCAGATAAACCAAGATGACTGACTCTGGCTGTCTCTTTGATGTGCCTCTGAAGTTGTAGTTATTACACACCCAGAGCTGCACTTGATTGAGACAATGAAAGAAATGAATTCTGCGGTAAGTATTTTGAGACGGGATATACACGGGTATAAAAGAATGGAGGTAGTTTATAGTTATACCTAATGTTAAAACAGAAACCAATGTTGAACCCTTCCTTGGTGATTGTAAAGGGGTAATGATACTGGTGCAGATTGACCTGTAAGCAGTGTTTTTATTCAGAACAGCGGCGCAGGATACCAGTATCCTCAACTACCTCAAACAATACAAGAACGCCACAAAGGAGAAGCAAAAAAAAAAAAAAAAAAAAAGACCAGCATTATATCTAGACAAACTTCAGTAAATCAGATGTTACGGGTGGGATACCCTTACGTTCCCTGCGGTGCAAAGAAAAGAGAATTGGATATAAAAGGTGAAATTTAAAAAGAAAAAGGAGCAATTCTTTGAATGCCCACCAGGGGCTGACTCCAAAAACAGCTCTGTTTTCCATTGACCCCCATGTTAAAATGTCTAGCTTTGCAGCAGAAATAAACAAATTCACAGTCTGGCACAGAAAGCAGAGGTTTGTAAACGTCCCAGGGGCGTGGCTTTTTGAGTGACAGCTGCATTCCAGACTGTGGTGTTAACATCTAGTTGTCATCACTCAAGCTGCTTAGTGTTTTTTTTTGTTTTTTTTTTGGTGAACTTGACATCTGAGCTGTGAATAAAGACACAAAAAACATAATTATTCTTATTTTGGAGACCACACACCGAACGCCTGTGGAAACATCTTCCAGACCTGAGCTCTCGAGTCACGCGATCAATGCGGTACGTCTCCTGTTACTACTTGTGTACAGCAGTATGGACTCGTAGACATCCAACACGCACCAATGATCGTTTTTAAAAGGGTAAGATGGGAACCAAAATCTGCCTCGCCTTATTTCTCTAAATAGCAGCAAAAACCAACATATGATAAACGCTTGCTCTGAGATGCTCATCCTGACCTCTGTGGGATGTTTGCTCCTTGAAAGTAGGCGCAGAATAATCCCTCCTTTCTGATTCTGCTTTATTTCCAGCAACATGACACACGTCAAGCATCTCCAGCCTCAGAGGGCCATCTCGGCCGCGATCTCTGCACCTCATCAAATGTTTATCAGCGCTGTACAGTGTAATGCGTCACTCCGTGTCTGTGTTTTGAGGCAGAAAAACAGTGTTTCTCATAACAATGTGGGAGGCAGGAAGACGAAACAAGTTCCTCATCAAATCTCAGTTCCCTTTTGCTGTTTCTTGTGATCAGTCTTGTCACGCTGACACACCGTCAGACATGAAGGATGGGCCAAAACGGGTGCTCTTGTCCTTTTTCATACTTCCGCACGTATAAACATTACTTTAGTTAAAGGAAGTGGGTGTTTTTAAAGAGGGTTGAACATGTCTGAAGAACACAGCAGGAAGCGGCAGGTTTTGGTGTTTGTCATTTTCTGCTTGATGTGAGCTTGTTCATAAAAATTCTCCGCTCATCTCAAGGTTATCTTTGTGTTGTTTGGTTTTTGTAGTCATACTTTATCAAGCTTATATATATATATATATATATAGCGTCCAGGAAACTATTTTTCTTTTCAAGGTTTGTTGCCCTTTCTGCTCTTACTTTGTTTTTCTCCACTGAGTTTTTCAACCTCCTCGTTTCTGCTTTCTGTCACTGGGATTTGACCTCCTGACCGTGACCTCATCAATATGGGGCTCATTTGGGGGAAGGGTGTGTGTGTGTGTTAGCGTGTGTTTGTGTGTGTGTGTAGCCCCTTGTTTGTGAGAGCTTGACCCTTCTGGGGCCTCCAGCATAGTTCGATTTAAGAGGTCGTATGGGTCCCCGCCATCTTAGGTTTCCGTCTATTGAGTGCTGTTGCTTCCGTGTGTGTGTGTGTGTGTGTGTGTGTGTGTGTGTGTGTGTGTGTTGTCTGTCCTCGTCATGACAGTCCTGCAGGTGGACAAGAAGATCACTGATTCTCATCTCTCTTTCTCTCTGTATAAATATCTCTCCGTCTGAGTGCTTTCTCCCCCTCCACCCTTCCTTATTTCAGTCCTTTCCGGTGTCCGCCCGCTCATCCTTACGTTCCATCCTTTCCTCCCCTCCTTCATCTGATCAGGTGAGACGGAGGTGAGGGGAGGAGGAACATTTGTCTCACTGTCTGGAGCCAGTGGTAATCTTATATCTCCGCTGAGACCGACAGAGTGAAGAAGAGTTGGTGGAAACGTGATCCTCAGTGATTGTACGTTCAACACAGAGGTCTTTTTTTTTTTTCTTCTTTCCAGACATTGGATATGAATACACACATGCTCATACACCTACACAGCATCCATCCTGTCCTAGTATGGATGCATATGTGCTGTACACATTAGTAAAGTCAGATTTTCTTCCAGCCATCAGTGATGTAATCGCAGAGCAACATTGCTGTGGCAGTTGTCCTCCTCACATGAGCTTTGTGTCTGATCAGCTTCTCCAGGATGCAGATGTTTAGGCTGGAGTCTGCTCTCTTCCTGGACATGTGCACGATGACCAAACTCATTGAGGTAGATAAGTTATTTTTTTTGTTTTTGGGTGCTGTCAAACTGATGGACTTGTCCATTTTTGGTTTTTCTGCTTGGTGTTGGTTTGGTTTCATCTGTGTGAACGTAGAAATAACAATCAGGTGCAGATCAAAGACAACTGGACAAAGACCAGTGATGTCGAGGTACTCTACAATAATCTGAATCATCTGACAAACTCTAACGCGGTCCTCCTGGTGAGAAAGCAGACTGCAGTTTTGAACCATGAGTCCATGATCACAGAAATATCCTGAAATCCTGAGTGTGGTCATGTCACAGTCCTGTCTCACTAATGTGCTCACCATGCACTACTGTTTTGCTGACTTCAGTGCATCACAAACCTCACATTCATGCGTATCTCTGATTCATTTTCAAGCGTATATGTTGCGACTTGCATTGGCCCTGAAAAGGAGCATTCCCTCTATCCCTCTGCATCCCAGCTCCGTGGAATATCTGTACTTGACACTAGGCTGCTAGGCTTTTTTTTTTTTTTTTTTCCCCTCTTCTCGATATTGCCCTCTCAGGCAGCTGTGAGTTCAAAAGCAATAATCGTGCTGGAGACTCCTGAGAGAAGCACAATATTTGTTCTTGGAGATGTCATGGCAGCAGTTTCTGGGAATTTCTCTTGGCTTCCCAGTCCTGCTTCATATATCACAGGCAACAGGAGGAGGTCTTCACAGCACGATCCCACCTGTTTCCAAGCTCAGGATTAAGTTCTTGCAGTGGCTAACCCCACACCGCATAGTATTTTATTTATTTGTTTGTTTCTTATACCGCTGGAAAACCTGTTTGTTTCCCTTTAGAACATGGTGCCACATTTGTACATCCATTTGTGGGATGAGCAGCAGAGCCGAGTATGTGAGTTGCGCCCATGAAATATTTTCCAAATCCTCTCTGCCAATGCCTACGGTATACGAGTTATTGCCAAGAACCATAGTTACAACGAAGAAATAATCTACCAAACATAAATTTTCATACTTTTTTTGGGGGATAAATTTAGATATAGATGTGCATTTTCTTTTTTTTTTCTTTTTTTAATTGCTAGTCCTATCGATCGTGATGCTCCTTGTCAATGATGAATCTGTCAACGTTGTAGACCCGGACATGTCAAACCAATCCAGTAACAGCAGATTAAATAAAGGTCCACATTTGTGTCGGGCTGGTACCCGTCCAGCACAGCGGATGTGCAGTATACCTCGGTGCCTTTGGGATCCCTCACTTTGGGACCGAGGTCCTTTTTAACGCGAAGCTCTGGACAGATTCATAGTTTTTTTTTTTTGTTTTTTTTTAAGTTTTTCTTTTCACAAATAACAATTGTTCTTTCAGTTCTGCTCTGTGTTTCAAGATACACAGGCATCTTATTAGATTTGATCCAGACTTTTGCTATTCACACTTTTTATTTATGTGCAACTTGGTGCTGACAGAACTTGGCCTAAGCCTCTCAGAGTTCATTCGGTCTGTCCTAATTTGCCAAGCTGATTCGACTTATTGACCTGTTTCCCATCCCGGCCTCTGTCTTAGACACAGAAGCCGTTTAGAGCTGAATTACGTAAATGTCATTGCCAGAGTTGCTGTAAAATATCCAATTAGTGCACATGCCAGATCGTGGAAGAGCACTTTATTTAGCTGCAGTGATACAATCGCAAACGACGACTCATGCTGAACAGCTGTTTCACTCCATGAGAACTTAATTCAACCACTAGCGTTCCAAATATTCATTTTTAAGATTCAAATGTTTTTGATTTCCTTGCCATTCATGCGGTTGAGCGGTTATTATTGTTTGTGCCGTAATTTCCTTACATGGTCTGATGTGAAACCGGTATTTATGGTACTAAGACAATTCTTTGTTTTCCGTATGTGTATGTTGTTTAGCTGGTTAGATTTACTGAGGACCAGTTGTTCTGTTAATTTGAAACGGATGAACCCATTTGGGGGATTTTTTAGATTTTTTTTTTTGCTTTCTGACAGTATGTAGACCAAATGACGAATCTGAAAAGATCTCGTAGGCTATGCTTACACTCCCAGTTTAGACCTCTAATATCCAATGAAGGAGTGTTTTGATGTCAGATCATAGTTTTGTGTTAGTACTTGTGAAAATGAAACATCTTTCTTCTTTCAATTGGAGGCATGTATGCATCGAGTCATAGTTTAAAAAAAATATCATCTGGGCCTTAATATGTCTAAAAATGAGGTAAAGACCAGGATACACTTGCGTTTTTGGCCAAGTCTGTTTAAATGTTCTGTTTGCCGGCATCAGTCAACTAGAATTCAATGATTTATTTAGATTTTTGTCGACTCATCGTTGCACCCCTAGTTGACCCATACGTTTTAACTTAATTTCAAACATCTCATTGGTGAAATTGTGCTCGGACGTAAGGCTCACCTGGTGGTTTAATATGTCCTGATTCACAGAAACGTAGAGCTGAAAGAGATGGTGCTTTTTATGTTCACATGACGGATGCATTACCATCACCCACAGAGGGTGAGTGTAAAACGTCCTCCACATCTCCTGCGAGTGCTTGAGAGCAGATAATGCAATACACATTTTACTCTATTCCACTCACTGTGGGTGATGGTTCCACACAAAAGCAAGTAATAACGCAAGATCAGAAAGTGCCGTGGCGCTAAATGCACATTAAAGCAGTACTTTCAGGAAAAGTGTTGCCTAACTTGGCAGTATATAATTCAAAGCTTTCAATGCAGATATTCTGAGTGTTAACTCTGATGTCTGTATAATCGGTTCCAGATTCAGGTTCTAAGCACAGATTGCTTTCTAGCACCACAGCTACAGTGTCGGGGTGAATGAGTCCTCACCAGGCCGAGGGGACCAGATGTGTCAAGTGGTTGCGCTCAAACCACAATAGGGCCTCCTGGGGCACGTTGAAGTGCCTGCAGAAACCTGGACTTGGGATCTCTCCACCATGCATTCATCCCCCTGTCCTGCTCTGGCAAGGGCTTTTCCTGGGCAGCGTGGCACAGTGTGTGGCCTGGCGCTGGGCCAGAACAGCCAGCCAGCCTGCTGCTGCCAGCCTCCTTCCCCTGAGACCAAAGACAAAGCTGGGACACCGCCAGACTCTCCACACTCACTGTTTATCTCCCCATCGTTCTCCTTCTGGGCGCGTGTTTTGCTTCTCAGTCATCGGCCGTCACTTACTTGACTCTAGGTAAAAGATGTCAGACGAGGTGATAAAAGTAAACACTTTCTTTTTTCCCTTCTTGTCCAACCAATTTAAGTCTCGTTTGTCATCTCTCATGTCTTTTTTTTTTATGATCTCACTCTATTTGAACGGCTCCTAATCTCTCTCCGTCTTTCACACAGATCATTTTTCACCTGGTCACACACCTCAGTCATTGTTGTTCCACCTGCACATATGTCTGGCTTACATACACGCATCCAAAAACCCTGGTAGTGTTCTGGTGTCAACCCTCCACCTGCAACGCTGTCGCAGTCTCTCAAAACTCTTCATCCTACATCTCATTCACACGTTTCTCTTGAGACCCTCATACACACACTATAAACGGTAATATAGCCAAACTCTGCCCATACATACGCCCTCTTCTCTCTGCGGTGTGAGTGTGTGATATAATTTGCTTGTCATCCTGTCGTTGTGTGTGGGCCCAACATCAAACCAGCTGCTTAACCAATAAAGGTTAGTGGTAGCCACCAAGCTCACACCAGCTAACGTGTGTGTGTGTGTGTGTGTGTGTGTGTGTGTGTGTGTGTGTGTGTGTGTGTGTGTGTGTGTGTGTGTGTGTGTGTGTGTGTGTGTGTGTGTGTGTGTGTGTGTGTGTGTGTGTGTGTGTGTGTGTGTGTGTGTGTGTGTGTGTGTGTGTGGAGAGCACTTAGCATCATATCCTCCACAACCACCCACAGCGCTGCCTCCAAGCGCTCTGGTTGCCTCTTCATAGGCAGATGAGTGCTTCTCCTCATCACGTTTCACATTCATTTTCAGCTTTAATTTACTTCTTCTCATATATTTGACTTTGGTTCTTTCTCTTACTTTTCTGTCTTAAAGAAATTTCTTCCTCATTTCTTCACTTTTTCTTTGTCATGTTTTTTTTTTTTTTTTTTAATACATGTCTAAAAGATAATTGAGAATAAATTGGTCCATTTCTTTCTCTTCTTTTTTTTTTTTGTTTTTTTTTGAGCGATCCAATAACTGAGTTGTTTTTTTTTTTTAGTCTAACATAGATTTAGTTAAGGAGAAACTCTAGAGGCCCTATACAATAACAAAAATAAATTTGTCCTTTACATTTAAATTGACATTTACAAGCCTAAAGTTGTTACCAAGCACTTCCATAGTTTTGTTTCAGGATCTTTTTGTTGTTGGTGGTGGGTTTTTTTTTTTTTTTAAACCATTGTTGTTTTGGAGGGTTAATATGACTGTTAAAACATTGTATAAAAGGTGATATTATATTTATACATATCTTTTTTTTAAATATGTATTTAAAAAAAAAGATATGTATATGCCAGTTTTTCAGTGAATGATCAAGAAGTTCATGACAGAAGTGTGCTGGGTGGGAAGCAACTTGTATACTAGTAAAAAAAGTCTTCCTTGCTAGAATTGTGATATGTGATAAAGGAGGAGTTAACATTTTCCAACTTATTTTTGTTAATTTTAAGTGTTGCTGCGCGGCTGAGGTCTTTGGCATGACTATATTAAAGTATTGAAAACATCATCTTTATACACATGCTTTTTCTCACATGAAGTCATCTTTTGTTGACTTGGCTATCCAAATAAACTAAAATTCTCATTTGACTGCTCGAGTTAAAGGCAGGGTAAGTGATTTTTATTTAATTATAATTTAAACAAAACCTCAGCTAATTACCGAGAGCTGGCTCCTCCTGTGCTTCCAGGGAAAATATGCTTATGCTTTTAGGGATGTTCAGTTTGTTTCCAAAAAGACCAGTTTTGTTTGTTTGTTGTTTTTTTTTCTTAAGTGTTCAGGAGGGCCACCCTGCAGTGCAGATGGTGAGATGTTCACTGAATATCCCAGGAAGTGATAGAAATCACACAGAATCATTCACTACTTATTTACTCTACATTTTAAATATGTCCTAGTAGGTAATTAAACCATACTGGTCTTAATCTGGCAGGAATACGTAGTTACTAGAACCATAAGAGAATGTCTGGTGGCTTTTAAAACAGGAAATAAAACATGCAACATCAAAAACAGACGAGTTTTAGCTGATTAGTCTTTCAAACGCAGAGATGCTTGATAACATACAGACACGCTGGAGGTGCTAAACTCACCTCCCACAGTTTAAACTCATGTGGCCTCCGGGGTGACCCCTCTGCTCCTCCGTCTCACCCCCCAACCTCTTTCACCTTTTCTAACAGCAACGTTCCCAATTAACCCTGAACAGTGCAGATTCTGTCAAGACCAGTCACATCAAGTTTTCACAGAACTAAACATCTCTTCTACCTTCGTTTTCTCCTCGCCACGGCACATTTTTATCGCGCCAGTGACTTAGCCAAGTTAGATATTTGCTGTACAATTAAACCAAAAATTTAACCCACCACTGATTCAGGACTCTACTTATAATTCATATGATAAAAAAATGAAAACACCATATAGATTAGTCTTAATTGCTCTGTAGTTTTTCAGATAATATTTTTTTAAATCTCTGCAACAGTAATAAAACATTTCAAAAGATTTTCTGGAGTTGAGAGGCGCATTCCCCTCTGTGCATCTTATTTATGACTCGGTGAAGCAGGGCTTCAACACATTATGGCAGCGTAGCTGTTGATAATAAACACAAGAATCATAGAGAGAAAACTAGGAACCGCTCAGCTGCTGTTTTGAAGTAATTAAAAGCAGCAACGTGACACCGTTACCCCCCACGTACATGCGCATCGACGCATCAACAGTGCTGCTCTCCGCTGACTCCTAATGGGTTGACATCAAGCGTTGCCAAACTGAATTGTGGGGCCATTGTGTTGTGGTGTCGGCGCTGCTTCCATCAGAGGTTGAGACGCATCAGCGGATTGCGGCTAAAGGCCTGGCCAAAAAGACATTTGATTGACTGTCTATTGTTACGGTGAAATTAACAGCCACAGTCAATTGCTGCAGCAACGACACGCAATTGTCAACAACGTTGGTTTCTTGAATGGCCACCTGATATTGGGACAAAGGTTCATGCGTGTCCTTGGAAGTGATGTTGAAATCTTTAAACTGATGCAGAAATAAACACCCTTAATAACTTCTAGAAAAAGAGGGCTCTGCTCAGATCCATCTCTCATCATCTCTGGTAGCAAAACCCAAGACGAACATGTGCAAATAAATACTTTGAATAATTTATTGAGATTTCACATGAGTGTGCAATGCCAACTACTCCAAACACCCATGGTTTCTCGTATCTCCTTCTTTGAAGATACATTTGCAGTGTGCCTATGGAAAAGCACTTAACACATTAACGCAGAGACCCACAGCTTCACGGTGCACTCTTCTAAAATTACATCATAGCTCAATTGAATTATACGCCCTCGTATTAAAGGGTTCAGTAGGATTCTGCTGAAGATAATGCTGTGTATTATTCCGACGCTGTCTAAGGGTTTGAAATACAACTGTCAGACAGGAGATTTTACAAACATCTGCAGAGCAGAAAGCGAGTTTAATTTAGTCTCCTTCTTTGTTGACTCAAGGGCATGCTGACCCGTGGTGGACTGATAGTACCTCAGTGTGTGTGTGTGTGTGTGTGTGCGTGTGTGTGCGCGCGTGTAGGGGAGGTAATCGTTTTAATTCTCTGCAGCCATTGAAGTTTTTCATGGGTTGGCTTAAAAGTTTAACATCAAACAGCTGGGTCACCCTTGATCTTAGAATAGGAGTGTCCTGCAGATAGAGTAGACGCGAGTCAGATGAGACGCGCAAGTCCGCCAAACACGAGAGCGAGCACAGGCAGTTGGCGAGTTATACGTGCTGCTGGATGAAACAAGCCGTTGAGGGGCCGTACGTCTGTGAGAGACGACATGTATGTATGTATGTATGTATGTGTACAGCTGTGCAGCCACTTGTTTCATCACTCTGAAATGATGTTTGACACAGAAGGTTATTTTTACCCCAAAGTCATACCGCAACCCACTATATGAGTCACAAGTCTGCCAAACACACACACACACCCTGAGGATTTTCAGCGCTGCAGTCTCACATAATTGTGCAGTCCCAAACTAACAAAGACACATCTTTACCTTTAACGCTCTGTGTGTGTGTGTGTGTGTGTGTGTGTGTGTGTGTGTGTGTGTGTGTGTGTGTGTGTGTGTGTGTGTGTGTGTGTGTGTGTGTGTGTGTGTGTGTGTGTGTGTGTGTGTGTGTGTGTGTGTCATGTGGCTGAACAGCTGCATGTGGTTTGCGTATCTGACGGCGGCTGGCCCCTGTGATTCTCCCGTGTGGCGAGCCCTCCTCCTCATTCCTCAACTATCAAAACACTGACCAAATCACACACACCACTTTCACTATACATACTACTGCTTTTGTGTCTTCGTCTACAAGGAGTCAGATGCAAAGTAACACATGCTTGTAATCTGCATATTTGTGTGTGCATGTGGATATCTGTTTCCTTTTGTTCCTGGATGTTTATGTTTGCGTGCTCTATGTCTGCATATTGTATGAGAGTGTGTTGTGTGTTTGTCTCCTGGTTACAGGGTTTGTTATTTCGTCTAAATATCTGGTCTTTTTTTTTTTTTTTTGGTTTGTTTTGTTTTGGGGCGCTGACTCAGCTGATGTGGAACAACTAATGGGCTGTGTTGCAGATCCGGCTGCATTTATAGGGTCTGCGAGCTTCCTGGCCTCAGATTCACGGCCCAGTCAGCCAACAACGCTCCGCGTCTGCTGTGATACCACTTTAACAAGTAATTACGGTATACGTGTTGGCAGAGGTATCCTAGAAAACCAATTTACGACGCAGATATCTATAGGTGGAGTGTATGGCGTGTACATGCCTGCGCTTCTGCGTCTGCGCTTGTTCGCACACGTGTGCGATATGTATTGACCTTCTCTCTCAATGCCAGTTCCCAGAATGTTGATGAATAAATAAAGCTGTGACGCCTTCTCAATGAGCCCATGTCTGCTGCTGGCAAGACCCAACGACAGCGCGCACGCACACACATGCACAGTTTGTGACAATTATCTGCTCTCTGTTTGCAAGGCCATATTTGCTCAGTGAAATAATGTTGGTTTTCTGTAACACTCTGACCCAGCATCCAACCTTTTTTGTGCCTCTGCATTCATGCACACTCCTAGATGTGAACGTGCTTGGCCATGTGTGCACATGTGTTAAAGGATGCAGAAAACGAGGCAGCAGCCCAGGGCTGGATGTATACAAGGATATTCTGCTTAAAAAAAAAAAAAAAAGAAGCCTTTTCCACACACAAACTGGTACCTGTGTTCCTTCCTCCATCAACTGACATTTTATTAACTGAAGTGGAAATAATGACGCAGGAATCCTTTTTTTTGTTGTTTTTTGTTTTTTGTTTAATTAAGATTATGATTATGGATGGATTTTGTTGTTGTTGCATCCAGCAGGTTTTATCTCGTTCTTGAATGCAGTGCTCAGATCAGCCAGTGTCTCTACTTCACATTTGATAAAATTCTGTTGCTTTGTTGCGGCACAAGTCATCAGATGTGGTCATAAAAGCTCCAACAAACAGAATCTTTGGGTCTGGTCAGAAATACAAGACACATGTCCCTTTTTGTTTCGTAGCTTTCTTGGTCGTGTTAAGTAAATCGTAAACTTCTGGTGCAGACTTTAGTTTAACATTCATTTCATACCATATCTGAGCTTGTTACTAAAAACCTCAGAAAATATATTTAAAATAAGACTTTGCAAATGGGTTTGAAAACATGATTAAAATAATGTTCAGAGTTAGTTTAGAGCTCTATTGAAGTGTAATTGGATAAAAAGCATAAACATCAACAGTAGCTTTTAATGTTATTACCTACTTTTTGTGGATGTCACTGCTGTTCTGCTTGGATGGCTGCTGTTGTATGGGAGTGTTGGGGAAGGAGTGACTGTGGATGGTTGAGCTGATGATGACAGAGGATTTCACTGCTCTGCCACCCACCTGCTGGCTGTTACATTACTTCAGCACTCTAATATGTGCAGGGACGAACAGCAGGAGACCAGAGTTGGTATGCTTTGTTCAGGAAGTTACTACATCGCAAAAGAGCCTTTTACATGGAAATGCCTCTAACACCCACTTGGTTTGCTGCTTTCAGCTCAGGTTTATTTGTATAGTGCTGAATCGCAACAAAAAGTATTCTCAGGGCGCTCCACACAAAATGAAACCAGAGCATCACACACACAGCAGAGGGAGTCAGTTGGATGAAGGACTACAGAAGTTAGATCTGTGGGGGGGGTGCACATGCTCACGGAAGTTGTCCTAGCACCTTCTGGGATAGATGCAGGGAAAGATGGGAGGGCTGAAGTTCAACAGTACAGTTGAAGACATGCATTTTAGTGTAGGAGAGACACAAACATAGTCCTGCTGCAGAAATTATATAACTCATGCTTCAACATGCTGAAGACGACAGTTTTGGGATTTTAATTTAATGTTGTGGTGTCATTTGGTCATCTCCGTCGGCTCGATTTTCATCACATTCCACTTAATAATTTTCAGATTGACTCTGCGTTTCTCCTGAAACATTTAGGAATGTCCTTGCCTCAATCATGACTCAACCTGTGGCATCTATACACTTAGAAAGCTTGATCATGCCCTCATTGGCTTTGTGTCCACTCACTTTAGTTTGCATCTTCCCACCAACGTGCAGACACTCCAGTTCTCATTGAAACTATATCTCTTATCCATAGCTGTCATGAACCCAGGGGAGCTGAGTTCTTATTTGGTAGCATAAATCAAAATGGAGACGGGTAACTCTTGTTCACAAATAACACAAACTGATTGATCCATGAGAATTACCCGACACCCCAGCAGAGATGGATAACATTTCTGCTGCACTTTATCCATATGGAACATTTTCCAAAGTCGTCTTGAAATGACATATAGATGATAAGAAGTGTCTGTGCTTTAACTTTTCATTGTCTGTGACACTTGGGGGATTTTAGAAGGAACAATTCTCATTTAAAAAAAGTTACCACGCGCAGCTTGCTGAGTGAACATCTTTGAAGTGGTTTTATGGGTTGAAGGTCGCAGTGATTTGAATTGGCTATAAATTCCTTCATGTCCTGTCTGTGTCCCCGTCTGACCCCTTGATTCACAAAACGACTCGTCTCCTGTGAGGTCAGGGTTGCACACATCAAAGCCAAGTCAGTAGTCGCTTTCAGAAGTGCACTTCACTTTGTAAATGTGCTGCCTTTTTTTTTTTTTTTTTTTTTTTTTTTTGCTTTAATGTCACATGTCATAGACACCCTCTATAATTTTTCCTATAATGAACAGCCTGCTAAATATAGGGCACCAGTTTTCTGCGACTGGAAGGCTCACGTTGTAATTTATTGTAATCAGAATAGGCTACGGCTAAACTAAGCTGATATACATGTATCGTCTTACATGCACATCTTGAGCCATAACAGCAACACTGAAATGACTTAATATTACACTTTGTCTTGCACTGCAAAACGGGTGAAAGTCATATTGTTGAATATTGCTGCCAAGTTTCTTTGTGGAACTGCATCAATATTCATTATGTTGTGTTTTTGTTTTTTTTTGTTAATATACCTCAGCTTTATAGAAAAACATTTGAACATTCAGAATTCACATCTGTTTTGTGGTGTTTATGCCCCCCTGTAGTGCTTGTAATACCAATTCCAGGTATACCAACAGGATGGACAATGAAGTTTTATGTTGTTCCATTTCCTAAATCCAAACAAGATGAAGCTAAATGTCTGCTTGGGACTAAGCTGCCAATTTTTGTCCACAAGATCATCAACGTTCTCTGTTTGTTCTCAGCTAAAGCAACTCATCAAAGCTTTTAACTCTGCTAATGCCGTCTAAATTTATCTAATTACAGTTTTGTACCAACATAGCCTTTGCCTGACCACTAGAAGTCCTAGACCTAAAGAAGTAACTTTATCTTGTATAACGTCACATGTACTACTAGCCCTGTAAAGTTGAACATGTTTGTGTAATGCCGCCAGATCAGTAGTAGAATTTTGTACAGACATGAGTCTCTTACAGACCAATAAATCAAAGAAGAAGTCGTCACGATGGGAGATTAAAGAGATGGAGCAGATCGAACGTACAGACAGATGAGAGCATGTGGGAGGAGGAGGAAGTGTAAGAAGAGAGGAAACTAATTAAAAAAGTAGAGTTTAGTTGGGTGTTAATTCCGTGAGGAGAAATAGTCCCTCGGTGGGGGAACTGAGGAAGGAACTGAAAAAGAAGAAATCTAGGACCCCATATGTCACTTTCATTAAACATTTTCACTGCCTCAATGAGACTTGCTGATCTTGCATAGCGTTTTCTGTCTTCATACCGGGTCCCAGCTGGAGTCTCTTTCAACATCCCGACTAATTATTTTGTAGGGCAGGTAAAGATGACGACACCTGGATTCAGTGGGGGGGCGATGTAGCGATGGAGTTTGTAGGCTCTCACCAAGTTCCTGATTTGTTCTCATAATAATAGTGTTTTTAATGATTGAATTGCTCTTAATTTATTCTTCAAATTTTCCAAAGTGAAACACGTTTGGTTGTGAAGGGACATATATTAGTTAGTTGCACAAATTTGGAAGCACAGCATCACGCAAGTAAGTTTGAATGTCCCTGCTAATGTTTAATCTTTTGACCTCATGAAAAAATTTAGACATGTAATTTGAAAATGTCAGGTATATTTTAATTCAAAGCTCCAACCCTGCTCATCACGGCTACGTCGACCCCATCATGAAGTCTCCACCGTGCATCACACACAGATGCCAACTCCCCTGTAAATGAGAGACGTGGGTCTGGTGATGGTTTTCAGCCAAACGTAGGCAGCTAACAAACATTGGAGCAGATTCCAACATCTGGCAAGTCAGGCTCACCAGCTGAGGGGCCTGGTGGAAAGCTGTTGCTGCTGTGTCACCGTGTTGGAGTGCCTCAAGGCTCTGTCCTGGGGGCCCACGTTGTTTTTATTTATTTCATTTTCCTCTCTTTGCTGTTGTAACTATACATGCTCCCCGTTTGTGGGCCCTCAGGCCATGTTGTCAGGCAGATCACAAGAGCTGTTGTGAGTTAACCTGGCTGTCTAAGTCTACCAGCATTCCTCTGTTCCATACAGGAGGTGCAAGTAAAAAGGAGGAGGAATGGAGGGCAATGGGGAAGGGGGTTACAACAGAGGGATCGAGTGAATTCCTTGACGTGTGCAAGACATGTCCACAGGGGAACTGCAAGCCCTCCTCCCACTCGCCTCAGCCCTCTTGTAGCTTAAGCCATTGGATAATCTGTGGAGGAATTCCAGAGGGCAAGAATCCAGGGATTATTCAAACAAAACAAAACAAAAAAAAAAACACCAGATGGTGAAATATTTTTTTAAGGCTTAACTGAAATGTTTGCTTTGGTTTTCTGCTTTGAGATATAAATTTGTGACAACAGCGTGAATGATTTCACCTCTCAAACAAGGTGCGGATAATAAGCTAAACAACGCATCCTTCGCCTGTAATCAGACGTGCTGGCCCCACTGCTGCTGTCAGCTTCTTCAGGATCGGTTCTCTCCAAGACAGAAATCATTCATTTAACAACTGTTAAATACCCATACCTGTGTTTTTGTGCTAATTTATTCAATAAAAAATTTCAAAAAAATGTGAATAACACAATACTAAATGTATCTTGAACAATACTGCAATACCCTTTGCAGCATTTAGCTTATTTTAAAAGGCTCTGGCTGTGAGTGATGGCCAACACGTACCTGATAAGTCTCCAGCTCTTATTCTTGCTTATTTGGACACTCAAATTCACTAGATTTTGTTTACATTAAGTTTTTGGTCATCTTGGACTGTTTGCTAAACAAACAAAAACAATGTGGATATGATTTTAATATCTTGTGAATGATCAGCTGTTTGGGGCAATTTTTAACATTTTTTCTTAATGGTAACTCTATATGTATCGCTTTATAAAACTACTGTCTGTTTTTTTTTTTAAATAATACTACTTGACCTATTGTAGATGCCCTAGAAAACATAATTCACTGCATGGCTGCAGTTACTGTAATGGTACTGGTGTTTTAAAGGACTGTTGGACTATCTGTATGTGCATGTTACTGTAAACGAGCTGCTTCTCTCAGGCTTAGCTTCTGTCCTATTTAACTGGTCGATAAGCAGGCTTGGGCCTTAATTATGTGATGTCTGATATTGCGCCTTCTTACATCATGCTGGCATCTTGTTTGTGTTTTTGGTGGTCCGTGTGTTGTTTTTGTCCATCGCTATTTCAGCAGGCTTCAGTCTGTGTGTGGATGTCTGGCTGTGGGTGTTTGTCTGGCAACTGTAATCGCTGCTGCTCTGTGCAGCTCATCTGTAACGAAGTGTGTTTCTTTGTCTGTTACATCAGATTGTTTGGATTTTTTTCTTTTCTTTTTTTTTTTTTTTTTTTTACCTGGTTATGGCCCATTTTCTGCTATACTATCTTCTTTTTACTAGATGGATATGTTGACCGTGTGGGTGCACATCACATAAAACCAACCGATTTTGAAATTCTCTGTTTACTTCAGACCAGCTTTAGTGAATATTCTTTAGTGCTCCGTAAGTGTGGGGTCCGGGGCCCTCTAAGGGCTGTTCGGTCTCTGTTGGCTTCATCAGGCCAGGACCTTCAGCATGTGCTGGGACAGTTTGCAACTAAGAGCAAAACGGCTGGGATGAGAATCAGCACCTCCAAATCCGAGGCCATAGTTCTCGACCGGAAAAGGGTGGTGTACCCTCTCTGGGTAGGTGAAGAGGTCCTGCCTCAAGTGGAGGAGTTTAAGTATCTCAGGGTCTTGTTCACGAGTGAGGGAAAGATGGAGTGTGAGATTGACGGATTGGTGCAGCATCCATAGTTACACAGTCGAAGTACCGGACCGTTGTGGTAAAGGAAGGAGCTGAGTCGAAAGGCGAAGCTCTCGATTTACTGGTCAGTCTGCGCTCCCACCCTCACCTATAGTCATAAATATTGGGTAATGACCAAAAGGACAAGATTGTGGATACAAGCGGCCGAAATGGGTGTCCTCTGCTGGGTGGCTGGGCGCTCACTTTAAGATGGGGTGAGAAGCTCAGTCACTCGGGAGGAGTTCAGGGTAGATCTGCTGCTCCTTCACTTTGAGAGGAGTCACCTGATGTAGCTTGGGCATCTGTATCGGATGCCCCCTGGACGCCTCCCTAGAGAGGTGTTCCAGGCATGTCACACCGGGAGGAGACCCCAGGGCAAGACCCAGGACACGCTGGAGAGACTCTCTCAGCTGGCCTGGGAATGCCTCGGAATCCCCCCGGAATAGCTGGAGGAAGTGTCTGGGGTGAGGGAGGTCCGGGCATCTCTGCTCAGACTGCTGCCTCTGCGACCCGGTCCCAGATAAGCTGATGAAATATAGATGAATGCATGCTAGACTGGCTCAGGTGTTGTCTAATGTGGTGGTTGCAACGTTTTGCTTGGCTTTGTTGACCACCATATCACCAACCCCAGACAGACAGCAGTTTTTGTCTCTAGACAAGGGAGTTGGTGCTACTCTAGCTTCAATTTTTCCAGAAAGGAGTCAGAACCAGTTGTTCCTGTCTTGACCTCCAAAGCACTAAGTCACATACTGGCTCGGAGGCAACACTGAAACCACCTCGGTTGGAGTGAGCCCATGTTGCTGTCAGACCTTTCTCTGGTTCTTGTTGGTGAAAAGGGAACAAATCCCTGCATCAGTGGAAAACAGTGCACAGGCTGTTTATGGAGCAGATTCATTGCCATGTGTTTGGAATGAGCCGATTACCATTTATGGAGGGGTGTCATGTGACTATACTTACGTACTGCACATGCAAATTTAATACAATAAGAAGCTCAGGTGGTTTGAAGAAGTTCCTCATAGTCCTGCATTCTAATTTGCTTTTTAATTTCTGTTATGCTTGATCTTTCAGGTCAAACACCGGCCCACCCACTTAAAGCCTGTCCACACCACAG
Organism: Xenentodon cancila; assembly: GCA_014839995.1. Taxonomy (NCBI): domain Eukaryota; kingdom Metazoa; phylum Chordata; class Actinopteri; order Beloniformes; family Belonidae; genus Xenentodon; species Xenentodon cancila. The sequence continues at coordinate 16,713,528 of CM026212.1, forward strand.
CCTGTGTGTTCAGTGGTGGCAGGTAAGAGGAACAAGCTTATCTGTTTGTGTGTGCGTGTGTGTGTGTGTGTGTGTGTGTGTGTGTGTGTGTGTGTGTGTTTCCCATGTAATAGATTATCGATGCACTGCTGGCTTGGTTGGCTACAGCAGACAGTGGAAATGGGCTTGGACTCCCCTGAGGAAACAAGATATCTCCAATAAAGACACACACACTCCAAACAGCTAACACACACGTATGCTGGCAACAAAAACAGACAATATGTGGCTTAGCGGGGGAAAAAAGGCTCTCTTCTGAGAGACTTTGAAGCACATTTTGCACAACACTCAAACACACACTTGCTTACAATTAGACACACCACACACCTGCTGGCCGAGTACTATTCTGCTTGTATCTGAAGATGAAAGGAGAAGAGCAGAGACAGGCAGGAGAGGAGGAGGAGGAGAGGAGTGGAGGGAGGAGTAGATTGAGGAGAAGAGAGGAAGAGACAGGCTGGGAGGTATAGGACAAAGAATGAGAGCAGATAAAGAGGAAGAGGAGGAGCGTGTATAAGGAGTGACAGATAACTCTTCCACCTCTCCTCCCTTCTCCTCTCCTCCTGTCCTTTGTGAACAGATGGGTGAGGTATCAGATTTTAATGGAAGCCAAAAGAGGGGGGAAAAACGGATATGGACGAGCTCACCGACGAGCTCACCGACAGTCACACATGGCTTACTTCTCATCCATTGCTGCTCCTTTTTACCTCCTGTCATATTTCTGTGTGTTTGTGTTTACTGGACAGAGACCAGTCAGGGCAGACGGGCTCTGCCATACAGTGATGGCATTCTCCACACACGGTGTAGAATAGTCCAACTGAGTTTAGTGCTGTTGGTTTTTTCTGGACAGAGACACTGACGTGGGAGGGAGAGGCTCCAGGCAGATGATGTACCAGATGAATGGAGAGAGATAAAGCGTCATGAAGAAAAAGGAGGATGTGAGAGTGGGGAAAAAAAAAGCCCTGTGGGTCTTTGTTGCAGAGGGAGAAGGGCAGACAGAGACATGGTGAGAAATTCTAATGTCTCTGTTTGTGTGAGTTTACCAGCAGCTTGTGCTGAATTTATTTAAGATCACAAAGCGGCTCTGCTCATTGTAGAACTGAAGAAATGTGCCTCATGTGGTGTCGCGTCATTAAAGCAACACCTGGGACTCAGAGACATTAGTTTAGTTCAAATAGAAGTGATGATGAAACCATTTGACACTCGAGCACACTGGCATCCTGATGTAATCCAACATGGACTTATAAACTGCAACTAGCACAGTTGTTTAAACCAAGGAGGGACACCTGAACTGAGCCAGCAGGTCACAAAGGCGCTAGAAGGGTTGCTGAACCAAAGCTGATGCTGTGGTTTAAAAAGATGTGTCGTAGCTTATGTGGGAAAAAAAAATCCGTAGAATAACATTTCAGATCACGAAAATTACAGTTGGTCGTCGTATATCTGACGCCTTGGTACTAGAATTCTGTTCTTTGTCTACGGTCGGGCAACGCCGACCATCCGTAGCCCGTACCTGTAATCATTGTTGGTTTGTGTTGATATGTCACACCACACATTTGTCAAGTCAAATTAGATTTTTCTGGCAGCCTCAACCGAGGAGAGGCTGCTTTTATTTTGAAACGTAAAGCTTTGGTTACACTTATACCTGGTGTCCACACTACTTGGGTTCAGTTGAGCTTCCGTAAATGGAAGAATTCTATTTTTTTTACACATAATGTCAGTGAACGTCCATGCTTTGCCCAGCCTTACATCATGTGACCATCACTGGAATATAACGCTCAGATGCATCTTGAGGAAATCATGGCGAAGGAACTGACAGTTTATTGTTTCTCCCAGGGGCTCCTTAATACCACAGTTCCAATGAAGTGATGATGATAAGCAGATTTTGGTTTGATAAACACCAGCGTAATGGTTTTCACGGACAACGCTTTTGCAGAGACGAATGCGTCACGTATCTCTTGCAGCAATCACAGTGCGACAAAGGTCGCTGACGTTTTTGCAGGCTTAACATATTCGAAATAAAACATAAAGCACAGCACCAGCATGTTGATCTAACTACACATGAACCCCTGCCAATGGTGAACTCCGACATGTCCACCAGTAGGACTTTGAAGGTGAGAATCAACTAATCGTTCTGCAGAAGAAGCTGAAGTAACGATAAAAATCCGTTCATCATCTATTTTGTAAAGGAAGAGCTATTCTTTACTACAAATGGAGGTCAAGTGGCTCTAACTCATGCAGTACAATATGTGACCATCAGTAAAACTGTCAGTTCATTAATTAAAGTGGACTTCCAGCTCCACACTTAAATATTTATGCCACGGTGATTGCACAACTCATACATGCTTTGGCAATAAATTGACAGTTTAGCCTACAGTCAGCCCCAGGAAACGAATTTTTAAATAAATGATCAGTAGTGGGCTTTCTTGGGGATAATTTACAATGAAGTGCATTATTATTTTCCATCTGTACTTTCATCAGATTAACAATTGATTGGTAGATAAACTTGTGATTTTACTGCTGCTTAAGTTCAGCACAAAGACTGAGGCTTTGTCATCAGGTGTTTTTAACATAACCGGCTGAAGGAGACAACAACTCCAACCCTTGTCCTACATCCACGTTGGCAACATTTGTTAATCGTACATAACGTATTAAACCCGCACAGGGTAACGGTTCCCACTGAGATGCAGCGCTAAGCTCCAAAACGTTGATTTAATCCTTTACTGAATATTCCAACACGGTCTGTAATCTGTTGGCGATGTTCATCCGTGTGATTTGTTCTGGCGTATAAAATTTGGCGTTTTATACATTTGTCACTAAAACTACTTTGAGACATTAGAATTTTTATTTTTTATTTTGAGAGTCTCGTCTTACTGTAGTTGTGAACCAACAGCAGACAGAAAAGGAGAAGGTATGATATTTGATGGATGTAAAAAGGAAGGTGGCTGTCGGAAGAGACGGGTCTAAACCGGTGTTAATTGAACACAGCTGTACCTCGTTAAACATTAATTGGCAATTAATCAGCTCACCCACACCCCTTAGTTGAATATATCTTTATGTCTTCAAAAAAGAGGGAGAGAGAGTGAATAGAGTAAATTATTCACAAAAGAGTTGGGAAAGCCTGTTCCAGCAAAGCCTTTCTCCCTTTCCCTGCTTGTTCGCTCCTTCATCTTTTCACCCATCTTCTCCCTGCATGTTCCTCATTCAAGCGCATTCATCCGGTTTCCTGCCTCCATCTCCACCGCCTTCCCCTCGTGTAGTTCATCCAGAGATGGCATGAGGAGTGAGTAAGAGGAGGTGTGAGAGGAGAAAAATGGAGGGAGAAGTTGTCCCCAACCTCCTGCATGAAGGAGTTCAGCTCCAAAACTCTCAGGGTTCAGTTTTTGCAGGGCTACATTTCCACTAGTTTAATGTGTGTTGACCTACTTTTGCTTGTTACACTGATAAAAGTGGAGAGTAAACATCACAACCAACATCTAGCTATAGGGGTCTACATCTCCACTGCTGCCATTGGTCCAGTGAGCAATGCTTTTTTTGTTTTTGTTTTGTTTCACCAGTGTCTTTCCTGCAAACTGGAAACACCAAACCTCCTGAAAAAATTGATGTCGCTTCATGACTTGTGACATCAAACCTGTAGCTCCTCCACGACCGCCTGTGAGTTGCACAGATGTGCTTTCCATGGCATCTTAATGGATGAGAAGTTTAAAAGATCTATAAGAACCACAGAGACGACACTGAAGATGAGGGAATCCAAACTAGTGCTGTACTTGCTTCTGCTGCCATGGTGGCACAATATCCATGAAAGATTCGTATGAATCTGAGCCTTCAGCCAGCGTCACTGCAGTCACAGTAAACACTCGGTAACATTGTTCATGACATACAGTTGACTCTTCTTGGTTTCAGATGGACACTGAACAGGGTGATTACTACATCTAACGGGCTTTTTGCAGCAAATACTGTGATTTGTCTTCCACCCTCCAGTTAACCATGAAGCCACTCAGTACAATGAAATCAAAGAAAAACCCCGTTGAAGGTATGTTGGCCTTGGATCTCCCTGGTCCCCCATAGCCTGAAACTTGTATCCAACAGAGACATCTATACAGGAATCTCCATCTCCTCCAAATCTACATCTGGATCTTCTAGGAACTACGAGTAAACCTGCACTCTGAGAACGGAGAGCTCTATTAGGAGCATATGGTTCTATCAGGTCTTGCAAATATCGCAGCTCTATGCTGATGTATCAGATTAATTCACACAGCATACATGGCTTTGGAAACGATTCCCAAAGTTGTGTTTTCTATCGAAGTTTATATCTACCATATGTGGGCACATGCTCCTAATGTTCTTACTAGGTGTTTGAAGACATATTGTGTGTTTGCAGTAAACCCAGCCTGTACTGCAGCTCCAGCGCTGCAGGCTCTTATATAACCGTACTGATTACAGCAACACGGGTAACCTGCCATGCAGCTACTGACACACTTTCTCTTTTGTCGCGCCTTTCCTTGATTGGTCACTGTCTCCCCATCCTGCTCACACCGTCGTCTTCTGTCCCACATTTAGGCTATTTCCATCTTGCTCAATTAAATGCTCTTTTAAATGCTTTGTTTCCCTCTGTCTCCTCTCATTATCTAGAGCTTCTTTTCTCTGTGCGCTCTTTTATTCATGTCATTTTGGCTGAAACCCAAAATTCCCAGCCATTACTCTCTCTTCCTCCACTTGTATTTGTACTTTTTTTTTGTTCTCTCTTATCTATCGGTAAACAGCTATCTTCTCACACCAAATCTCTCTTCAACTGGGATCAAGCTCAAGTATTATAGATGCCGTTTCACATTGGCTAGCGGCCAAATCAGCACAGCGATAAATCAATACACAGAATTATGTTGCGCCGTCAAAAGCACCGCCTCACCCCCTCCGTTTGTTCCTCCACACCTTAGCCTCTGTCACTGGCTCCTCACCTTATTTTACTTCCTATTAATTACCTGTTGCCTTCTCATTTAAAAGCACATTCTCTGCCTTTTGTTGGCCTCAGGTTTAATTTTTCAACGAAGACATGTTGCATGGATGTACTGTGGATGCATGGATGTTTGCTTTTTACCTGCACAAAAATTAAATTATTGCAAACTATGATAATGCAGGCAGCAGGCATTGTCCGAAGTACTGATGCCCCTTTCAAACTGGTGGTAAAGCCCACTAATTTCAGACTATGGTGGTCTGAATGTGTCCAAAACGCCCGGTTCACAGCCTGGTAGGCATCTACTCCAATTTGTTAAAACGGATAGTGAAAGATGCATTTACAGAACCAGTATCTGACAAACTGAATTCACAAATTTCAGAATTGTTGCTTTTGTTTTGTAAAAAAGTGTAATGGAAATCTGTTTTATATGGGACGCCAGCTGTTGGCAAGTCCTGCAGCTGCTGCAGGAGGAGCTGCCAACCTATGGGATGTGCAGTTGATCAGTCAATACTTCCTCAATCCTGCAAGTTGTTCTCACCGATCACCGGAGGAACGCACCAGGTGGACTCTTTCTTTCTTGATTCAGCAGTGAAATGGGAGGGGGCGAGGGAGCTGGACATGTATTGATGTGCTGTTCCATTTGAAGGAGGTCCTGCAGCCCTGTCAGCATTTTGGAGGCAGAGTCGGGAGTGAAGACGGGTCACAGCAGCCGCCAGTTGGATGCAGAATGAAGAGGAAACCTAGAGGCGCTCGAGTATCTAGTTTTAGTACCAACGAGTCTGAATATTGGCTAGCACTATTGAAATAGTATTTAAAGATCTTGCTGAACAGTCGCACTTTCTGTCTCCAACTGTGTTGCAAACTGTTAAACCGTTTTTGTGGCAAAAAGAAGTAAGAGGGTTTCAGATGACTTAGAAACAACACTGTAATGGAAAGCCTAGTTCCAGTTCTGTATCTTGTACATGAGTTGTTGTCTCTGAAAGTTTACAGCATCTCCCCGTTGCTGCTTGGGAAATCAATGAAGGGAAGGAAATCAATGAAATCAGTGATTCCTGCCAACGCATCGCTGTTTTCATGGCGTTGGCAACTAACATTGACGCATGTTTCAGGTGTTGGCACATAAAGCAGCAGGCGAGCACCGACCGTCCACCGTTTTGCTTTTTTTTTTTTTTTTTTTTTTTTTTTTTTTCCAGTCTGCAAGCTCAGCGACAAGTGCACAGGTTATTACAGTTATTACAGGCCAATTATCCGTATACAAAGGACACTGGGGTTGTACATGCAACTCGCAATATAACTAAGAATAAATGGGGTTAGTTTTGCATACATATCACAAGCTGACGCACCAGACTTCCCAGATGTTGCAAACATTTAGTTTTATGACTTTAATTTGCTGCATACAACAGCAGAACGCCTATTGCTCACACAGATTGTTGGTGATGGTGTGAGCCCATTTTTGCTGTTGCAGTAATTAACAGAGGGAGTGAAAGTGCTTAACTGCTGATTAAACGTCATAAACTGTAATTACCAGAAATATTGACGGGGAATGTTGTGTAATTACTGCATCCAGCAGGATTGAAAATCTAACCTAAAATACATTGTAATGTCTTTGCTGGGGCTTGTGAATTAAACCTATCAACAGTTGGTTGGCGCTGTACCCGTTTCCACCGGAGCTGCTCTGATGAAAATGTGCTGAATAATATAATCGTTTATCAAAATGTGCATGGATTGCAACATCTGCCCCCCAGATCTGTGCATCAGCAGCAGTGATGAACCAGGAGATGCAATGAAATGATCCCATCAGAGCACAGACGCATTCCTCCCATCAGCACACACTCGGCTGCTGATTTAATGGAGCTTTGCATTCAGTGTTTCTCTCAATATTTCCTTTCTAATCTGGTAATGCAGTCCACAGCTGTCTCCTGGTGCCCCGCTTCTTTACAGAGACTGTGAGCCAGAGGGGTAATGATGTGTCTATGTAGGAGTCAGACAGTGCACTAATAGCATTTATATTTCCTTTGGACTCTGCAAGAATGTATAGTTTTGTTTTCTTCAGTGTGCTTGCTGCATTTTCCGTAACATCACCCCTGCCCACCCTATCACGGCATTTCCACCCACCCAACTTTCCAGCTGCACTTTTTCCTCTCCTCTCTGGAACTTTGTTCTCTTGCACAACGCTGGGGCTCAGGAGGGCATTTGTGTGTGTGTGTGTGTGTGTGTGTGTGTGTGTGTGTGTGTGTGTGTGTGTGTGTGTGTGTGTGTGTGTGTGTGTGGTGTGTGTGTGTGTGAGTGTGAGTGTGTGAGTGCGTGCTTGTGCACAGAAAAGATGAAGTATGCCCTTTTTGTTTTGTGTGCCATCAGGCTGGTTACTCCTGCTTCCAAACTAAACGGTGTGGGGAGCTCAAACTTCTGCACTAACACAAGTCTTAGCTGCTTTAAAACGTGAACACAAGCGTGTTCACAAATCAAACCAGACCCTGAGGTCCTTCACTGGCAATCTGGACCGAACTCTCGCTTTGTTTGTCTAAAGCCTGATTTATGCTTCTGTGTATCAGCCACGCACCTAACTTACACATGACCCCTTCACTGTCATCGGCATTTATACTTCTGCGTTGCTATGTATTCTCCTTCAGATAAAATCACTCAAATATTTGATGTTGTCTATAGTAGGTTCACCTTTGGCCCATCATACACTTTACAGACATTGAGACTGACCTCAGTTGTAAGTCACTTTGGGAAAAGTGCTGAATGACAGTAGTAGTAGTAGTAGTACCTCACCTTTAATTAAAAAATTAAAGATGGGATGAAGTGCAACACCACACATGGCCTCTAGGATCAGGCTTCTTCTGAAAATACTTCTCTTCTCGCTATAATAAGAACAAAAAGCAGTTCACAAACAGAATGATGTCACCATGACACAAACGGTATTCAGTGTGTACTCCGTACTGGTGTGTCAAAAACCTGAAACCGGCAACAAGAGCACTTGACTGGCCTCAGCTGTAGTGATCCGCCTCATTAAGTAACACCGTAAGCAACATAGATGGGCAGTTATTCCAGAAAGTTTTTCAGGTCTAACTCACCATGCACATATGTTTTGCATACTCTGCATTGTGCAACCGTGCACTCAGGAGTGTTGTGGCAGCGGCGGACAGTGTGCGGTTCTTGCGCCTTGGCTCGTTCTTTTGACGTACCAATAAACAACCAACCAAATTTCTTTCCCCCTAGGTACACAGAGTAAGGTGCTCTGACACAGTCCCGACCACTAGTACGAGGCCGTGTAGCTGCTTTCATCAGTACCTGAAGTCATTATGACGTGAGAAACGCTTCCAGTGTCTTTTTTAAGGTTATAAACGGACCAGAAAGTACACAGAGCTGTAAAGTGGAGCATCTCTGCAAACTAGATGAGGATGATGACCAGGACAGAAGGTACTTTGGTTGGTTTTTCCTAATAGGTAGGGACACGAGACCATGAGTTTGATGACACTTCCCAAAAACATAATAAAACAGCCCTTCAAATGCAACTGAAAGTGATATTTTAGCATTTAAAAAAACTCCTTGGTGGTGTGTTAATTAGCTGCATAAATCTGATTTAATAAAAAAAAAAAAGAAAAAAAAGGGGGGGGGGGGGATCTTGTGAAAAGAAGTCACTAAATGCATGAAGAGAACAGACTCCTCCAGTGGTAATGTTGCACCACATCTTTGTACCGAACCTGGAAGCCATTGTTCTCAAAGCGCCACATGTGAGACGGTTTTTCTGCTGCTTATCACCAGCTTCACACATCTGTCAGGCATGAAGATGTCAGCGTAACGCAAACTCACATCTGCAAGGCAACACATGCTGCAGAGCTTTACAATCCCAATCGAGGGTAATCTGCATCTATATTGATTTTTTTATTTTTTATTTTTTTGTTTAATTTTTTTAATCATCGGTGTGCCTACTGTAGGTCGAAGTGTGCCTCCATCAGTCTTACATCACACCAATAAAGCAGCGAAATCGAGGTAGAGAGTGAACACAGAGGCTCCTTCTGCTCTCCAATCCCATCTGTTTGACTGAGGAGGGAGGAGAGAGTGGTGGGGGGTGGCGGGGGGGCGAGGGGGGGGGGGGGGGTGGCAGACGAATGAGAACGAGGCCAGATCAGGCGGAGGGAGGGATGGGAGAGAGAGAAGAGGGGGCTGTTTAGAGAAAAGCATGGAGCGAAAAAAAAAAAAAAAAAGAATCAGAGGGAGGCAGGCTGGGGGGTTGGGCTCCGAGCTTGTGCATGTGAGAGAGTAGGAGAGAGAAGGCAGCAAGCAAATGTGTGTTGTATATGTCTGTGTTTGTGCGTGTGTGTGCGCTCGCTCTGTTCCTTTTCTTTCTTTGTTTGACTACTGAGTGAGGAAAAAAGTGTCAGAATATGGGAAGACTGAGAGGGTGAGGAAGAGAAACGCAGGCAGAGGAGGGACAGACGAGGAGGCTCTTAAACCAGAGCCACTTTTATTCTTTAGAGAGGTGAAGAGGATTTCTATTTTGGTCTGTTTCTTTTCTTGTCCCTGACTTGTGCCTTGCAGGCTGTAGAGTAAGAAAAATATATATACAACAAAAACAACAGTGCCGCATGCTTTTGAACACAGTATCATATTCAGGAGCAGTGAGTGTTTTGTGTGGCGCTGTGTGTGTGTGTGTGTGTGTGTGTGTGCGTGTGTGTGTGTGCGTGTGTGTGTGCTGAAGCGGTGGGGGGAGGCAGTCCGTGCAGTTTAAAGGGAAAATACAAGGCACACACAAAGCTGGGAGCGCAGGCAGGCAAGGCTGCAAGAAAGGCAGGGACAGGAGAGGAAAGGTTGTGGGAATCTGCTGAGCTAGCTGATACTCCAATCAACAAGCCTCCTTTTGGATTTTACCGCTCTGAGCCGGCTCCGTGGGTCTCCCTGTCCGCTGAGCCTGAGCGTTGCCACGGTAAGATGAGTCTCCTATCCACGACCCTCTCAGCTGTTTGTCCGCTACCACTCTGCAGACAAAAGCAGGGGAAAGTTGCTGTGTGTGTGTGTGTGTGCGTGTGTGTGTGTACGTGTGCAGAGGAAGAAGAGCTAAGCTAAAGGCTGAAGCTCAGGCTAAAAGGTGTGAGGAATGCAGCACAAAGGGAGCTTGTGTGCTCCAGCTGGGCATCCGTGTGTTTGTGTGTGTGTGTGTGTGTGTGTGTCTTTGTGGAGTAGCTCGAGTGTTTATGTCTTGGGGCTACCCAAAGTTTTGCATGTGGTGGATACCCAGAAATAGACGAGCTCAGGACCTCGTAGCTCCCTTCTGGAAGAAAGAGAGTCTTGTTTTAGCTGTTTGTGGAGATGGTGAAAGCTCTCATCCTGTAATAATTTCACAAAGTCACTCCTGCTGCTACACTGAAAATATTCCAAACAGCTGGAAAGCCAAACACAAATTGGGACATTCTCCTTGCATTTTTCCTAATCGTCTGTCCCTTTACTTCATCTGTTTTTCACCTTCGCTCTTCACCTCATGCTGATTTAAATGTCAGTTTGCACAAAGGGGTTTTCTCTTTCCTTCCTTGCTGCTGTTTATTTTTTCCGTCCTCTTTTTTTTCTTTTTTTATCTGCACCTCCCTTTATCTCTCAGTCATTAAATTAGCAGGTGACTGTACTGAACATGTGTCTTGTGACTTTACTGCTCAATAGTCAAGTCGACGTCTGTCAGAGACGCACATTCACGCTGAAACACCGGTTCAACGCGGGTCTCAGTCGCACAAAGTTTGGGTTGTCCCGTCGAGTGTGCTGTGGTCACAGGAGCTTGTTCACTCGTCTTGTCTGTGGTTAGCACCCGTTGTGTGTGTGTGTGTGTGTGTGTGTGTGTGTGTGTGTGTGTGTGTGTGTGTGTGTGTGTGTGTGTGTGTGTGTGTGTGTGTGTGTGTGTGTGTGTGTGTGTGTGTGTGTGTGTGTGTGTGTGTGTGTGTGTGTGTTACAGAGATATTAAAGAGCGAGTAGGGGCTGGTATCAGCGTGTGCTTGCTCCTCCCCTGTGCTAGTGTGTGAGAAACTTAACACTTGTGCCAGCGTCTGCCCGAAGCTAATATTGGTGTCAGTGTGTGACTGTGTAAGTGTGTGTCTGTGGGGGGTGGGGGAGGCTGTCCCCTGCCCTAATTAAGTCTGTGCCCCCCCTGTGTTCACCCAATATAAACATTCCCAGAACCAAATCCGCTCTAGAAAGACATCTCTCGCGTACGACTGTACACTGATCCCGGCAGCGCCACACTCTCATATTCACACACAGAAACGCACACATACACAAAAGACAAAATAATGTCACTATTCTACTTTTCTGCGCCCCCCCCCCCCTCCCTCTCTCTCTCTTCACAAGTTAATTACCAGTGGAATCTCGCTAAAATCTAGTTTTCCTCTTCTTTTCTTTTCTTTTTTTTTTTTTTTCCTTCCTCCGCCACATCCTGTCCAGCTGCGATTATCCAATAGCAAAGGTTGTCTGCTGTGGACTGCAATACATCATAGCTGCACACGCTCTATCTGACATAGCCTTGCCCAGTTAGGAAACGCAGTATGCAGGACATGGCCAGCACTAATGCTGTGTTAATCTGTTTAAACGGGACTGCTGGTTCCCATACAGAATAAACAGCACAGTCTATTACATCAGAATATGAAGGAGTATGATATATATATATATAACATTTTTGCTGTGGCAAAATTGATTATGCTTGAATAGATTGCTGTTTAACCGAGTTGTGCATGTCTGAAGTGAAGCAGTTACTCTGTAATATATGTACTGGACTATAACATATGTCAGAGTAAATTATGTTAAATGGTGCAATTTAATGGATAAATACAAGACTCGGAAACACTGCAAAAAAAGCACTTCTAGAAATTGGGTTAATATTCCTAAATCTAATCAAAATGTCTATTTTTAAGCAAAACCATCTTTGCCAATGGGGTAAGAAGAATTTCTTGACTGGAATTCCTCAAACTAGTGAAATTGTCCGGCCACTAGACCGAGTAACGCTCTTTCTGAAAACGAGGCTTCCTTGGAAATTAGATTTTACAGTGAATAGTTGATAATTTAGCATTTTTTAAATACACGTTACATTGGATTTTAAGAAGGATTTGTAGGCTGTATTAAAAAAAAAAAAAACTCCACGAAAGTGGAATCAAGTTGTAAATTTAGTAGAAAATATTACCCGTAGGACAGATTATTTTTTTTGTATACGTCTTTGTGACACAATCGGCTAGTGAAAGATGGCCGAGGCTGCAGGGCGAGCGTCCCACTAACTGTATCTGGGCCCTCTTCAGCCTGATTTATGTGGATTTATGGTCCTACTTATATCCTACCTGTTGGACGAATGCTTGTCTGCTGTCTGCTGTCATTTGTTTCAGCTCGCAGTTACACCTCCAAATGGTAGGTGGCACTGCAGATTGTTTTCAGTACGCTTTTTCTCACAGTGCTTTTGTTTCTGGATTCAGAAAAAGAAAATCTGATTTATTAGTTTGTTGGGACGCAAATTGCCTGATCACTGTTCAAAACCAGTTGGCTAGAAAATTGGCCAACTCCAACCAGTCAGAGCATGTCCAGTTGGATTTTGGTGTCCAACATTTGGTCTTCATTAAGAAATAATTCAAACGGTACAACAACCTCATCCCTCTGTCACTTATAAAAACAAAATAAAACAAAAAGAAGCCATTTTGCATTTCTGAAAGCGATGAATACGTAAAAAGGCCTTTATGCACCAGCCCAGTATTTGGCTACCAACCCATGTGAGTGTGGGAGTCTTGTTTTTTTCAGATGTCCCGTCAGACCCTTCCAACATTTAGGAGTTTAACATTAAAGCTTAAATGTACAGAACAAATCCATATGATGATAATGACGGTGGCACACAGGAGTCATGTCGTCTGAGGTTGTTTTGTTGTCATTCTTTTGATGATTGATTTTGACTTTAGTGCAGATTAGTGCAAATACTTGTGTCCGCTGTTGGAGCCCTTCCAATATTGTCGGAGTGCTTTTACAAAACCGCGTGCCAAATATCCTGCATTTGTCCAAATGTCTTAAACTCAATATGAACCTCTGAATTATCATTGAATTTTAACCTTCTCAGAGTTGTGCTGTAAAACAGTGTTTTGATGAGAAAGCAGGAAGTTTTGTTTTGGCGTAGTTGCAACTATAGCACATTACTTTGTGTCTTTAATGTGTCCTCGGATTCTTTCGCTTTGCATGACGCTGTTTCTTTGTAAGCTCCAGTTTGCATAGTCATTAATGTGGGGAGGGGCTAGCCCTGCCCAGCTGTAAGACGACGTGTGTGTGGAGCTCTCTGTTCAACAACAGGACACCCCCACACCCCCCGGCCACCGTGCTCCTGCACTCCTCTGCAGATGTGCACAAACACACATGCAGACGAGATAGAGGGAGCATGGTTGGCTGATTGAATTTGTGTGTGCATGTGTGCTGCACTTCTCTGTACCCCTCTTCAGCCCCAGGGCAACCCCCTCCCAACACACATACACACACACACACACACACACACACACACACACACACACACACACACACACAAACAACCGAGGAGATTGTGCATTCATTGGACTGACGGCTGAGATGGCGAGGGGGTGGCGGTGGTGATTGAGTGTGCTGCCTAGAGAAGAAAAAGAGAGGCGGAAAGAAGAGAGAGAGAGAAGAGGGGGAGGGGAGGGCTGCCGTGCGTTTAAAAAAGGGGAAAAGGGGGGAGAAGAGCAGACAGGCAGGAGAGGAGGTGGGGGTGGAGGTGAGGGGAGCATGGCTGGGCTTCTGGCGCCGTGACTGGGTTGTGTCTGGAGAGAGGGGCTAATAACAGCTCATGTTCGACTAATAATCTGAGACACGCTCGTCTCAATAAACGTGCTCCTGTGTTTGAACGTTGGAACAGTTCAACTTGCGGCCGCTTCACAGGAGCTGCTGCATCTACAGATCTGCTGTTACTGGTGTCAGCTGGGAAAAGTGGTGTCCTGCTCGGGAAGTGATGTGCACTACGTTTCTATTAAAAGCCCTGGTGGGGGTTTTTAAGACTGAGGAAAGTTCAGTTCAGAACAGAGCAGCATGGGATTCAACTTGTAATGACTATTCCAAGGATTGTAAGTCAAGCTGGATGCATGTTTGTGCCTCTTGAAGGAATATGTTAATGAGCTGATTGTGTATGTAACATTTCAGCCAATTCCCTAAGGATCTGTTTCTAATTTTGATAGAAGACAGTGTTTCACATTCTGTTCTGTGTCTTAATGGTCTGCTCTAATGCTTTATCTATGATTACACTGATTTCCTACTCAAAAGAAGGATAAGGCTTTGGTAGGTAATTCTATTATGCAGGGTCAAAGGGCTGTTGCAGATTAGCTTTGGCCTTGAAGCTTATATCCACCACAGCGACTATCTTGTGAAGGTAGCTGCACATGATTAGCTGAGAGCAAGACAAAGGAGCAGAGAAGCCAGGGAGGAGATGCAAGAGAGGGAAATAAAAACTAGAATGGGCAGGGGGAGAGAATTAGTGTAGATGAAGAGATTTTGGAGGGAGTGAAAGGGACAAAAAGTCCACGCTGATACTCTGAGTCAGTCATAAGTTCCTAAATTACACCGACCTGCAAACGAAGGTTCCACCAGTTTAGTGTTGAGTCGCCAAAACGCAGACCTGTTAATGAAACGCACTTCAGCACAAAACATATGAGCGTAAACCTGATCACTGGCTCGAGTCAAATTATTTATTAAATCTGGTTTGTTAGTCTCCATCACAAGTGTCATAAGACTTCTTCAGCTTAACTAAGTTATTGTTGTTTGTGGTTCGGCATCATTCAGTACAAATACGCAGCCCAAATGGCAATAAGAAAAACTTTTTTCCTTTTTTTTTTTTTGGACTCGCAGCCAACATTCGCCAGCGCTTGTTGAAGAACCCCTGAGAAATCTGTAAACAGAGATTGCAGGCATGCAAATATAAACCTGCTGGGGGATTCCACGTTATCTTTGATGTCCTCCAGTCGTGTTGCTTGGCAGTTGTTCCAGTAACGCTTTCTTCTGAAATTATAAATAAAGTCACTTGAGCAGAGAATCCAGTTTTTCCTGTGCCCCGGGTTTCTTCCAACTTCCTGTGCTTTCTCCACACAGCAGCAATATCAAACGTGCAAAATCAAGACGTGGCAGCAGCAGTAGTTGCTGGAACAATCGACAGTGAAATATTTGCACAAAGCTTGATAAACCAGTCTGCAAGATTCATTTAAATAATCCCCTGCTTGAATGTTGTGCTCTGAAAAGGAATCCCTCAGAAAATACACATGCAACAAGCCCAGGTGTAAAGATCACCGTGTCCACGCTTTTTAGGCACAAATTTATCACTGCACCTGGATAGTAAACGCATTATTTCTTTTTTTTTTTTCCTCTCTCTCTCCAAAACATGAGTTGCTCCAGATGCAGAGCTCTAGTAAATCTGAGCCTTTGACTGCGCCCACAGTGTCAGAGGTAGTATGCTGAGTGTGCACATGGCTTCTTTGTGTGATGAAGGGGGCCTCAGGATGGTTGATTTGAGTTAATAACTTCCAGTCGTCTCAGACGGCAGAGGACTGTGCCACTGCCTCTGGACGAACATTAACAGAAGTATTGTGTGATTGGCCTCCGTGTTAGTGACCTTGTAAATGACTGACACTGTTATGTGCAGGCACACCTGCACTGCATGGCTGATTTTTATCATTTTATTTGGAGGTCATGGATGTAGATGTATGGCTGCAGTGACACCAAAGCGTCAGCGTGTGCATCAGTTTTGATTAACATAAACAGAGCGTAAAGCCACTCTTTGAAGCAATGCCACTTCTGACACGTGGTTAAAGCATGTCAGTCAGCCCCTGACTTTGCTTTCATTGAAGTCTAATGATTCAGAGTTTCTCCTTAATATTTTTATTTATTTCTGTACCTTGAACTCTAGACTGTAGCTTGGCTGCTGTTAAACTCAGACCTAAGGTCTGCTAGGTCTGCTAGTCTAGCATAAAAACCACAAGAAATTCAATCTGTAGTCTCGGGCACAAACACAGATTCCCATAAACACGCACAAAAGCATGATAGCTGTCCCGTGCCCTCTGCATTTAGTCCACTCTGTAATTGCTTGTGACAAATACACACCAGCTCTTTGAAGGTTTCTGCTCTTAGGCAGTCCTTTCATTTTGTCTGCTTCTGTTTATTTGTGGCATTTCTCCCCCAACTGATGTGGCCCGGCACCGTTTCACTTCGTGTGTGCACATGAGGATTCCTCTGGTCTTCCGAGTTTGAGTTTGGGGAATGTCTAGGTGGCTGAGAATAGAAATAGAAACTGTTGAAGGCCTTGACTACAAGGGATTTAGTGTGCTGTTACTGGAGTCTGTGTTTTGTCGTCAGGGCATTAACGTTTGGGATGTGGCCTGATTTTCACTAACGTATAGTACAAAATTGTTTAATGGTGCTTGAATGGCTTTTTTTTTTTTTTTTTTTGTTTTCACATTTCATTGTTTTTAAAAATGTCTTATGAGCGTGTGTATTTCATCATGCAAAACTGCATTCTGCAGACCGAACCCACCTGTATGTAAAATGCAAACATGCACAGAGTTGCGTATGTTTATGGGCATTTGTCAACGACAAATGCAAAACACTCAAACTGGTCTTTTGTCCTTGAACCAACGCACTTGCACACCAGCTAAAACCTGTGTGACCCCGCGGTCACCTCCATTGATCAGCGGGCTGACGGTGATGCATTAACCTGATTGTGTTTCCGAGGAGAGACGCAGGTTTAATAAGGGCAGGACAGCAGGAAGTTTGTGTATGCTCCAAAGAGGGTCTGACAGCTTAAACTGATGAGCGAGACCAGAACTGATTCTCTGTTTTGTTAAAGGGCTCTTCCGTTTAAATATTTCCCTTTCCTGTCTTTTTCCTAAGGTATTACTCTTCGTCCCCGGATCAACCTGATACTTTTGTGTTCTCCTCTTCTTGGACTCTTGCTTATCTTCTTTTCCTTCCCTTGCTTTTTCTCCGGCACTGCCTGTCTCTTTAACCCAGTTGCACACTGAACCCCGACCCTCTCAGTTGTGTAACGTCTATGACAACTTTGCTTTTTATGGGACCCACAATGCCTCTCGCTCCACTTTTCTCCGTGCTCGAATCACAGCTGAGCCACACAGGAATTGCTGGTAAGATCTAGAGCAAGTATGCAGCACTGTTTCCATCCTTTTTTTTTCTTTTTTGTTTTTAAACAGATCTAGGTGAACATGCAAATAGAGATGCAAGAAATCATAGCTGCACTCTTGGAAGAAGAGTTCACATGGATATTTGTTTTTCTGCATGAGCATGTCTGGAGGTCAGCAGGTTCACTGTGGCCTTTATAGTCTGTGTGTGTTAGGCACCACACATGTAACACGATCTGCGTCGAAGTCCTTCATCCCTCCTTGGTGTGTCTACACCCTCCCTCAGCTTTCGTCTGTACTACATCTTTGCCCGTCTATTAACACCCGTCTCTCCTTTGTCTGCTTCTTTTCCTGTCTCTCCTCCATCTTTCCCTTATTTGACTTAGACTTGTAAACCTTTCTCAATCACAGCCTGGAGAGACATCTGTCTAACTCCTCAGTCCTTATGGCTTTTGGCCCTGATCTTGTCTAGACCTATAGCACTGAAAGAAAAAAACAAAAAACAGCTGGGTTCCTTTTCTCAAAACCCTCTTGGGTTCCTACGTTGGGTTACTACATGACAATTCTGTTATCAGATTTAAAACTTTGGGGGAAGACCACACAACTGGACCGCCTGGCTGTATAGACGTCTCTCGATGTTTCAACTCTTTATTATTACTTTATATAAAAAAAAGGAGTTGTTGCCTCAAAATAGATATACTCTCCGGTGTGGCTTAGAGCTGCATACCTGAAAACAATCATTGAGAAAACTGAAAAGGACACATTTTTCCATTAGTTTGGAGAAATGCCACTAAACCTGGAAAATGTCCTTTTATCACATGAAAAAAATTGAATAAAAAGAAAAAAAAAACCAGGAAGTTATACTTAAAAATCAAAGTAAAACACAGATTTGACTGATCCCGTGTGAATGTGCTACCGAAACATCAACTGTAATGTTTGTCCTATTTTCCTCAGGACCTGTGGGAAGTCGGTGTCTTTCAACCTTTTTTGAAGGCAAGGTATTAACTTTCGTTAATTGCATATTATTTTTGCACAGCTGGCGATTTCCCACGGCACACAAGTGTGCTGCAGTACAGTGGTTGAAAATCCCTAGAATATGGCATCATTGCAGCTGAAATCGGACTAGAGCAAACTTCTCACATGGGGACTAATGGATCCAGATCAGTCGGTTGAAAGTCGGACTTATCCCTGAAAGGTAACATTCACCTGGACCGAATCTGGCCTACACACTCTTGAGCACGCTCCGTAGTTCCCATGTAAGGCTCGGACCTGGAAGTATTGGTGGAAGCCAACTTTTGACCCGTTTGTTTTGGTTTCATATTTAGTTTATTCCTCTTCATGAACTGTTGTTATAGGTGTTGTATAATATATATTTATTCCACTTTATGATCTATTTTTGATTTATTTAGCTGACTTGTGGTGTTTAATGTTTTGCCTTTGCGTCATGAAGCACTTTGTGTCACACTTGAACTGTATAAATGTATAAATAAAGTGGAGCTGAGGTGAATTTTTCTCACTTTCTTTGATACGCTAAGCTTTGATTTCAGAGATCACAGGAGGGAGAATTAGACGGGGGGGTTGGTTTTTTTTGGAAGGGGGCACTGAGGTTGTAAGTGACTGCCTTTGTTTCCTTTGTTTGGCTTGTGTTAGATATCTGGATGTGTACTGCAAGCTGACTGTACTGTAGTGCACTGATGCAATATGGTGTGTGTGTGTGTGTGTGTGTGTGTGTGTGTGTGTGTGTGTGTGTGTGTGTGTGTTGGGTGGGGCAGGATGATGGAGGAGGTCATGAAACGCGCTGAGTCTGTCCCACAGGATTTCTATCACTGATATATAGAATTACAAGCTTCACTGTGTGTGTAGTCGGTAGCATCGCCGTCAGCTGGTCGACACTGCCTCTTCCTCTTTGTCCTGCTTTGTTCACCATGCTGCAAATAGAAATCCTTCTTTTTTTTCTTTTCTTTCTTTTTTTTTTTTTTTAAAAGGAAAAAAGCATGACCCTAAATATATACTGTGGCACAAAACATGCCATTGGGAGTTGATGGGCCTTAAATAATACGAAGCAAAGAAATTAAAAACTCCAACACACAAAGGCCGGTAGCCAGAGGCCAACATGTAGGTGGTTTTAGTAGCTATTGGTCAAACTCACGTCCTCCACCCTTCCACTACCACAAAATATCCTCCCAGCAGTTTTGGTACTTACAAGTGTTCTGCTCTGAGTCTTGAAACTTACAAACGGGAGCTTTTATTGGTGCCTGTGTGCAGTGCCTGGTGTTTGTGCTGCGTGTTTGCAGTTTCCAGGCGCTGTGTATTTGTGCGTTTCCTGTGGTCTGTTGCCATATGGCAGCTATGTCGGCCCACAGAGCAAACACAGCTGGCTGCCTCCCGTGGCTGCACGGGGGTACGGCAGGCTGCCTGCAGATACATGAAAGCCTAATAGGAGGATCACATTCGCTGTCACATTAATGTGGCTGTTGGGCACTAATGCACCTTACAACCCGACGACTCCCAATGTGCCCGTGTTGTAGCCTGATATCAGACGGTCGCGATTAAGTCTCGTAACAACTGTCACATTTGAACCAGATGAGTAATTACTGAGAAGAGTTTCAGACAGTTACGGCTAAACTGATGTCTCCCTGAAATGATCATCTCTATAAACTGTGAAATTTGCTGAAATGTCTTGGTTTTTCCAGCTTGCATAAATTTGGGATGCTGTAATCTTACTACTTATGTGGTTGGTTGGTTGAAACTCTATGAAAGACGCACAAGTCGGTGTGAACCAGAGACGCAAAGAAGGAGATGAAGAACAGAAGAGCGGGAAGGTACTGAACGTTGCACATCATAAATAAAATGTCAGAAACACTGGTGCATGCTGGCCAGTGCTCAGGATAGTGTGAAATCTGCTCTCGCCCACTCCTTTCTTGTCCTCCCTCCCTATCACTCTCCCTCCCTCGTTCTTTGTGCATGTGTGTATGTGTGTGCAGGGTAATTGAGGTGTGTGACCTTGCTGTGGGCCTGGCAGGTGTACGGCAGGGGGATGAGATGGATGGAGGGCTGTGCTCTTATACGTTGGCTGGTAGCCTGCCGTTTATGTTCATACTGTCAATGTATGCGTTTGGCATCCTGTAGAGGAAAAAAAATAGAAGTGACTGCATGTGTGGGTGGAAGTGCAGTGTTGTGCTGTTGGGTTCTTTGCGTGCGACTTGGAAATTGGATCATGTATGTGGGTGTGTGGGTTATTGAGCAGACAAGAGGGCCCGTACCCTCTATATGCTGCAGTGTGCACATCTAAATCTAATTTAAAAATGAGCCGCATGGATGTACATTTTAGTTTAAACATCACTGTCAAAGTAATTTGTCAGTAAAATGGCCCTAAACTAAAATGAAGCGTTCGAGATGATGTCTAAATCTTTAAGCGTATAATTATTTGATTTACATTATTTCCTGCCACAAAGATGCTCATGGATCCTGTTTCTTGTGCCATCCTGGTCCTTCCTGGTGCACTTAAGAAGTCATATTTTGGCCAGCTGCTGTATATGTCTTTCTTCCCGTCCTCCAGGCTCAGTCATTAGCAGGAATTCTGGGTGGTTCTGGGGGGGCCTCGACTGTTGGAATGTCTCCATTTCCAGGAACGGCCCTGCAGGACTTTTAATGGGCCAAGACAAGTTGCTACTTTTTGTTTTGGTACTGCAGCATGGTCTCGAGGCCACACTGGTGGGGCGTGGGGTTGACTTGGTGCAGATTGGCTACGCTGTACGAAGAAAATCCCTCGCCATGTTGAGTCCTTTGAGTTCAGGTCTTCCCTTTTCATTCATGTGCACCGAACGGAAGCACACAGACCTTCTCACATCGTTCCGTTTGTTTTTCTTGTTCCTCATCAACGTCAGTCTTTAATTTCTTTGGTGGTTTGCAATCATAAGTGCTGCATTACTGCCACTAAGTGGTTTGGAGCGATTCTTCCACTCGGTGAATTTGCCAGATAAATCAGATGGCGCCCTAATTTTGGACCTGGACATTAGCTAGACGTCATCCAAACTATTATCACAGTGACGCCAAAATGATTGTTTCCAAACTGCACCTCCTCGGCTGTTGAAATATTTTATGTTTAAAATGTGATGTCAAGAGCTGGATCAAGAGGAAATATTATGACCCATGTAAATGAACTCAAATAATTTCCATCCAGATATATAAGTATTTTAATATTACATTTACCCGTGTAGTGCAATTGTCTGTTGGGTTTGAAAATCATCATTTTTCAAGACTCAAGTTTGAGTGGAAAAAGAATCTTAAAAATGTTCCTGTTTTGTAAGTGTTCGTGTCAGGGTTTTCAGATGTGTTAAACCACCTCGACGTTTGCCCCTCTGCGACATACTTTGACCATTTTTTGACAGGAAGAAATCATCACTCGGCTGGAGGAGCTGTAGATCAGACGTTCCTGTTTTCAAGTTGTATTTCTTTTCCGCACAGACAGTGATGACATGAGGAGGCACAGCAGGGAGACCTCCCTCCTCTCTGCTGGTGCTTGACATCGGTGTGGTGAACAAGATCCCTTAAAGAGACAGGAGCTAAAAGGAATTTTGCAACGAGGTGCAGCAGCTATGAACTGTATTGTTTTTAAATAGTATGGTCTTATTCAACATAAATGACCTTGTCAGCGACCATAGAATCACCTCTAAACCTGACCAGCTAGGAAGATACTTATGTCTCCTTGAATTTAGGTCTGTCACCCTGAAATTCACGTTGCACTGAGCAGCTTAAACGTAAGACATGATATCTAGTGTACAGTCTGCCGAGCACCATCCTCTCCAAAGAAGCGTCGGTGAGCTCTCCCACACCCACCCATCCTCTCTGCACAGTAGCACAGTGCATCTGTGTCATGTCACTGGGTTCTTGCGTCCCAGAGTAACCTACCCCCACCCTCCCATACCAGTGCAGTCTCTCACTCCCTCCCTTTCTCTGTTCTCGTGTCTCAGACCGTCATCGTCAATCTCTTCATTTTCTCTCTCTCTCTACCTCATTCCTCAGCACTCCATGCTTTCTCCTGAAGAAGTCTCCCCCTCTTGCCTGTTTCTGTCATCCTCTCACTTTCTATATTTAATGTGTGTCACTAGCCCTACCTCTCTCTCTCTCTCTCTCTCTCTCTCTCTCTCTCTCTCTCTCTCTCTCTCTCCCCCACCCTATCATGCAGCCATCACACACACACATCACTGCAGGCTCTCTCATGAACCATGCACAAACACAAAACTGTCTCTGTGCATATATTAACAGATCCAAGCTCCTAAGCTGACTGCTGCATGCATAATCTATCTGCACATACAGAATGTGAGCAGAGCATTTAAGATGCTGTGTGTGTGTGTGTGTGTGTGTGTGTGTGTGTGTGTGTGTGTGTGTGTGTGTGTGTGTGTGTGTGTGTGTGTGTGTGTGTGTGTGTGTGTGTGTGTGCATTGAGGACCTAGGCTCCACCCTCAGAAGACAGGTGTGGACCAGATTGAGTTCCACCTCATTTCCTTTGCCCTGCGCAGCTGGTCAAGGACACGTTTGCACACACAAACACAGCCCCATTGGACATGCGGTTATGCACATGAACACACATATTTTAAGAGCGTGGATATGCGTGCGCCGCAACTAAAGACAAAACATAGGTCACTGAAGGATCACACGCAGCATTAACATAAACTCAGCAAATGTGTTGAGGGTTCAGGAAACAGTCTGCCCTTCGATTCCTGTGGAAGAGGATTATAGCTGTGATTACAACTCAATTGGCTGAGTATTTCCATGGTGATGCAGAGAGATTTGTGGGCCCAGCATAAAGTAGCTGAAGCCCCTGCTACTGCATGCAGTAATTGTCTGTCACAAAAATACATGCAATGCAACACTCACCATCATGTTTACAGCTGTCTTTGCTATTTTATCTATCATCAGATTGGCCGCCCTTTTGTCCATCTGGCCTTAAATAAATTAAAAGGTAAACAGAAACACCTGTGAAAACGCATGCTTGACAGCCCTCTCTGCTGAGGCTGCTGTCCATCTGTGCACAGCTCATCTATTTTCAATGCAGCAGTTGCAGAGTTTTAAATGGTTCATGACCAGTATCAAAAGGTTGTAAAAAAAAAAATACGTGTTCAAATTGGGCTGCAACTAAAAATGAGTATAGTATTTGCTTTTGTTATAACGCTACAGAGGAATGGCAGCTGTTTATCACGGCTCTCACATGCATTTCCTCTCTCACCGTGGAAGATACGGGCAGGGCGACAGGTGAGGTGGGCAGGTGCAGTAACCCCTCTGTGACATCACCATCATCACGAAAGCTGCAGAACATGTGACATTCGGCACTACTGCTCGTGTTTCTGTCTCCGTTGTCACAATTAATGTTGTTCTTTAGTGAGCAACATGAAAACTCTGCTGCCCTCAACAGTTCCTGAAGTTACTACAATAACGCATGAATGTTGTCTGAGCAGCACACACCTGTTTGCTCTAGACAACAATGCGGTTTTATACAACTCTAAAAATTCAGTGTGGGCAAATTGCCACCTTGTTATCATTGCAGCCCTACTTAAAGTGCGTTATCTTATCCCTCTTTTGTGTCCTACATAATGACATTTATTTTTAAAAACAGCCCCTTTCTTTTGTAATGACATTTTTAGATTGACGATATCAGGACCTTGTTTATTTTTCACATGCAGGGTCACAGCAGCAGATGCATAAACGATGCAGACACAATAAAACCACGTGTACTGCGTTTCTCCCACACAAACTGCTGCTTATAAAGAAAGAAAGTGGGTGAGGATGTGCACACCAAAGCAATTTAGGACGAAAAAATTTCACTACAAATGTAAAGTATTGTTTAATTTTCTTGGTAATTCTGTAA
Organism: Xenentodon cancila; assembly: GCA_014839995.1. Lineage (NCBI taxonomy): Eukaryota > Metazoa > Chordata > Actinopteri > Beloniformes > Belonidae > Xenentodon > Xenentodon cancila. Next base: position 16,737,517 of record CM026212.1, read on the forward strand.
AAATATTTTTTATTGTGCAGGTCTTTCATTTTCCTCCTGTAATGCCACAAAAATGCACCTGAGATTGATTGTTGAGCCTAAGTTGTCCACAGGAGCGACTAAACTGGCATTGTTTTTGTTTTTCTCTGTGCGGACCTGTGGCGGACTGCTGACCTCTCCACGGGCTTGAATAGAGCAGAAACGGTTGTAGCCGTTTGTGCACTGGGATGACGTTATTTGCAAACCTCAAACTGGTTTGTTTAAAAAGACAGTTAACACATGCTCCTCCTGTACGTCTGCGTCTCAGTCCTGATCATCTCCATGCTGTATGACGCAATAAACAGGCTCTCCAACCATCAGTTGTAAATAAAGCACTCACGGCCCTCATCTTTTCCTTGTGCTTTACCCCTGTGTTCATTTTCTAAATATCTCGTAATATCTCTCAGCTGACACACCAATACAAGAGATTTCACTTTCTTTACGTCACTTAGAAGTGTTAGTTTCATATTTGATGAATTGCTGTTACTTTCATGCTCATGTTTGTTTATTTGGGCTACAGTCTCTGCGAATGACTAGAGAAGGATGAGAGGAAATCAGGCCTGTGCATACAATTTCTCAGTAATTGATCAAAAAAGAACCATATGTACACACAACTTTGTAAATCTGGCGAAATTACGGTGTGCACATTTCTGCGTTCATGTGTACGCAGTTTCACACATGCACCTGCAGAGTTTTATGCATGTGGGTCACAGTGTCTGGACTGCAGCCAGGAGACTTCCCTCTCACCCTTTAAATACACAGATTCTGTTTCATCTCCTTAAAAAAAGAAATGCAGCCGGAAGGAAGAGACGCAGGAAGAGCAGCTCTCATGTATCTGTATATCATGTGGCTGCACATACAATCATGCTGATGTTTGCACGTGTGTGGTCTGAGATGGAATGAGACCCCATGTGGGGATCACGTGTGCAAACGGATAAAGAAGTCTCTCTCGGCAGATGTCTCACATCCCCTCGTTCACACACTCGACATACTTTCACATATAGCTGTTCGTACAAACACGCCCTGCTACAACTTCAGGCTCGCATCGCTTTTCTTGCAAACACACCTCCTTTGTTAAACTCTCTCCACTTGCAAACACCAGATTTCCATCTGCAGCCTTATTTTAATTGGTATGAACTCATTGTGGTTTTGGATCGAGTACAAACAGCAGGGTGATTATTAAGGCCTGAGTCAGTCTTTTTGGTATGTAACAGTTAAACAGCATTGTGCAACTGGATAGTACAGTTCAGCACCTCTGCTCAGGTATGTGGGCTTGGTGGGACTTGCCTGACCTCCCCAGCGTCTGCTCGTAACACACTCGGCTTGATTTATACTTCTGCGTTTATATATACACAGAGTGGACTGAAGTTTATACTAGTGGCCGAAGCAGTGATCATGATTTCTCTTTTGGTTTGTGCCTCTCCGCCCCACCTCCAAAAGGACAGTTGCTTATTACGCCACTGTGATGAGTTTCTGTGTGTGATGTAACGCACTAATGGTTTGCACTTGTAAATCCAGCAAAGCAGAAAATGAGGAGTTTGCAGAGGAAATGATGCACAAGACAATTTAACTCACTTGCACGAACTATGAAAGGCAGCGTTCTGCAAGAAAGATTGAGTGAGCAAACTTATCAGTTATTGATAAGTTTTACAAGGTGCACCAGCGCATCTGTCTTTTATTGTCGTCATGTGAATTTAGTGTGTTCATGCAGGCTGAGGTGTATCCGTGTGCATTACAGAAGATCGTCCGGATGTGACACGGCAACTCCAAATCTCTCATAAGATGCTCAATCAGCAGGTGGTCTTGATTTTAAAAAAAGGAAAAAATGCTCTTCATGGAGCATGGAGCACAAAAATGTCTTCACTGTACTTCTCTTGGTGTGAACAAACCCTTCCTGAGAAACCTGTTGGCCAACATTTACGCAAACTAACACAACAACAGCATGATTCATGAGCTATATGAACAAATGAACTTCAATACTCCTGCTAAGAGCATTTAAAAGGCAGTGCACAGTGTTCGCCGTGTGAGCGGCTTGGATTTTCAGAGCCAGTCTCCACGTCCTCGACTTTCGTGAAACTCCTGTGAACCTCCGACTACGCGGGTGGACTCAAACACCCAGCGGTAAATCGGCTCTTCATGCGCTGTACTAACACACGCGGCGCTCCTTTCGTGAGTCATTATCAAAGTCAGTTATCTCTTAGTAAAATTTGACTTTCTTGTTTTTCTGAGCCGTCTGTTTGTTGGGATCCCCCAGGCCACGTTTCTCAGACTGTGTTTGAAGCAAGTTCAGGCTCGCCAGCATCCTGCACTCGGCATCCTGATGTTGTTTTAAAACCAGCGGCAGTGTGTCGGCATGCGCAGTCTAGTGGTCAGACATTCAAATTGTAATGTTGCAAACTTTTGATCAGAACAACCAGTGGACTGTGTTCAAAGAGTTTCCTGGAAGTCTGCTTTTTAAAAAAAAAAAAAAAAAAAAAAGCACATTGGGGAAAAAGGAAACTATCTCCCCCTCAGTGTTCCTTCTGATCATGAACATCCAAACTTCAATCGTTTGCAATTATTTCTGGAACCAGTCGCGTTACATGGTGGTTTTTGGGCTGAAGCTGGCTCGTCAGAGTTTCAGGGTTTGACGGCAAAGCTGCGTTTTATTTTGGAGGACTGACGTCACTCGGACTGTTGCCTGCTGCTGTGAGGGACACGCTCTGCTCAGCTGCTGGGATTCTGAGAAAAAGAAGAAAGAAGAGAGGGGGTAAAAACAGGCATGTGTTAAAAGGGTTATATGCATCGGCCCCCAATTTGCACACGCTTGCTCAAACATCTGACAAAGACCAACTCTTTTTCAGTTTCCCTCTTTCTCTCTCTCTCTCTCTCTCTCACACACACACACACAACACACAATCACTTTGTTCACAGCTCTTGATTTTGGCAGCAGCCACAGTCGGGCTGCTTTCATTAGCATCTGTCTAGACACAATTTATTACCAACTGCTCATTCCTGTTCTCTCTCCTTCTCTGTCGTCCTTTTTGTCTTATTGTGGGCTCACTTGTGCTGGATTTCAGACAGTCTCGAGTTGATGAGTCTGTCACCCTCCTCTTAATGTGGGTGTCATTTTCCTGCTTGTCCCCAAAGAGGAAGTCTGTCTGTCTGCCTCGTCTGTCACATCGTGCATCCATCCGTTTCTTGCATGTGTTGGTGCGCACGTGTGGGAGTGGGAGTGGGTGTGATGGTTGGTGGATGGTAGGCTTGGTTTTGACCATGACCTTTTACAGAAGTTCACTGAGGCGAACATCTCCAACCACAGTCAGCCTGACACACCACCTCGCTGTCTGTAGCTCCGCCAGCTCTGGCCTAACAACACATGCATGTTTACACGCAAATGAGACAGAAGCAGACTGTCTGCCTCTCCCGTGCATACACACTGAAATAATGAGGACACCACCCATTTCAAAGATGGTTTTACTGGCTTAACTTGTTCTTGAATGCTGCCACAGCTCTGGTCTTAGTGTGTCTTTCTAAGCATCTTTAGCAATACCCCTCCAGACCAAACAGAGGCAGTGTAAAGCAAAGTCCATGTGCCAGCCTCTCACATAAGGCACAACAAAGTTTACAGTCATCAAGACTTTGAGTCTTCGTTCATATACTCGTATTGATTTTATTGAGCTTTAAATATTTTGAAGTTTGCTGGTCATTCTTTGAAACCAGGAGACTTTGAAACCGCTTTTATGAGTAACTGCGACAACTGCAAAGCTGTTCTCATGTGAGATGCTGAAAAGGCTTTCCAGAACAAAAACTCCAAAGAGAGATGAATTGAAAAGGAGACATTGAGGGTGTAGGGCTGGAGCAAAATGGAGAGCAAGGAGGAAGAAGTGTGAAGCATTTCTTCCCTCAATTGCCATGGAAAAATGGGAGATCACATGATAATCTTGGAGCACTGATGCAGCAGAAACATCAGATATTCCAGTATCACACAACATATTCCTGACTCAGGCGCCTCTGTACACAGATTTCAGAAAATACAAGCAGAAACGGGCTGCAGAAAGAGTGGTAAAGGTAAAGGAGGTGGTATTGGAGTGGTTGATATGAAACAGATGGTATATTCCTGGACATGCCACTGTGGAGGAACATCTGCGCAGCCTGGATATAGAACCGTCGCTGTCGGTTTCCTTCCTAAATTTGATCTGCCAACACTGCGTGTGATTTTTATCAGTTAAGCCGTTGCCAGGCTACAAACCCACCACCTAAATACAGATATTCTTGGCGATTATATGGATATTTCAACCGAGCTTCTCTCCCTGCTACACTTTGTCAACTGTTACTTTATTTTTCCCGTTTGGGCATTTTATAGATGTATTCAAGTCAGTTCAGCTCAGTTACCATGTGACGTAGCTCCAAAGATTAGGGTAGATCTGATCAAAAATGCAAACTCAGAGTCTTACTAACTTAATTTTGAAGATTTGAAGAGATGGTAACTACAATTAAACATACAACCAAATGATGCCTGTTCTCAAATGCTTGAATGAAGCAACTGGTTGAGAAAAGAAATGTTCCATCTCAGTCTCCAAATCTGTAAACGTGAGCCAATGGGGAGACGTCACTTCTTCTGTCGCCTTGACAATGTCCTTATCTACCCGTGTCTTGATCTCGCACGCACCTTCAGGATGTAGTGTGACAGCATTCCTGGAAATATTCAAGTTGTTCACAAAACAAGGCGGCCTCGCTTGTGATCAGCTCCTCGATGCCCGAACGCAACGTACACGCATCTGATAGCAGGCTGCTGATTTAGCTGATTTTCTGCTTTGAAACGCACAACAATAAGCACAGCAGACAAATACATGGCTCCGAGACGCAGACACGGGCAGACAGTACATCTAGACTGAGGAAGCAAAGCTGCAGAAGAAAAACCCTGTCATTTAGTTGCATCCCTGCAGCAACGCGGTGGTGTTTTGTGTGCATGTGTAAGCGTGTGGGTGAGCGTGTGTGCAGGTATGAAGCCTGTTGCCCTGACTTGAATCACCAGTGACTAAGGCGCAGGGCAGCCCAAGCACAGCTACTAAACTCACGACATGCAGGTTCACGCACGTCGACTGAAGTGTGTGAGGTGCTTTTAAGTTAGAAGTCATTGTGATCAGTAAGACAAAAACAGACGCGCCACACTGTGTTAGAAACAGTCTGTAGGTGTGCACATGAAAGACACATTGATCTGGATTTGACATCTATTTATGTTTGTTTGAAATATTGTATATTGGCGTGCTTCAGAGCTGGAACATTTGGGTTTGAGGCTTTTAGTTCTTGGAAAATACCTCTTTGGTGCTTGGTTTAATGGATTTCTGAGGAACGATGTTTACTCAATGCCTGAATTACAGTTTTTTTTTTCACAAGTTGACCTCATTTTGCTGACCTTTCACCCGGAGAAGTCTTGGAAATGTTTAGTTGGAATATACTAACAAAATGCATCAGGAAATGCTTAATTATATCTCATTCTTATTGAAAATGTACTGATCCCAAAGTTCTGTCAAGCAGATTCTGATTTTCTCTTTAAGAACTATAATTAACCCGCAAACGATGGCAGCGGCTGCGTCCTAAGAGCTCTGCTGGCTTTGTTTTTATTCTCCTAACCTTTGCTTGCTCTGAGCTAAACATTTATCAGCTCCAGCTCCCATAAGACACATTTTCGCTCCGTCGCCAAGTCTGAGCTGCATGTAGGAAGTAAACACAAGGAAACTCGAGACTGCAGGCTACAGTGCTGCAGAAAAGAGCCCGAACTGCCACATAGAGTTCGGTGGAGTAGGTATAGAGCGACACAAATCCTAACAGATGATCAGCAATGCCAGCGTTTGTCAGGTGTGCAGGCTACATGCATACCTGGGGTAAAATAGTAAAGAAAAAATTTATTTTAGTAATGAAAAGGTTGTGGTTGTAATCCAGTTTTCAGCAAACAAAAAAACGTGCTTTTATTTTGACAACCCCTCAGAGTAATAAATGCCGGTGTAGCGTTTCGATGTCTGATAAGCTTTCATGTCACTCATCCAGTATTTAATCTGCTCTTCCTGGATAGTATTACAGCTTCTCCTGTTTTACATATTGTTCTGTATGGGTGTGAAAGCCAGCTGAGGTGACTGCACACTAAAACAAATAACACTAAATCCTCGTGTCATTTCCTATCTGTCTGTAAAAAAACCTGGTCTGCTTTCACTCCCTCCTTATCTGCTTCACTTTCTCCTCCTCCTTTTTCTTTTACCAGACTCAAGGTCTCTCTCTGTGCTTCTTCTCCCCCATTCCTCTCTGCCTCTTCATCTCCTTTTTATCTCCTCTTCCCTCCACCTCTGAGCAGTCTTTGTTGCTCGCTCCTCTGCCTCCCTCTCACATGTGTTTAATGTCATTGAGTGATGCACCCACTGGTTAACCTTTACAGACAAAAGATAAACATCACTTTCTTTATCTTCCTGTCTCCCTCTCAGCCTTTCAGTGCTGTTCACATGTTCTGTCTCATCTCATTTTCATCTCACTGTTTCAGAACAAACATATAATTTCAAAAAAAGTTTGTCCTCCACCTCACCAAACCTCATTTATCTCTGACCATCTTTTTCACAGCCCTCCCTCCATCTGTCTCTCTCCACACTCCTGATATCAATCAAAGTCAAAAGATAACACTTAAGTATGTGACATTTAAATGTGTCATGAAAGAATATCTTGTAAAAAAAAAAAAAAAAAAAAATCATCCTTCAGCTCGTATACAAACAGCTCACTCTGACGTTTCTTCGTTTCTTTTTTTTTTTTAAGTTGGTACCGCTAAAAAAAAAAACACCCACATTCTTCTTCACACACCTACACACACAGCTGTGGACCTTCAGGGAGTCTGCACTTTGACCTCTGGAGCTTTAACCACCAGGCTGTAAGGATCAGTAGAAGCTGAGCCAGCTTTTTCTGCCTGATATTGACACAACTGTCACACACCCTGCACAAGCTGCTGAGCACACTACCTTAGTGTGTGTGTGTGTGTGTGTGTGTGTGTGTGTGTGTGTGTGTGTGTGTGTGTGTGTGTGTGTGTGTGTGTGTGTGTGTGTGTGTGTGTGTGTGTGTGTGTGTGTGTGTGGTCTCGGCGGAGAAGCATATGGAGGCCGTCGTGTGTGGGTGCGTTTTATGGTGCAGCCTTGCAGGTAGGACATTAGAGAGCACAGAAGAAAGACAGGAGCTGGGGAACAGGTGGGTTCACCGGCACTTACAGCTGTAAGAAACGATGGGCTTCTGCGGCAGATAATTCAGGTTGCAGACCCTGATCCGCAGGGTGGAGCCACACGAAGTTTACGCAGTCTGAACAAAAGCAAAGTGGGTCCAAAGTGTTTGTGTGCAGGTGAAAGTTCAGAGTACAGGCTGGGTTACAGGAGAGGAGGAGGACGACGAGAGACACTGTGACATTTAGCTAGAAACTTGTCAGCCACAACCGTTTGTTAAAAGGGCATCTTCAGTGTATGTGGGAGTGTAAGAAATGAAAGGGTGTGTGTTGATTTGTTGCTCTGTTTCTGCTACTTATGTGTGTTTGTGGTGCATTTGCTTTAATGTTTGAGCACATTGCAGGTGCTGTTTGTTCTCAGGGTGTGTGTGTGTGTGTGCATGCATGAAGGTGTGTGTTGGGGGTGGAGGTGTGCCAGGGTGCCACCTGTCCTCAGTCATGTGGCCCAGCACTGACACTGACTCACTGAACGGGCGACACATGAGGAACACACACACACACAGATGGCCACGGCGCTGGTCCAGGACCTGCTGTGCATTTTGGCTGACACACACACGCTCGCACTGCGGCTTCACAAGCCACACTGAATGACATGGCAGCAATATCATGACCACAGAGCACTCAGTGGACATCACACATGCATAATGAAATAACCATGTCAAGAAAATGACATGTGCTGTGGTGCAGGAGTTACCGGGGGCGTCTTTTAACATTTATGAACTTTGCTTCAACTCCAGTGTCACACACACACGGCCCACTGGTGTCCTGGTTGCACCAGTTGGACTTGTCCCAAACTTATGGATCAAATCATACAACATTTTTTTTTTTTTTTTTTTTTTAAAAAGCACCATGACATTGTGAGTTTTGTGGCTGTTCACGTCTCACCTGTGGTCTTTCATGTCTTATTTGCAGGAGGTAGAAGTTGTCATGGTGGCCCGTAGCTCCTGAGGGAGAGAGGGGAACCGCTTTACCTGCCGTCAGCAGGTAAGACTCATTTATTCAGCTTCTCTTCTCTTTTTTTTTTTGTGCACAAATATGCAGCAAAGTTATATGACAGTAAAATAAAAATGTTAAATGTTGTCAAACATGTTGATATCATTGAGTTTCAGTAAGACAGGTAGAGCAAAAGGGCAAGATTTGTGAGAAGAAACTGAGTAATGGGAGTAGGAGGAAGGTTGAGAGCACATTACTCACACATTCATTAGTTGAGAAGGTGGTGGGTTGTGAAATCGTGAGTGGATCACTTCATCTTTACAGTCTTGATCACTCACAACCAATTCTTTTGATCTGTGTGTTGCAACTCATGAAAGAAAAACTAGTCTACTTTAAAGGCCTGTGGGTCATATTAAACCTTTAAGTCTTTGCACTTCAAAGAAATAAAAGAGGAAAAAAGTTAATGATTAGCTCGTTCTTTCACTGGTTTGCAGTCCTCAAACAATGCACAGCAGTGCTTTATCAGGCATGAAAATGTGTTATTTCTCTTCTTTATTTGTTTTCTCCACAGTTTTAAACTATTTCTTATGGCTCTATGGCATTGATTTAAGACATTTAATATACAAAACACTTAAGTGAATTTAATCACCATGTTAATCATTGATTAAAATAATGCACTACAAAATCCACTACTGCCCTGAAATGTTCTCACTTCATCGTGCGAGGTGTGACGGTGCGACCTTTGGTTCTGCCTCGGTACAGTCTGGTTCACTTCTGTCTCGTACCCAAGTGGAAAGAAGGTCGCCATCGTCGAGGATGTCACTCTCACCAGCAACACTCCTGTTGCCCCGGTGATTCTGCGATGCCAGCGAGCAGCATCACACACTGATGCAGCGCTTTTGTTTTAACGGGGAGGGTTTCTCTGCACCAGCATGATGTGACTGCCATGTTAAAAGGACTTAAAGGACTATTCCAGAGTTAAATCAAGCTCTAGATCTGCTGCTAGATGGTTGTGAGAGTAGTGCGATCGATTTTAGGTCACTGGCACCTTAACTCCGTAACATTCGACGACCAAATGTCAAGATATACAACTGTTAAATGTTCCCGTACAAACGTAAAAATCAGAGTCAAACGTACCTGGGTTTATCTGTAGGGACCCTGTCCACTTTCTCGCTTAAACTGAACGATGTTTTCTTAAACCCGTTGATTCTCACGTTACTTCTGGTCCTTTTGAGCCGACGTTTATGCTGCAGAGGTTTTGACCGTTCTAACTCCTGTTAGTAAATGTGACACATGCACATATAATGCAGTTGAGCGGTGGTAACGTCTGAAATCATCCTGCTGTGGTTGAAGGCAGTCGTGGATGTGAGCTGAAGGCAGCAACTTTGATGACGGACTTGGAGTCTGAAGCAACATCTTGTTGCCAACTAAAAGCAATGAAAAAGACCATTAAGAAGATACTTTTATAATGGTTTTACAAGGCACCAGCTGTATATAAAGTCATTTAAAGTTCCAAACTATGTCTATATTATTGGGCCAATAATTGCAAAAAAAAAAAAAAAAAAATGGATAAATCAGAGCGAGGCCGTCCTCTTCCATCGTCTCCTTCAGGACTGTTATCTTGACTTTGTTGGGCCGGCAGTGATTTCAGGAATTCTACTTCTTCTTCCAGCACTGACTGCTTCACGTGCGCTTTAAGACCTGAGGAAGGATAATTTCAGCCCATGACGCGTTACTCACCATTGTTGGCTGTGTATAATCATGGCTCAGGTCTGTCTCCGGTGGTGGTCGATAAGGTCATGTGGTTCTGAGCCCCTTTTATTTTTAGAACGAGTCACTTGCTTTGAGCTCTTTTCTACAGATCTGGTTGCTTTGATTCTGTCATTAGAGCTTTGAAAACTCATTTACTCTTAATTGTGTAAAACATTTGATATCTGGTTGAGGAGAAGTGCAGTCCTTCGCTTATCATACATCTGCAGTCGGGATTAGATGCTTGGGAACCGGAGGGGAAGCCAATGCTGCGTCCTTGAATAAGGATCTTAATTATCAGGGTTGCAGTGCTCCGTTCAAGCAGCTTCATGACTGATACATGTGGGTGTACTAAGCCAGTCTGTCTGTCTGCCTGCGTGTGTGGCTCCGTCTCCTCGTGGGGTGTGTGAGTGAGTGAGTGTGAGTGTGTGTGTGTTTAAGTGTGGAGGTGATTATTATCGTGTCTATCGGTTTCTGTGTACCCGGAGTCTGACTCATGTTGTGCCACATGTACGCACACGCAGTCCCACACACAATCCTACACATCGGAGGCCGAGCAGTGCCATCTGTACCAGGGACACGGCCTCCGAAGTCTGCATGCATACTCACATTCTTACCAGCATGCACATGTTCTTTTCATGTTTTATTCTGGTACTGCTGTCTAGACCTCGTTAGCATTATGTTCTGATTATTATTTTTATTTTTTTTTTTTTTTAATGTGGCTGGTATGTCAGGAATTCTTGGGGTTCGCACCCATGGGAGAGCTGCTGGATACTGTATATTTTGAATGTGAGAACTGAGCTGTCTTGGTCCCTGATCTCTTTAATTACACCCATGAAGCCCATGCACACATGCACTATACTAACAATTCTATACTCTTAATTACTTAAAATACACGTTAGTATTCCACATAACTATTAAATTTAAAGGACTGATGCACACAGCACTTCCTTTTTTTTGGGGGGGGGGGGTGAGTGATCGCTTCTAGTCACTCACACACACACACACACACACACACACACACACACACACACACACACACACACACACACACACATATACATTTAGGACCTGCAAGAAAGTCTGTAATGTCTTGGCTTTAATTGTTGTGGGAGAGGAAGGGTGGGAATTCAGCTCTGACATATATAATTTTCACACACTGTCATTATATACAATATAGTACACAGCTGGAGGAAGCAAAGAATGTGGGGACGGTGTGTGTGGTTGGGGGGGTGTTGGCACACTGGGGCTCCTCCCATAACCCACATCAGTCACCAGTCCTCTTCTTGATCACTTTGCAGGGTTAATGGTATCCCACCACACTTTTACAGTGCAGTTAGTCACACAAAGCTGAGACACATTGGAGTTGATTGAGAAGCTTTTGGGCCAACCACAGGAACCTTTTCACAAGGTGGGTTTCCATTATCGGGGGTCTGGCCTAGTTTTATAGGGATTAGTTCAGTGGCGCGTGTCTCTGTTATCAGGGATGGCCCACAGTGTGAATGCTCAGGAACCTCTGTGGGGCCAAAACGTGACCCTGTCCTAGGTTAGGTTCTTCAGCACAGTCCTGAAAAGCTGCTGGGTCGGGGCGGGGTTGACTTTGTGCTGACTGGATAATCTGTAGGCAGCCGTCTCAATGTCCTCTTCAACTGTGATCATCGTTGTCTCATATCATTTCTAGCCCCCGCAGCCGTGCACGCGAGCAGCAAAGCAGCTGCAACCATCTCAGCTCCTTCAGTGCTGATCGTGTCCTTCCAGTTTCTTGTTCTTCTTTTGCTTTGTCATAAGTCTTTTTGTTTTATTTGGCAAATAGTGGAAGTGGTGCATTATCACCATCCGGTGGTGTGGAGTGGTAGTTTGCCAAACTAGTGGATCCTACTGGACCCGTCACTGTAACTGGAGACGTAAAGACTGAAAACGGAGAGGAGGAAGTTGACTCTGTTACCAGGTCACCCTGGACCCCTGCTGATGGAAACCCACCTATGGTTCTTCTAGTGCTTAAGTTCCCATTTTTGGGTTATCTCTGCAGGAACTACTGACAGTTTTGTAGGTCTTGTAGAGTAGGTTTCCAGAGCTAACAGGAGGGGAACCGTTTCTAATGCAGCTGGACATTGAATGGTTTACAACAAGTGAAACATCAGAAACTGCCATTACAAAAAAGAAAAAGTGGGCCATATAAACGGGTGTGGTGGTGTTGGTGCTTCTGAATGTCTCCAGATCAATAGGAGGCATGTGAAGCCCAGGATTTATGGAATCAATAGGTGACAGAGAATTTTCAAAATATGGCTGTTGCATCACTTCAGAATTCCCGTCTGCAAAGGGAGCAAAAAAAAGTGAAGTTGCATTATCCTTTAGGGAATTTGTTATTCCCTACAACCATCAGGGAGTCCCTGTAATAGATTAGTCTAAATGCACCTTCTCTCAGCACTCCTGATGGAAGATTTTCCCCAGTAATCTGCCTCACAGGGAATATGCGAGAACGCAATACAGCAGCGGATGATCTAGGTCAACTGAAGCAACTTCCTTCAAACGAGTAGCAGCTTGACACGCAGAACATTTGCATTGATAGCAGTGTGCATCTATTTTTGTCAGGGTGAGACCAGCCAGGTCTGAAATAGAAGGAACTCTGGGCTACGGGGATAAATACATGACACGGGCAAGTGTGAATGGAGCGCAGTAGATAATATCAGCAACGTTTACAATGCTCTATTTTATATGGTAGATTATTCAGGACGTAAGCAATGCAGGCTATAATAGCTTCCAGATGACGTGATAAAATGCATTTGCAGCAGGCTTGTACATAATGATGATTACAACATAAAGGCTACAGCTGAATTTGTTTATTGTGCCATCTGGAACTTTATTACCTCATTTTCATATCCCACATATTTACCATGCTATATGTATTGGCTCTATGGAAACTTTTGGACAAGTGCCTTATGTCTTCAGCTCTCACTTTTGCAAACTCATGGCAGCTGGAAATTTGTTCACTCTCACCACACATACAAATAACTCTCTGTACAGTATCTGTCTGGTTGCACAGCTGTCTTATCGACGCTCGAGAGAGGAAAAAAAAAACCCCATATAGACCTTCCACTGTGCTGTTGTGCTCCTCCTCTTCCCCAAAACTAACATCATTCATGCACATAAGTGTTACTTGACAGTGGACCTCCCCTGGTAAATTACGTAACACATACTCCATCGTGGACTTGAACCTATCAAACTCCTCACCGCAGATAAATACAGGAAGAAATGACTTTAGTCGCCTCAAAATATGGGTCAAATGGTGTGTTAATGGTGTGTTGTAAAACGAGAGAACAGCGAATGTGAGAGTGACCGAGTTGTTCTGGGCCAGGTAAGTTTCACAAGGTTCCGATTCTATTGTTTATGTTCTTTTTTTAAAGGTGTTGTGACCATAAATAAACTGCGTGTGTGAGTATCCTGAAGTCATTGCCTCAACATCATCCATGACACACACCCTGCAGCGTCTAAATTTACCTCCGGTTCCCTTGTTGAGACGGTGTTTTCTAAATATAACCTCTACACGTGTGTGTGTGTGTGTGTGTGTGCGTGTGTGTGTGTGTGTGTGTGTGTGTGTGATTCTGTTGGTGGCACCAATGTAGCTCTTTGGCATTATTACAGAGTACAGGATGGTTACTTTGGCAACAAAAAGCTGGAACAAATGTTTCCGTTTTTGGAGAGAACCATTTCTGTTTTCCAAAGGCTTGTTTATCTCACGCGGGATGTAAGCTGGTGGTCTTTGAGAACAGGGCATGTAATTGTCATGCATGTATCAACACGTTCATCTCACACATTTGGATAAAACTGTAGTTTTCTGGGGAGCTGGTAGGACAAAACACATTCATGACTTTTCTGTCTGCTTGCATTTCCACTGCAGACAAGAATACTGAAGCATAGCGGCCAGTAGTAAACAAGTGAAAGCACATCTTAATTCGGCTCAATAAACCCTAAACTTCACTGTAACACCATTCTTAAAATAAAAACTGCTGGGTGGCGGTTTGTGTGGATCTGTGCCAACTGGTTATGCTGTAGGCAGGAGATGACGATGTTCTGCCATCTTAATGTCTGAGTTGTCTCTTCTCGTTTATCTCCATCACTGGAGTTCATGCAAACTACTACGGGTGGCAAACAGTGAAAAGTAGGCAAGTAGGCATTACCGTCAAGAGGTATTGGAGTACTTTGGTAAATCAGTGGATGCTACTGGGTCCATCACTATAAATGGAGACACGACAGCTGAAAGGACAGAAGAGGAGGTCAGGCCTCTTACAGTTCACAGTTCCAGCCTACAAGGTTTTCCTCTGGACCCCGCGGCTGGAAACCTGTCCAAAAACAAAGTTTCTTTTCCTTATTATTGGTACCATCCTCTCTGCATCCCTGTCTTTATACTATAGAAGGTCATAGATGCAAGAAGGTATTTGTAAGTAAATATAAAAACAAATACAAAACTAATACAGATAAAGTAGATGTTTCCTTGTATATTTACTTTATGATTCCACGTGTAGTAGTACTGTGGCCTCTGACACTACTGTGGCAAAGCCCTTCATTTTTATTTCAAGGTATATTTGCGTACTTTTACAAAAGTGTTTATTTTGCTTGATATCAGCAAACAGACTTAAGTTTCAGCTACCATCCCAGTGGAACAACTGTGCATCACTAATGTCACATACACTACATGGCCAAAAGTATCAGCTCACCTGCCTTAACTCGCATATGAACTTAAGTGACATCCCATTCCTGTCCATTCCCTGTCCACAAGGTTTAGGAGTGTGTTTATTGGAATTTTTTACCATTCTTCCAAAATCGCATTTGTGAGGTCACACTGATGTTGGACCAGAAGACCTGGCTCTTAGTCTCCCCTCTAAATCATCATTGTGATTGACTCTGCAGAAAGTTGACAACCTCTTACCACTATGCACCTCAGCATCCTCTGACCCCGCTCTGTCAGTTTACATGACCTACCACTTCGTGGCTGAGTTGCTGTCATTGCCAAACACTTCCATGTTCTTATAATACAGCTGTCAGTTGACTGTGGAGTATTTAGGAGCGAGAAAATTTCACGACTGGATTTGTTGTACAGGTGTCATCCTATCACAGCTCCACGCTGGAATTCACTGAGCTCCTGAGAGCGACCCGTTCTTTCACAAATAGTTGTAAAAACAGTCTGCATGCCGAGGTGCTTGATTTTATACACCTGTGGACACGGAAGTGACTGGAACACCTGACTCCCATTATTTGGATGGGTGAGTGAATACTTTTGGAAATAATGGTGTATTAACAATTAAACTAGCTCATGGCAAAGACAACTAGGACGCAAGAAGAGAAGATGAGAAAGAGACCAAACAAAAGTAAAAACTTTGTAAAAACAACTTCACATCCACTGCCTTTTGGGGGACTGACGGTGCTTAAAATGGTAGTTTCCCTGTGCTGCTTTAACTAACTTTTACTTAAATTGCAAAAAATGAATAAAAGAGTCTGAGAAAACCTGGTGAGATGATTGTCAGGCTGTGGTGCAGATTAAAACTTAGGGTTTCCATCTACAGCAGACATGTCAGTTTGATGTAGAAGCATAAATCAAATTTAAAAAAGTTAGATGATGGGTCCTAAAAATCAAATATTCCTTCAAATCAAACTTCTTGGTGTTGCTTTGAGGATAGACTTACTCTAAACTGTTAACTTGCTTATTAGCTTATGTTTGAATGTGCAAATTGGCAAAAATACAAAAAAAAACCCTGCTTTCTAAACCTATCAGTGTGTTATTCAATGAATATTCCATTCTTGTTCCAATCTATGGTTTAGAGATAAAATCAACAGAGGGGGCTCTCCAGCCCTACGCTTGTGTATTTATGGGGGATCATTTGGAGGCGGTTTGTCAATTTCTGCGTTATATATGTCTATATTTGTGCGCCTATTAATAGTGGACTACTTAAATCCCCAACTCTGTGATACTGTTCCTGGCTTGCTCTGGTGTCGTGGAGTGTACAGCTCTTCCTCGTCCAGAAATAGAGCAGCAGAAACGTGTCCTCCACAGTGCTGGACTCCAACAGTCGGTCACGACACACACGCACGTACCAGCGATCAAACCATCAGGAGGATCAGCTCCGGTACCGGGAGTCGGACTCGTGCCAGTTTGCTCTGTCAGGGAATTCCGGTGACGTCACGTGCGCGCGCCTCCGTTTGTCGCGGCCCTTTAAAACGGCGCTTCCTCCGCGAGGAGCGCGAGAGCAGGAGAGACCCGAGCGAGCGGAGCCGTACGAGGCGAAAAAACCCCACTGAAACTTAGAAAAACGACTGAATTAAAGAGGAAGGAGCCCGGCAGACGCGTCAGAGAGGCTCTCCGGTTTCACGGCTGTCTTCTAGCGGAAGCGGCAGACACCCGCTGGGATTACCGGGATCCGTAGTCCGCCGGCAGGGAGGAATTTCTGTCCTCACTCGGAGTTCCAAACTTGGGAATACAAAGACCGTGAAGTCGACTGTGGACCCGGCGGATCCGGATATTCATTTTAAAGAGCTCTTTCTGTTCCTTGGAGGGTTAATTTGAAACGTATCCGTGAACGGTGAGTACGGGAGCCGCTGCGGGAACATTTAAAAGTCCAGTTGGATTTGTTTTGGTTGTAACATGAGAGCTGATGACGAAAGGCGAACTTTTGTAAAGTTTTTGTTTAAGTGTTTTAAGCCACGGCAGCGTATGTTTGAACAGTGTTTGGAATAAGAGCTGTTTATTTGATTCAATTATCGTAACTGACTAAAGAGACTGATCGATGACGTGGGGGAATTTGGCTGTTTTTCTCCCCCCGATTCCCACGCGTGAGTGTCTCATTTAGGGGAACTGCTTTCTTGATATCAACGACTGATCTTTACCAAGCCTGTTAAATCATCCAACGCACGTGGGCAGTGTAAATTCTGCGGTTAAATGGTGCTTTGATGTTGTTCAAGACTAATGTCACTTCTCCGGCTGGTCTCCCAGAAATATCTCGATGCTGGTATTGATTACTGCTGTTCCGCGTGTCCACGGTGTGTGAATACACCGGTCAGTGCTCGTTATTTATTATCTTATGAATGAAAGTAGTATTATTGGGAGTCGATCGGATACTAAATTGGCACTTTTTGCTCCTGAAGCCCCTAATCATGCCGTGGTCATCGAAAGGAAGGAGGACAAATCTGCTGGTGTAAGATCTCACGCTTTTGTGTGTGTGTGTGTGTGAGTGGGAGTGGATGGCTCTGCTGGACTCGGAGTAGGGGGTGGGAAGGATCACTGAGGTCGGCAGCCGTGCTGAGTGAATGGATTGCTCCCACCTCCGTCAACCCCCCAGTCAGTCCTTCTCCACACAAAGAAGTCGGTCTGAAAGGAAGTGATTTGCATCACCTCTCTTTTTTGGGGGGAGGAGGGGCGGTGTTTTGGTGCTGCCCCCTAGGTTTCTGTTTCGGGGTTATTCGCTGTCTGACCACGTCGCACCGTTTGGTCATTGGCAGGTACTGTCTGTGTGTTTTGTTCCAGTTCGTCCTCAGATAGCTGCTCGGAGTTAGGCACAGCTGCGGTTTAAAAAGAAAAACAGCTTGCAGACGTTTTGTATCTTTTTTTTCTGCTGGTCAGCAGACGAGCAGCTGATGACTCTTAGACTGGGGGGTGGCCTGTAAGACATTTTATTGCCTGCAATAACTCACCTCAGGTCAGAGGGAGCGGAGTGTGTTGGTATGGGGTCTCAGTAAAACAACAACAACAAGAAAAGACTCCTTTGAAGGTCCATTTCCGATCACTGGGATCGATTGGCGTGGAAAACAGCAGCACGTTTTTTGTTTTTTCTTCTGGTGTCGCCGGCTGCAAAAGTTAAACCCCGCCCCCGGCACACAGGAGCGGTTGTGAGCTGCCTCTGCTCGCTCCGCCCCCGGGCTGTCCCGTGATCATTGAAGGAGCGCGTGTGTATGTGTGTGAATGGACAGTCACCGCCCATTTTACTATGAACGGTCACGTACAAGCAGACATTTTTAACTCGTGCACGCAAGTAGTGAGGGAGGGAGGAAGGGAAGGAAAAGGACATGAAGGCAATGACACTCTAATAATGAGTCACACCGCTTGAGTAACAAGAAGTGAGCTGTGTTTATGGGCTGGTTTCTGTTACACTCCACACCTCTCCTTCCCCTCATGTGTAGTGGAAATGAAAGTGTAACTGTATTTATAGGCGATTGAAAATTGACTTTGTTCTAGTGTGTACAGTGTGAGAAATAGGTCAGTAGGCTGGCTTAACTTACTCATCCACTTTGACAGTCGATAGTGTTGAAGAACCATGTGTGCATGTGACATACAAACCGGTGTCTGCGTTACAGAGGTCAGACGGGCTGAGCAGGTGACCAACATGAGACTGTTGCAGCTTTTCCAGTAAAGCGCAGTTTTTGTCCTCCAGAAAGAAACTCAAACTGAAAGCGAGGGAGAGACGCGTGATAAGAGTTTCCCATCACAGTATTTAAAACGGCTGTAGTGTGTGAAACGCTCAGTACAGCATTATTTATTGCACTATAGTAACAAGCATATTTACGCTCCAGTGGTGGTACATGGATCATGTCAAGGCTGCAGGGTGAAAGTTTATTGAGTTTGTTTGGGGCCAGCTGGGGGCGAAAACCCAGTTAGCCGAGTGTGGAATTCCACCTTTCCTTGTGAGACAGGCTTCTGTGGACTTGAGTGTCTGAATGTGGAGGTCTGAAAAGCTCTGTAACGATGTCTATCATGTGAAGGGGGGGTTCTCCAGAACATCTGACCTCTGTCAAGTAGAAGACAAAGGTAGAACATGGTTAAGAACAAACCATGCTGCAGGTTATCAGACAAAACCTGAATGTTCACTGTGAAGCAATGAGTGTTGTAGTACAAAAGTTCAAAGTCAGGTGAAGTGAAGTTGCACTAATACACCACAAAACAAGTCCTTTGAGTCTTCTAGAAGACAAGCAAATGTTTGACAATGACAAAGAGAGTAATGCTGTCAGTTTAGTCCATCCCAGTTTAGAGAGGAAAAGCTGTTTGCTAAATCAGCCGAGTCTAGTAAAACGAGTAAAACTTTCCCTTGCCACTGATGATGAAACGTGGTGGAAGGGGGGTGTGTGTGTGTGAACCTGCACGGCATAGTGACTCCTATCTAAAGTTGCGTAGGCTCCCACTCCTTGGAAAAATGTGATTTCTTTCCATTCCTCCCCTGACCTCACCTCGTGTGACTGCTTTTACCCGCCTCAACCACACAGATTGCTTGAATAACTCTTGACAGGATGCAGGCATCAGACTTCGTCACAGCAGATTCATGAGTAAACTGCCTGCAGGATTGGCAGGCAGCGGCGTTTGAGGAATCTCTAAACAGACCTTGGATGTTTTCTGAACTAAAAGTACAAACTGTGCCGTCATAACAAAGTGGCTGCTTTTGCGTCACAGCTGTTCTGATTGTGGCATAAATGATCATTCATCAAAACAACCATGCGTAATAACACCCACTGTAAAAGCAACACCACACTGACCATCTGTACACATGCTGTCATTATCTCTGATGCATATAGCTCTTGCACACACACACACACACTCACACTCCTGTTATTTTGTGTTATTGGTACACACAGCCTGCTTATGAGGGATAATGCGAATCCGGGGAGGAAGAGGAAAGGATGGAGCGTTAGGTCATCCTGCCCTCTGTGGCAGTAAACATGCTGCTCAGTAAAGACCTCTCATAAAACCCGGTGATGAATTGTTCCTTCTATCTGTCTCTCTGTTAGCTGTTGGTAAAGACGCGGCTTGCTCCCATGGTAACTGTTACCAAGGAAGCTGAGTCTTATCGTGCTCAGTGAACCTGGACCAGAAGCACCTGGAGAGGAGAGAATGGTGTGAGGGAGGGGGATTTTGCACTTGAGATGTTGCTTTTTTTCCCTGGAGAATTTTGTCCAGAGCTTTTCTGAGATTTGTTAATGAAGGAAAAAGCTGGGGGCTTTTCAGATTGCTCAAATGTAGAAATTGAAACTGGTGATGATCGAGTCACAGTGCGTTGTCAATAAGACGCCCACATCATTTTAGATTTCAAATTTATTATAGATCGTGAGCCGTTTTCCTTTCTTTGAATGTCAGGTGATGAGTCACCAGAGTTGTTGAGTCTGCAAAGAAAATGCAACTGAAACGGTTTCTGTGAAAGTTCAGCACTCGCTGCTGGGAGGAGAAATCCAGCACAAACACACACACTCATTCTGCCATCAGCAAGGAGCCAAGAGTCGTGTCAGGTCAGTTGATTGTTTTTGCTGAACAGACTTGTGACTCATCACTCGTACCGGTCACACAAGGGTAGTGTGTCAGGTTTTGGCTCCTTTTTTTTTTTTCCAAATCAGCAAAGTCTCAGATTAGTCAGAAAAGGTTGCTTTTTTTGAGTCAGAATACCAGTGAAAGTAGAAACACTAAAACACATGCTGGCTGTATCTTTAACAGGAAGTCGGTCTAACAACCTCTCTCTCCTGAGCCTGAATTTGTAAGACACAGACCCCACTCAGGGAGGCCTACTTCCTGTGGTTGTGACGACAGTTTCCTCTCTCAAAACTCAGTTCCCTTTCTTTGTAACGTCACACACAAGTGCAACTGATGTCTTTATATGGGAGTGTGTGTGTGAGCGTCTGTAACCCAGTTGTGTGTTGTCAGTCACAGGCCAGATGTTGTGGTGTTGAGCAGGAGACAAAAGGGGCCTCGTGTTTTTGTTTTTCTACCACCTCCTTCCTGTGTCTTTTGCTGCTTTTTCCACTGAAAGACAAAAATGTAGTTTGTTGCTCATCAGTATGTCACAGATATTTACTCCGTCGTCTCCTGATTGATTCTAGAGAACGGCAGAATTGATGGAAAAAAGACGTTGTTGCAGCCAAACTATGAAGGCGATTACTGCTGACCTCAAGCCTCTTGCTGTTTTTCACCAGTTACCTAACGTTAAAGTAAGATTCAACTTCAGTCCAGCTGAGCGTAGAGGTGGAGGTGTTGAGTCTCCCTCCGCCCCTGCTTCGGTGCATCGTGGCCTTGAGTACACGGCAAATGTTGGAAATTAACGGGGGAGATAACATAAGCCTACGCAAGTAACTTTTGGAAATTTCACAGATCCTGTTTTATTTTGAAAACTTGCTTTTTCATTCGTGCAAGTAGAAACAGATTTTTGGAAGTTCTTAGGATGAAGTGATGACGTGATGAAGTAGCATTGGCCCTCATCCCCGGCTGGTAATGGCATGTGCTGACGTTTGTGCACGCACACATTCAGACTCACGGGAACAAAAGCAAAGAGGTGGAGAAAGACGGATGCAAGGGCTGGCTCTTCCTCTGTGTGGGCGCGAGAAAGAAATGCTTGGTGTTTCCTTCAGGACACGATCTCTATCGAGGATGGATTATGTAATCAGTAAGTGGAGGAGAACGCACGAGAGACAGAACAAGACAGAGATGGAGACGCATCTATTCTTTCTTCACTTCGTTTTTGTTATCTGCCTTCTCTCCATCTACTCTGCTCGGTTCCTGTCAGGCAGCCTCTTGAGAGTCTTCACTACAGCTGTAAGACTCTCCAGATGTGTGGCACCACCCCATAATGCTCTTCATATTCAGCTGTCATTGTTTACAGGGCCGTTCCAAGACCTGTTGCTGTTTCTCCCAGCATTTCGAATAGATATTACAATGGTGAAAAACGGCATAAATGTGGTAAAAGCAACCTTTTCAGCATTCGTATTATACCACAAACCAGGGAAAAGAAACTCACGGGAAGTGTTGGATATTTTTGGCAGCGTACAGCCTCTCCGACTGCCAGCTTCTCTCCTTGTGGTTGTCTGGCTGGAGACCAGAACGAGGCCAGTGGTTGGCAGGGGTGGGCAAAAGCCGCCCCACGCCAGACGTCATCTTAATTTCAACCATTTGTTCCCCACCACTCGTGCTGGTGACTAGACAAGCTTTTGACTTTGGTTTGTGTCACGTGGGGTTACTGTAGATTTATTTTGAGCAAGTTTCTTTTTTTGTCTGCTGGAGGATTTGAACGGAACTCCTTTATTTTCTTCTGCGCCTTCCCGCCTCATCACCCTGCCAACAGCTGCCGTTTCTAGTACAATAACTAACTTGCCTAACAATGCTGAGGGTGTTGACAGGAACAGCTCGTTGAGGTCTAGTGACTTGGGGGGGGGGGGGGGGGGGGGGGGGGGGGGGGGGTGTATGTGTCTTCTCAACACTGTAAGGAAACTTCAAACTGGAAGACTGCGACTTGTTTGGGTAATGCTGAGGTAAAAGGGAAAGCAAACAGGATTTCACATGTAATCAAAGAAGTTATCTGAAGGGTTAGGTTTTTTTGTAAATACAGAGAACATGTTTGTAGAAAATTTCATTTCTCTTAAAATTGTGGTTTGATTGATTTCCTCTCTCTCATGAAACCCCCGTAGAGCTCATCACATCCTGTTTGCACATCTAAACTCACATACACGCAAAACCATCAAAACATGTGGCATGCTGCGAAAAGAGCAGCGACGGCATCACAATATCCGAGAAATTCCCACCGGCGATGTATCAGAAATTATGAAGTAACACCCACGGTCACCTGACTGTAAGCGGTGTCCCGGGAGGGCGGAGTTTCGGACAAGCGCCTTCGGGTAAACCCTCCTCCGGGTTGCTGAGTCATCGGGGGTTCTCCGAAAAATGCAACGTGCTTGCACAAGCACTCTCACCGATTTGTCCATGTAGCGGTTTCTTACCAATAGGTGATACGCCACATTTCTTTGCTCTGGTCTGATACAACCTGAGCTGGAAGGTAACGCGGTCTGCCGTCTATGTACATGATCTGCTTTCAGAGTGCCGGGTTTCTAACACCGTTCTGCTGGTGTAGCTGTGAGCAATGTGATAGCCAGAATAGCGACTGGAAGAGATGACTGTTTGGCTGCCACAGTCATAAACACACCCTCCATAAAAGTGGTAATTACAACTTTGCCACAGTGTCCCCATTTCCACTCGCTAGTTTTGCTCTCTTTGTTCGCCGTCTACTTTCTTAGACGAACTCCTCATCCTGTGCTTTATTTTTCTGTTTCCTCGGTGCTCCTCAGATATGATTGTCAGATTAGCCGGCCCCCCCCTCTGCCTGTTAGAGATCAGCCTCGTTTGTGAGTCTTCTCTCCTGTTTGGCTACACGGTCTTACTGTTGTGCGTATGCGAGGTGAGAACCAGCGATCAAGAGCCCCCTTGGCTTCCAGCCTCCCAGCTGATTTACCCTTTTGCCTCTGAGCCACCCTTGGGGTTTTCCACATCACTCTGAAACCAGGGGGATGTTGGTAGTAACGATGTGTTGTCACACGTCAGGGTGGAGAAGCAGCTCAGTTCATACTGAAAGAAAGACCACCTTCATCTTTGAATGAGTCATATGCTTTGAGACGTGGACCTCGTCTTGTTTTCATGACAGCTTGACAACAAAGGGTTTCTTTGTTTTTCAGGTCTGAGGAGACCCCAGAGAGATGATTGGCAGCTGAAGCTGAAACTTAACACAACTGTGAATCGATAACTTGGTGCTACTCTAAAAGGTAAGCTTCGCATGAGCGTGTTTGTATCGGCTGCTTCTGCAGACTTGACAGTTAACACCAGACTATCTTCACACAGCAGCAGCCGTCTGCTGGATGGTGATCTGTGTGAGGTGGAAGGGAAGAGACAGTGAGGGCTACAGTCGTACAGCAACTGAAATATCCACTACAGGGCTTGAAATAGAGACAGAGATCCAGAGTTGGTGGGAGGAGGAGAGGAGGAGGAGGAGAGGAACTGGTGGGAGGAAGTACTGCGTATGTCCAGGGCTAATTTAGGAGAACTCGTGGAAGAACGCAGTGTTGTGCCAAGCAAAACTATCGCATCACCTCTGTGTGTGTGCACGTCTGACTCTTCAAATGATGCAATATTTGTCAGTGAGCTTTCTGCTGCATGTTTGGAGCTTTGAGTCGCTCAACACGTACATGATACTGCAGAGAATTTGGCGGGCAAAGTGATGAAATACCACAATGACAAGAAATGGTGATTATTGGATTCAGATACTTTATTGTATTCGTATGACAAGAACAGGTTTTCACTGATGTCCCAAGTTATTTTGATGAACTATAGATTCTAACATGCCTCTCTGGTTTTTTTGTCACGGAGCTCTTTTGTCGTCGTCTTTGTTTCCTGATGCCTTCGGTCTTTTGTAGTTTGTGAGTCAGGTGTAACAGAAAAGCATCATCTCTCAGCTTCTTTTATGTTTCTCCCTCACAACTGTTCTTCTTTGTCATCTCAGTGTGTGTGGGTGTTTTCATGGCACCGCTCCCATCGCTACTCCGTCTCCCTCCCTCCAGTCCTTTCCTCTTTTCCATCATTTCTCCTTAATCTATCCTTCCATCCTGTTCAGACCGTCTGTCGCTGTTGGGCCCCCCCAACCCTCCCACCCCTTCTTCCTCTTCATCACGCCTGCAGTAATGAGATTAAACCTTAGTGTATCCACCGGGTACACAGTTTATACACGCCCTACAGAGTGGTGTGCTACACACACATAATCATCCACTTAAAAGAGAGCACGGTTTTCTCTCACATGCACTAAAACGGCCATGCAGCTTGCACATTTGGACGGTTTCCAGCACTGCACACTCTTGGCACGTGACCAAAGCCCGTCACCCTTAGTCTCTCCTTCTGTCTCTTGCTATGGAGAGGCCCATGGTAAGGATTACAGTAATGCTAGGTCTGTCCTCATAGGTGAGCTTACCGCTGAGCCATCTGGGTCTCAGAAATAATCCTGCTCTGTGCCATGTAGCCTACTGACACCCCCTACAGGCTGAAAGATGCATAGCAGCTACCCACAGACAAAGAAGTGATCAAATGTGACACCTAAAAGTGGATTTATTTAAGTTTCTTGGTAAAGCAAAAGATTTGCCTGGACGTCAGCGTTCGGTATTTTTGGACAGATCGCGCTCCTGCCCTCTGTTCTGCATCATCTTCTTATTGCTGACACCCAATCACACACCAATGAGCCATTATAATAGAGAGCCCTGTGACGTTTGTTGACTGTTCAGTGCATCGCTGTGTCACTCGTTCTCACAGAAGCTCTTCTGTCTCTCCCCCTCTGCAGCCAGTTGGCTTTTAGGTACTTGGTGCAGCAGACAGAGGAGTCAGACGTTACAGATATTGTCAGTGTTGGAGTGAGGCCCTCTCTGTGCTGCAGTGGAGGGCTTCACGGATATAGCTAGTCTGGTAAGTAGAAGTACCAGATATCCACCATTTGTTCTGTCGCTTTAAAATAGTGTTTTAGAAACATAAGAACGCAGCCTGTTTGTGTTGTAATGCAGCTTTTGTTATGAGTCTGTAAATGTGTTTTAATGATGTGACTGCTTTACTTACTCAGGCTGGATGCATCACGCAGTAGAGCAGTTAGGCGGGCGAGGCACACGGGATTCCTTCCCTCTGGACGGACTCAACCGGGGACCATGGCCTCCCATGAGCGGCCGTACCTGGCAGCCACCTGCCAGGTCTGTCACCATGATGACACATAAACAAAGATTTCACAATTTAATTCATCCTATTGAGCAGCGGATGTACTTAAAGTTGTCTTGCAGCTAAGTTCAAGTACAAGATATTTACACTCAAATTTGATCTGTGTGCTGTTTGCTCTCGATCAGGTGTTCACCTGCAATAAATCAACACCAGCTACTTCCCCATCTACCTCCTGGACCCATTGGCGGACTGAACCACCACAATAAATATTTAAGTAATGGGTAGGTCAAGTACAGCGTGATTGCTGACAGAAGTGAACTCGCAATGGATTTACATAATTTTACCAGATTTTGAACATTTGGTGGGGGTTTGACTCTTGCAATGTTTTGGATGTCCAGGCCATTGAGAGGAGGTGAAAAGCTGGAGCTCCAACAGGCCATGCTACCGGGAATGCAGCGGGAGCCACAGAGACCTCCCACTCACCATCTTCATCCTCCACCTCCTCACAGAGCATGGGAGCAGTTAGGCCAGCTGTATGAATCCCACCTTCCTCACCAAGGCCACCCTGTTTTGCCCCTTCCCAGTGAGCACCCGCTGCGTCTCCATAATGGAAGCTATTCAGGCAGCAGTGGACCCTCCCCAAATCTTCCTCCTGGCAGACCAAACCCATTGCTGAAGGTGAGGAACTAAAGATGATATAATTACAGGTGTTTGCAATGAGAGAGAAAGTGGTGCAAACGCTCTGTTGCTGTTCCCGTCTGCTGTAGTTTGGGGGTCCTCAGGAGCAGCATGTTCCCCGGGGTCCACCATTGCTGGGAGATGAAATGTGGGCTCAGGTGCACCAGGTAGGAGCCTCTCTAATTGGCTATGATTGTGTTTCATCATCCTTGCATAGGAACATGACAATCCTCATTCAGACTGTCATTTGTGCTGCAACCATGTTGATGGGAGACACGTTTGTGTATATATAATAATAATAATATTTCAACAGAGGAGTTGTAAAGTGACTGCTGCCTTCATCCACCACTTCACGGGTCCTTCATCTTTCTGTCCACAGCAGAGGGCCTACCCAGGGAAGATGCTCGGGGGTCAGTTGAAGAGGCCGGGCCCTCCATTGGCAGAGCACTCAGTGATTCAACACACTCCTCCCCCGTCACTCCACATATCCTCCCGCCCTGTTGCTGAGGACTGTCCCAGCCCCAATAAGAGGAAAAAGAGTTCGGATCAGGTACAAGAGCATTAAACCTATATCTCCATTAGTACAAAAGAAACTGCTTGAATTGGTTAAAAGACTGGACTTTCTTTTCAGTGTTTCTATTGCTGTCATTTGGATCAGTGAGTCTTACACCTCGCTTTTTCTTATTCCCTTCACAGACGTCTCATCCTGGGTTGCAGCGTTTTGCTGGGCCTGGTCAGTCTCTGCTGTCTCAGCAGCCATCGTCGGCTCAACGGCTCCCCCCTAAACCTGCTTTCTGGAACCCCGTTCACAAGGACAACGGAGTTCTCTGGCAGCCACAGACGTCTGACCGCAAGAACCCACAATCACAGGAGTTTCAGGTCTGAACAGTAACAAACTGAAGCATGCAGTCACTATTGACTTTAATCAGAAGGGAGCATCACAGTGGTTTCATAAAGATGTATCGATTTAAATTCTTTGGCATACCCTAGGACCCCAGACTTATGTATTTTTCCCTCCTTTTCCATCGTTTAACAGGAACATGGCAAACACAGATTGGGCAGCTATACCCCAAAGTCATCTCCTGCCGCTTCCAGTCCTTCCAACCTCTCCCCTCCACTGAATTCCTCTCCAGGAAGTTACAACCAAGGATGTGTTCCTCAGCTTCCGAAAGACACATTACAACCTCAGGCTATAAACCATCACTCCCCTCAATCCTCCTACCCGAGTCCCAGCTCCAAACGGGAGCAAGCTCCATCCTACCAGGCGATTGAGTCGAGAAGTCTTCACAACCAGAGGGGCCCTCTTATTGGGGGCCAAGGTGGCAGCCAAGCTACCTCTCATATAGCATCTACTCCAACCAGGGGTGATAGGGAGCTGCACCTAAAAGCCCAGTCATCACCAGCAAATGCTTCTGCAACCAGCAACAAGAAAAGCAGCAGCAGTGTGCCTTACAGCCACTTACAGCCTCACCCAGGGATGGGGCACCAGGGTCCTCCTCCTGCCAGCCGCACCTCAGTACCTCAGCAACAGAGAAGTGGTCCTCATGAGGCCTGGAGACATCAGCACACTCCCAGCAGTCAGTCCCCGGTGAGTACCAGTCATTTATGCAGCAGCTCGTTAATTTATGTATGTTTACTGTGAAGCAAGTCTGAGTGTCACAAATGTCACATGATATTATCGGCAGATGGCAGTTTCATCAACTAACTAAAAAATAATGCATTTCTTCAGGAGTCGAGCATCTTCAGACTTCCAGGTCTGCTACCTCAGCACCAGCAGAGCCACAATCGGGCTGCAGAGACTCGGCTTTCAGGTTCCTCCCTGCATCACCATCACGTCAGCTCTCCTCTGCCCTCCACCAGCTCCACTAGAACACCAGTCATTACATCCAATACTCCCATGTCACGGGCCTCCTGCACTGTCAGCCAGTATAGCAGGAGCTTTAACGGTGTTACTAGGGATGGTGTCTCTACGGCGACCGTGTCACCCCCAGCTGGCTGCTCGATGAACAATGGCAGCAGTAATACCAGTTGGCAAAGAGAGATGTTACCAGGGCCCCAAAACTCCAGTAGCGCCGTCATCAACTCAAAAAATCACATGGATGCTGTGCTTCAGCCGGGCGGCCAGAGAGGCCAAACTTCTACTGCCAGCAGGTGTCAAAAACAGGAGCTGCACCAACCTCAGCATCAGGGGAACACCACAAAGTCCCAGCCAGGGAAGAACAAGATGTCATACTATCAACAGACTGAATTGGAGCAGCTCCTTCCTCCATTTTCTTCATCTTCTTTGTTCTCGTCAGGGCACCAGAGGACAGGCGACAGTGTCATTACGAGTAGAGTTTCAAATCCACATCCTAGCTCCTCTAATACATACTGTCCACCTTCTCTTTCTTCTGTCAAGCCTTCCCCTGAACCATCCAGTCCAGTCCAGTCCTCCAGAGCAGGCCATCAACCACGCTCCGCTGTGACACAGAGATACTCTTCTCCTCAGTTTCCAACCTCTGTCCCTCAGTCTATTGGAGAAGCTCTAGACAAGCTTGATGCAGAGCTGGAGGGACACATGCGAGCTGAAGAGAGGAGGAGGAGGGACAGAGAGGAGCAAGAGAGAAAAGTCAGAGAAGAGGAGAAGCAAAAGAGAGAACTGGAAATTAGAAAAAAGCTGGATGAGGAGAAGAAAAGGAAAGAAATGGAAAGACAGGAGGAAGAGAAGAGACGACGAGAATGGGAAAAGCAAGAGCAGAGGCGGCAAGAGGAGGAACGAAAGAAAAGAGAAATGGAGAGATTAGAAAAAGAGAGGAAAAGACGAGAATGGGAGAGGCAAGAGGAGGAGAGAAATAAAATGGAATGGGGGAGAAAGGAGCAGGAAAGAAAGAGAAGAGAATGGGAAAGGCACGAGGAGGAGAGGAGGAGGAGAGAACTGGAGAGGGAGGAAGAAGACAGGAAAAAAACTGAGAGGAAAGAGGAGGAAAAACAGATGGAGCGGAGGAGGGAGGAGGAACAGTGTAGTGCAGCTGATAAAGAGCAGACGTCTGTTGAAAACCAGGAAAGACTGCATCCGAGACACAGCTCCTCCACACCCCCACCCCCTCCCCTTGCATCTGTTGCTGCTCCTCCTTCAGGTCCATCACCCCCCAACTCCCGGGCTTCTCCTCCTTATCCCTGGCTCAGCCGTGGCGGGGTACTCCCCGGTTCATCCAGCCACACAGCCACCACTGCCGCGTCTGCAGAGCGGCTGCGGCCTCCTCCTCTGACGCCTCAGACCGAGTACGCCAGAGAGAAGCAGAGACAGAGGGAGATGTGGAACAACAGTGGAACCGCATTCAATCCCTCTTCAACACACAATACCTCAGGGATGAACCAGCCGGCATACCCTACTAAGCCGCCAGCAATGCAAGCAGCGCCCAACCAACCCAAAGACTCGGCCCGGGAGAAGGACGGCAGCCAACAATCTCTCCCCAACATAGCACTTAGAGAGCCCCCGAAACTCTACCAGGCCTTTTCGAGGGAAAACCCTCCACCTTTGTCCTCGGCCTCCAGCTGCAGCAGGGAAATCCACAACAAGCAGCTGAAGGAGAACAGTCTGGAAAATGGCAGCTCTGACTCTGACAGTGCTCAGTTTGAGGAGGAGCCCTCAGAGCTGCCCACAATGCTCCCTGACGGTCTGGCTAACATTATGGCGATGCTCGACGAATCTATCAAAAAAGAGGAAGAAATGTACAGCGGCGAAAAAACTGGGTCTGCGGCTCTGCTCGACAGCTTTGCTCCGAGTACTGAGCCTGTTAAGAGTTATCTGTGTGCCCCAGACCTAATTCCAGCAACAAAGCATCAGCCCAATCCGGAAGACTTTGGATCCAATGAAAGTCCACCCGTGCTCAGCCGCCAAGGCTCTCTGGCTTCGCCCTGCAGTCGAACGTCATCGCTTAATGAGGAGGACGAGGACTTCAATAAAGCATCTCCAAATGTTCCTCTGAGCACCAAGCCGTCCGTGGACATGGTAATGGGAGTAGGGAACACCAATTATCGTCACAGTGACCTGGCTAAACTTTATGGCCTCACTGAGCAGACTAAGAGTGAGGGCGACGAGGAATCTGAAGAGGATTCTGAGGCCCCGTCTTGTTCTCCGCCGCCTCAAAGGCCCCACCTCCATCAGACGGGGGTAAACAGCATGTTCAAATCCCTAGCAACAGTCTTGGAGAGCCAGAAGTACGCTTACCGAGGCGGGCCGTTTGGAAGACCCCCTCCATCAGCCCTGGTGGGCGTTAAATATTCCTCATCGTTGTCACTTGGTCCTGGCATTTGCCACCAGCAAGGTAGTTCTCCCACGTCAGATTCAACAAATCCACCATTCAGCCCCGCTGTGCCACCCCTCAAGTCCTCCCCTCGTTCACAACTGGAGGACAAAAAAATGAAACTAGAGGACAGTGATGTCTGGACGGATGATGGAGAGGCTGAGGAAAGGCTGAACACCGTCAAAAACGGAAGTGTGCCAACCGTAAAACCGATCAGGTTGATCAAGGAGGAACAAGAGTTGACGATCATCACCGACTCTTCTCTGAAAGAGCTGGGCAAGAGTTGCGAGGTCTTGCTCAGTCGGCAGTCGCTTGATAAACCCGGCAGACATGGCAAGCATGAAAAAGTGAAGGAGCACAAGGACAGAGAGAAGAAGAGAAAGCACGGTCACAGCCACAGCAGCAGGAAGCATGATCACAAAAAGGAAAGGAAGAAGCATCGAGATAAAGGAGACTTTTCCTCTTCCTCTTCATCGTCATCCCATTCCAGCTCTGGCCACAAGCGGCACAAGGACGGTAAGAGCCACAAAGATAAGAAGGACCGCGGAATTCTCTGCGACATCAATCTCCAAAAGCGGGAGTCAGAGAAGAACAGAAGTCATTATGAAACGGACAAGAAGAAGCGCAAAGATGCGTCTGGTGCCGGCTCCACCAGTGAAGAGGAGCATGCAGAATGGACTTCCGGCTCCGGAGAAAGATCTTCAGAGCACAGAAATGGCCCCGAACCTGGCTCGTCGTTGGGCTCCACAGACTTCCTGAAGTTAAAGGCCGTGTCAGATGGGCCGCCCAAGGAGCTGAAGATTCGCCTGATCAAAGTGGAGAGTGGGGACAGGGAGACCTTCATTGCCTCTGAGGTGGAGGAGAAGAGGATTCCTCTGCAGGACATCACCATCAAGAACACTGCAAGCGAAGTTATCCGGTCTTGCAAGTAAGTACATTACAGCAGAAGTGTTTTAGTTCAGTAGTATTTTTATTTCATGAAGGGGAGTTGAAATGATCACAACAGCATGAAAACACACTTGTATACATGGTGGGGGTTTTCCACCATCATGTTGTACTTATTTCTTTCTTTTCCCTGTTCTAGGGCGGCTCGAGTCAAAGGGAAATTTAAAGAATCTTATCTGCTGCCCGCTTTCTCTGTAAAACCCATCATCGGCACAGAGGAGCCCATCCCTAGAGAGAAACTCAATCCTCCTACACCCAGCATCTATGTACGTCACCTCACGTTCTCCCTGACATAATTTTTTACATAATTTTACTTAAAATCGAGATGAGGGCTGCATCAATGAATAGATCTGCTGCCCTCTTGTGGCGACTTGCGAAGCATGAAAAGGTGAGAATACTGACAGGATCCTTCTTCGTTGTAGTTGGAGAGTAAGAGGGATGCCTTCTCCCCGGTGCTGCTGCAGTTCTGTACCGATCCCAAGAATCCTGTTACTGTCATTAGAGGACTGGCTGGATCCCTTCGACTCAGTATGTTTATACTTGTGGCTTCTCAATACAAGAGTTACTTCTGGATTAAAGAAATTGTCAGGCTATTAAATACTGTTTC
Organism: Xenentodon cancila; assembly: GCA_014839995.1. Classification (NCBI taxonomy): domain Eukaryota; kingdom Metazoa; phylum Chordata; class Actinopteri; order Beloniformes; family Belonidae; genus Xenentodon; species Xenentodon cancila. Next base: position 16,769,433 of record CM026212.1, read on the forward strand.
GCTTCATTCTCCCATGTGTGCAGATCAGCAATTTACATTCTGTGTTGTTTTTTTTTTTTTGTTTTTTTTTTGTTTTAGACCTGGGGCTGTTCTCCACAAAGTCTCTGGTGGAAGCTAACGCAGACCAGGCAGTAGAGGTGAGGACTCAAGTGCAGCAGCCGGCTGATGAGAACTGGGACCCCAGTGGCACTGGCCAGGCGTGGCCCTGCGAGAGCAGCCGTTCCTACACCACCATTGCCAAGTACGCCCAGTACCAGGCCTCCAGCTTCCAAGAGAGCCTTCAGGTACGCAGCATGACCTCCGGCTTTGCATGTTGTTTTGCGTGACACAGAGGGTCAAGATTTCCACGTTCTGTATCTTCAGGAGGAAAAAGGCAGTGATGAGGAGGATGAAGAAGATGAGAAGAAGCCACTCAGCTGTACTGATAACAAGGACTCCTCTAAAGAGAACAGCAAGTAAGGATGATATTGGCAATTAAATATTAGCACTGAAAGAAGTTTTGGACTTTGCTCTAACGCGTTATTTTTATTTTTTTAGTGGTGAGCAGAAACCAGTTGGAAAGATCATTAAATTTGGCACCAATATTGACCTTTCTGATCCCAAGAGGTGAGCAGCGTCAACGTTATCGCCCCACCCCAATAACGGGCGCTGTAGCAACAGCTTTAACAGCATTCCTGCATTTCCTTTTGTGCCCAGGTGGAAGGCCCAGCTTCAGGAGCTGCAGAAGCTGCCAGCCTTTATGCGTGTGGCGTCCAGTGGGAACATGCTGAGCCACGTTGGACACACAATTTTAGGCATGAACACCGTCCAGCTCTACATGAAGGTTCCTGGGAGCCGAACGCCAGGTGAAGAACGTTGCCAGATGAGGGGGAAGGCACCTCGTTTAAACGCCACAAGTTGCACTCACATCACTTATGACACTTTGTCTTTGCTCAACAGGTCACCAGGAGAACAATAACTTTTGTTCAGTGAACATCAACATTGGCCCAGGAGACTGCGAGTGGTTCTCTGTGCATGAGAACTACTGGGAGGCAATCAATGACTTCTGTGAAAAGTGAGTAGATGACGTTCTCCGTGTTCATCTGTGACACGTTACTGAACCTGCAGTTTTGTACTTTAAAAGCGCAGCAGTGGGACACATTGAAGACGTGGTCTGTTATGTTCTCAGGCATGGAGTTGATTACTTAACGGGGTCCTGGTGGCCAGTGTTGGAGGACCTCTACAACGCTAACATCCCGGTGTACCGCTTCATCCAGCGGCCCGGGGACTTGGTGTGGATCAATGCTGGCACCGTTCACTGGGTTCAGGCCGTGGGCTGGTGCAACAACATTGCCTGGAATGTCGGACCTCTCAATGGTAAAGATTGCACCATCTAGTGGCCAAATGCAGATCACACGCACATCAGCATGAGGCTCAACCTGGCTCCATGTGTGTCTGCAGGTTACCAGTATCAGCTGGCCCTGGAGAGATTTGAGTGGAACGAAGTGAAGAAGGTCAAGTCAATTGTTCCCATGATTCACGTGTCCTGGAATGTGGCCCGCACTCTAAAAATTACCGACCCAGACACCTACAAGATGATCAAGTACGTACACATCTCTATTTCCCTAAGATGGTGGAAGGATGCATTTTAAGGTGTGAATCCAAATTAACAAAGGTCTTGATCTTCTTGTCAGACACTGCCTCCTGCAGTCCATGAAGCACATCCAGATCCTACGGGACCAACTGGTGGCTGAAGGCAAAAAGATTTCCTACCAGAGTCGGGTCAAAGATGAGCCCGCCTACTACTGCAACGAGTGTGATGTGAGTAGCCGTCTGTTTTGGGATTTGTACGTTTTGTTACATGCAAATTAAAGGGTATGTTGATAAAATGATCTACTAAGGCAGCAACATGGTTGATCTTGTTCAGTTTAGATTCCTTTGATTGAAATATAAAAAAGTTACAGCAAGCAAAGACATCTACTTGATTTCAAAGTATGTGTGGGCAGTTTGAGCCACCGTTGACCCGTCTCTGTCGTCGCAGGTGGAGGTGTTCGATTTGCTGTTTGTGACGTGTGAAAACAGCAGCAGGAAGACGTATGTGGTTCACTGTGAGGACTGCGCGCGGCAGCGCAGCCCCAACCTGACCAACGTCGTGGTGCTGGAGCAGTACCGCATGGAGGAGCTCATGAGCACGTACGACTCGTTCAGCCTGGTGAGTACACTTCCACGTGTTCGGCACTCGTTTGTTCAAATCTGTGGGGCATTTCTCATCGAGTGTCTGCTGTCTCGCCAGGCCTCCTCCTCCTCCTCCTCCTCGTCCTCCCGGTGACGGAGCTCCCCACCTGTGTCTCCTCAGCCAGAACCAAAACTCCTGCCAGCCAGGACAAAAGACAGTTTTCACTTTGGTTGTCAACTTTCGTTATTTACATTCGTTTTTTGCTACTGCTCTGACTCGCCGAATAGCCAGTTGAATACGTTTACTCATTACTGTTTACACAAAAGAAGCCACCAATAAGATACCAGTTTACTCTCAGATGGTGCTTTTGAGCAGAAACCCTGGCAACGGGGCAGCTGGTGCTGCCATTGAACAAACTGTGGAGGGTGGTGGGCGGGTTCAATGGCATGGTTTTTATCGTCTTGAATTCTGAAATTTGTACATGCTGTTTGAAATTTGTGGGGTGCTGTCTTTTTTTACAATAATTTATTGTCTTGTTCTTTTTTTCTAAATTAGCGCAGCCTAGATATATACCACATTGGCCTTGTATTTAGAAAAGAAAGAAAATGAAAATACTAATAATAGAGAGATGAACATTTTTCTAAAGCATTATGGATTTTAAAAAGACATTTGTTTGGAATGCTTCAAAAGATACGGGTTATAGTGACTGGTTGTTTTGGGGGGGTTCATTTGCTTTTTGGAAGCTTGTACGTGTTGTAAATCTTTTTTATGAATTATACCTTTTATTTCCTCTGAAGATTAATATTCAGCGGTCACACGTGATCAGGTGTTGTTTTTTTTTTTTTTTTTTTTTTTTTTTTTTTTTGTTAATTTCTTCCATCGCTGTGTGAATGACCTACAAAAGAGAAAAATCAACGTCATCTGGTGTGTGTTGTACTTCTGTTTGTTCCAATATGCAGACTTTTTCTTTTCCCCTCGTTTTGCCAGTGTACATTTAATTTAAGAAGTTTCTGCTATTTATTGGATATCAGTGTTCTCCCCTGTTTTGAATATGGTTGTACAATTTTGCCCCCCTCCCTTTCTTTGTTTTTGTTTTTTGTTTTTCCTTCTTGGTGACTGATCTACTCGGTAAGAACTGAGACGTGGAGCTCGTATGTCTGCAGGAGTGGAGACGGCCGTGTCCCTGGTGCTTACCTCACAACTCCTGTTCTGTTTTTCTTTTGTTTGTTTTTTCTTCTCTCTTGATATATATAAATATATATATAAAAATTAAATCTTTATCTTGAATATAACACCACCTTTCCTGTAGACGATAGACACACTACTCATGTAGAGAAGATGACTAATGGAATGCTGTTTGTATGCTCATTAAGGAAAAAAAAAAAAGACTTTCTCCAAAGTGTTTTGAGGAGAGGTAAATGTTTTGATTTGTAGGGGGTTTTTAGGTGAGATTTTTATGATAATGGGATAGATGGTGCTAATTGTTCTCTTTGAACAACTTTTTTGTTTTTTATTTTGTCCTCTTTAAAATGAGATTTCTATTTTTCCTGTTGCAATATTACCTTACACTTCTCCTTCTCTTTGTGGTCATTTATTTATAACTGCACTGTTTATATAATTCACACAGACATACTTGCAGACACACACCAAACTGAGCCAGACATGTCTTAAACACTTGTGAACTTGTGTGACATTACTATGACTATTAATAAACGCTTTTGATAAATCCAGGGGAGTTTCTGAATGTCTGTCTGTAGCGTATTTGAAAGTGAGACGCTCCACCCCTGCTCAAGATCTCAGTTCGCACGGGACCAGACCGAAGTCTGGTTTTGACTGAGTCGATGGAAATACACTTGACCCAATCAGAACCTAAACAGTTCAAATGTAGAAAAACCTCTTTTCTTACATTTAGAAGATTGGCAAGTGTGATGGGTGGAGATCCGTCGGCCCCTCAGGACCCCAGCAGATGACTTTTAATTGATATAGCTCACTCCCTCCGTCTCTCCACATATCTATATTGAAAGATAAGTTACAACAGGTTACAACGGTTCTATATGTAAGAACTCTGGTAAACCTACTGAACCATCATCCTGTTCTCATTTAAAACCTGCAGCCAACTCAGAACATGAGAGATTAGTCCACCTCTACAAACCACATTCTTAGCCATGACGGATGTTTGGAGCTGGAGCTGAGAGTTTTATGTGTTTAAAATAAATAAAAGCTTTCCAAATTGAGACTAAGGAAGGAGATTATTCACGCAGCAAAGCGTCCTCGATAGCACAACGGGACAAAAGCAGGAGCCTGTAAAAACCAAAACAGCCAGAGCTCCGTTTCCTCACCGATAATCCAACAGGGAGCCAAAGAGCAGCAGCACTTGTTTGCTTTAGTAACCACGTGTACCTGCACTTCGTCCCGTCCAACAGTAAAAACATGGAACTCGCTCATTTAACTTCTACACACCGAAGTTTCTGAATCTATGCACAAGACGACCGCTGCTGTCCCTCCACACCAGAAGGTTGTACTTTTCTAAGATGTCCCTCAAGTCTGACTTCATAGTTTTCATGCAGGATGGTGAAGTTTTGGCAGTCCGGCGTGTTCCCGGGTCAACCCAGAGGCCACAAGGCCAGCTGAGGGACACGGGGCAGACCGAAGGAAATCCTGCTTTAAAACACGCAGGAAGACGACCTCCGTCCGTCTATCTGTCCACCCTGCTGCAGGTGATAAGAGCTCATGTTCCTCTCTCTGCAGACACGCAACGCTTCGGCTGTGTAATCAGCATGCAGGGGCGCAATCATGATGCTCACAACTTTGAACTTTGTTCTTTGAATCTTAAGCAGAGATCGGGTCTCAACCAATTTGTCTGACATAAGAAAAGAGGGTGGGGACGCACGCTGTATAAGATTTGACGACGCCGTCTTCAACCGTCCCTTTAATGTCTTCAGTTTTGCTGGATAAAGTTGGGACCAAAGAACATCTGGAAGTAAATAAACAATGTAAGCTCAAAGCAGAGGAAAAAGGGTGGAAAATCACCATCAGACAAGACTAATTATTGAACTCTGATCTCTGATCTTTCATCATCGGACTCATCACCACCCTTCTCAGTCTCCTGGAGCCTTGGTCTTCTCACTTCACTTTTTTTTTTTTTCTTCCAGAGCATCTCCCGATAGCGCACGTTTCTACTTTCCTCTGATTCATCTTGAATCATGCAGCTCACCATCTCCTTTATGTTTTTGGAAAGTGACGTCTGGCAGTGGAAAAACAGGCTAAATAAGGTCTCATCGCTCCAAACTTCACCATACCAACCTAATGGACATGTACGTTTATTATATATCATAAACCTCTGTCTCTAATGAAATCTGGATATGACTGCATTCAAAAAAACTAAGAGGTTTAAGCAAATCCCAGATGTTTAGGAGTTCAATTTTCACCGATGTTCTTGTGTACCTCCATTAGATTACTTTAAAAGACATAAAATATGCAAATGTAGAGCCTTAAGGCCAATTTTTATGCATTAAAGAGCAATGTCAGAGTACGTAGGAGGCAAAATTACACCAGACAAACACGAGCAGTAACGTCCCAACAGCTCAACCAAAGAAACCTTCTGCTCAGCACAACCAATAATCCCATCCAGGGCTGTTTTTTAGGAATAAATCACTAGCTAGGGGGACTCTAAAGAGGAGGAAAGTTGCACTACAAAGGTTTGGACACACTTACCCACTCGATTAAATGGGCATGTGTGTCCAAACTGTTCCCGGGTGGTGTATTTTCCAATTATGCAGTTCTCCATCTATTTTCAGTCTGTCACTAAAAGACAACTTAATTAAAACAGCAGTTTTAATCTTCAAGTGCTCATAAAATAGTCCAAAAGGTTAAAAAAACAAAAACATGTTTTGACCAATCAGGAATGAGATGTCTCATCCTCACAGATCAATAGGAAAGTAACTCAGCTTCCATCTTAAAGTTCCCAATTTAGTGAAGGAAAAACCCTGAATCAGATAATTTAAAAGGAAAAGAAATCTCTTTCCTCTGCTCAACGTATCGGCAGCTTTGGACACACCAACGTATTATATTTAAACACCTCTTTCATCCACAACAGTGGAGACGCACCAAAAATCTGCCTCTGCTGCCCTTCCCCCTCGTTTGCTGCTCTCCTGAACCTCAACTTATCAGGTTAGCCACCTCCGTGACCCCCAACACACAGCACCCAGCCCCCACTACAGCAGGGAGAGGGTGACGGGGGTGTAGCATGTCCTGGATATGAGAGCAGGAATGCCTGTGCTGAGAGGAGTTGCTGGAGAAAAGCAAAGAGGGGGGGTATGGGGGGGCTGATAAGTCTGGCAGGCGGAGGGAAAGTGGGATGGATGCAGGGAGTACAGAGGAGGGAGAGGCAGACAGAGGGTGATGGGGGGGGGGTTAAAAAGAGAGAGAGAGAGGAGGGCAGACGCAAGTTTGACATGTTTAAAACAAAGACCACACCGTTTGTGAGCTTCATTATTTTCAGCAGCTAAAGGAGCAGCACCTCTGCACAACGGCATCAACGGCCAATGAATCTGCATGTGGAAAAGAAAACAGAAAACTGGACTTGGCCAGCTTCACTGGTGACTGTGATACTGGAGACAGGAAAGAGCTGCAAAGAGCCCACATACCACCGCTGAGAAGAAAAGGCTTCAGCAGGGAACCTCAGCAAAAACACCACCTGTGTGCAGCGCTGCAACTGAAGGAATAAAAGGGACATTTATTTTTAAGTGTGTATCGAATACCTATCTGTGGAGGACTGCATGGTCTTTAGTAGTCTCTTGAGAAGAAGTGAGAAAGGCAGCAACGAGCTGGAGGAAGAACAGCAAGAGGTCCACCGGGCCCCACAGCACAACGTGAGTACGAGCAGCTGCATCACTCAAACATTCAAACCACATTACGACTCAATGACAGAAACCTTTTCAGGCCGGCTTTCAGTTATCATCATACACTTACGCTCAAGTCTGAGCTCTGAGAAACGATTAAAGCTGCTTTGTTCCTGATTGTAGGGTAATAAGAAGGAACAATAGAGGAGCACTGAAGCATGATAACAATGTCAGACCAAGCTCGACCTCAATGTGAAGCCGTACGCACCAAGAAGGAGCAGCTCAAAACCACAATATGTAGAACAGGGCCCGGCACGTGATCCACGATACTCCACGATACTCCACGATACTCCACGATACTCCAACGTTTACGATTCCTTGCTTAAGTCACAGCATGTTATCTACAGAAAACCCACTTAGACAGACTAATAAAAAGAAAGTGGGTAAAAGCGGGTGAAGCGGCCGAGTGTATTTTCATTAATCGGCACAATAAGTCACACTTTCCTGGCAGTCCTTTCTCTGTGACCTTCCGCCTCACAACGACACTTGGGACAACAATGGGGGTGACACATATGCAAAAATAAACATGAAAGCACCCAGGCCAGCGGTGTCACTGTTCAGCCATCCACGGTCACTCCTGACGTCCAGCAAGAGTTACGACAGAAGCACAGCTCCACTTTTACAACGTCTGTCAATATATTTCATCCTCAGGTATTCATGCACCCAAAGTACCTGCCCAAAACTAAGATATTTATTTTGTAACAACAGCCTTTTTCCATGTTGTAAATGTACCCGAACACAAAATTAATAAAAAGTGGTTTTAAGATCCAAAACAGATTCTTATACATTGTAGCATCCTGATGCTTAAAAATATATTCACTAGTGTGGAAATATGGTGGTTCAGCAAACTCATATCAGAGTTCTTTACATTCCTGGCCACTTTCCTAAACGCATGAAACCTGAGATACAAAACATCCACCCAAAGTGCTGAAAATGCCCCCCCCCCCCCCCCCCGTGCCATGACTCTGCTGTCCTCAGCCTGGTGGGGGCATCGCTGTCTCCTGACCTTTGAGAGGTGAGGATATCCTGTACCAGACACAGCTGCTTACTACATGAAATCTGTCCAAAGACAGGATGACACGCTGAAGAATCTTGGACCTTCTACTGGAGGTCCGGGCTCAGAAAACTGTAAACATGAGCTACAACAAAACTTCGGTCTCAAATACGACCTAAATAAGAAGCAGGTTCAGCTGTGACTCTTGCATCATCGCGTAAACTAAAGTCTTTTTACAACAACATTAACTTGGTGTTCATGTCTTTTTAAGAGTTAAGTGTTTCTCTCTGAAATACTTAACTCTGCCCCGCTGGTGGTAACACAGAAATAAGCTTTTTTTTTTTTTTTTTTTTTTCGATTTCTTTTGATTACCTGTAACTCCTTTTTGGTGTTAAATGCACTGCATTTCAAGATGTTTCCACCACACATGCTTTGATATGAGTTAGTCTTCATCTCGCTTCTTTACAAACTAAATACAGTAATTATGGGCCTCTTCCCTTTTGGCCAATCAGCTACCTGATAAGCATCCCGTCACGGGCAGCAGGCAGCATCACACAAACACAGCTTCCTGACAGATTGTCATCTACCCTCTTGGTGATCCCAAAGTCACTGATCCTTTGAAGAGCGCAGCTCGATTGATTTCTTGAATAGTTTTTGTTTATGTTTCCTGACTGCTCAATCTTTTAACACATCTTATAAAAATATCTACAAACAAGGTAATCATGGTACAGTTTCAAATATTTGCGTCATCTCTTACCACTCCACGTGTCCTCGTGTCTGATTTTCTCTGAACAGTTCACTATGAGTATGAGTGGTACTCTAGAGAAGGGGGCCCACCATCAAGCCTTGGACCTGTCCGAGGAACTGCCGCCTCACCTGCACCATCACCACACCAACCACCACCAGAGCTTCCCCCACTCCAACTCTCTGGCTTCCACCACCGCCGTGGGCGGGGGCAGGGAAACACCTTCGCGCGTGGTCATACCTCCTCCTTACTGTGCAGCTGAGAGCGGTGGTGGGGGAAGCGAGGCTCCTCTGGAGCTGCGGGGGTCGCTCGACTGCTGGGCCTGCTCCGTGCTGGTGACGGCCCAGAACCTGGTGATCGCTGCCATCAACGCCTGCCTCGCCGGAGTGGTGTTTGGCACCATCCTGACTCCAGCCATCGTCATGGTTGTGTTCGGCTTCTTGTGCCACTCTACGGTAAGGAATGGAGACAGAGTGGATGAGGAAGTGAGTGAATGCTGAAGGACGTGGAGAAAGTTGATGATGGTGTTTACAGCGGTGCTCCTCAGATACTGGAAGCAGAAGCTCGTAAGAATGAACGCTGGTACTGCATCTGACAGGTTGAGAGGAGCAGGGAGGTACTGCATCCATTTATTCATCAAACATCTTAAAGTCCTGATCTCATAACCTTAAACAAGAAGGAATAGTTGTGATTGGTGTTGAAGGTGGAGTTTGGCTCCAACACTGACGATGGATTTGATAATCAGATAAACCTCAAGTATCTGAGTATCTGAACAGGCCAAGTGGTCATGAGTCCAAGGAACCAAGCACTTTAAAGACTGCTTGGAGTTCAAGGAATACTGAGGGCAGACGGGAGTAAAAAAAATAAATAATAAAAACTGCAACTATGCATTTGATGCCAAGAAGAATAATATTTAAGAAGCATTTGCCTTTGTAATAAAACTACGTACTCAGCTTGATTAATCAGTAAGAGACTTTAATGCTCGGCAGCGGTATTTCTGCAGGTCCGCAGCCGCCTTAATAACCAGAGACCAGGATTCTCCTGGTTCTCATGTTCTTCCCACAATTAGACCTCATGTGACAGCAGCTTAGTAGAGGATTAACCAGACTTTGCTTTGGCAGGATAAAGAAAAAAGGGAGAAAGCAAAAGAAAAAAAAACAGAAAAGGCTGAGAAAATAAACCAGAACGAGAGCTGGGATAAGTATATTACAGTTCTTCAAACTTAATACAACACCCAAAACCCTTTCAAGATATTTTATATACACAAACGTACCCTCTTAAACATGCATTTTCTCTTAAAAGTTGAATACACATGAAACATATTAAAAGAAACCACTATAAAACATAGACATCTATTTTCATGGACTCAACTTGCACATTTACACTAAGCATAATAATATTTATTTTAAATACTGTGAAGACAACAGTGCGAACAGTGGGTTTCCTCCGTTTCCGAGCGTTGATCAGATTGTCATCGTAGCGGCTTTTTGTTCTTTTCTTCGCTGCCTTCGTGCATTCAGTTTCATTTTTACCAAATGAAATGCAGTTTGATGATTTAACTATGAGAGAATATTCCACTTCTTTAATAACTTTGTTTGGGCTGCTGCCTGTCTGCACTGTGAAGCGTCCAGGCATGTTGCTGCATCTGACCAGACTGTTTATATCTCTGTACACGCTTCTCTCTCTGTGACCCAGCGCCACTAAAGCCCATAAACGCTGATAAGGTAAAAGCTGGATAAAAACAAAGTTTCCAGCCTCATGTTTATGGCGGCGAGACGCCCAGTAACTGAAGGCTCTGCCTCCTTGAGAGGTTTCAGAAATACTAGAAAGCAAAGTGATGCACGGACCAGGCGTCATTCCAGACCTTCTCCGTACTTTTTCTGCAGGTTCATCTGGAACAGATCAAGTTTCAATCTGACCAAAGAACACCATCTAATTATTTCTAATACTACCCAAGGAGGTCTAATCTGTCCTTCACATGGTTCTTGAAGCTCCCAATTATCTAAATTACTTTATTAATCATTTCAATCATGAGGAAGGCCAAAATAAATTAAACTCCATACATAAAGAGCTACAGTATGATTTATTTTCTATCAGAAACGGACTACGACACTTGGTTCACAATACTTCTCTTTTATATTCTCGCTGTTATATTTACAAGTGTGCCAATCATCATCCGTCATCAGTCCCAGTCACACCAGCAGTTTGCTCCATCTCTGCAGCACCTTTTTGGTTTTCAAACCTGCTCTGCTGTGTGAATTACACAGAGGCAGAAAGGTGTGTCTTCATTCTGGTCTGACTATCAGAGCTGTAACGGAGGTGGACTGAGTACCGCGACATTTAATGTGGAGAGGTGCAACAGCGGCACAAGGACGGGGAAACTTTGTGCAGAGGATCAAATCAGTCCGTCACGGTGACAATGAGAAACGTCTCATTGTCCGATGGACCTTGAAGTGCTCGGGTCCTGTTCGGGTCCTGTTCGGGTCCTGTTCGGGTCCTGTTCGGGTCCGTCTCTCTTTCTAATGGAGGCAGTGACCAATGAAATTAGGGACTTGTCGCTGACAAACCGGAACAACGAGCCTGTCTTCAGACCAGCGTAATGCTCCCTGAACGCACACTCCTGGTAGGGAATATTCGGCCCTCGTGGGGCAACTGTGAATGCCCAACACCAAGGTGGAGGCAGAAGGAAGAGGGCATCGCCAGCATCAATAATGTTTAACTGCTGTGTGAAAGTGGCTACTGTTTCATCTCGGGATGCTGAGGCTTTTTTTGTTACCGATCGCAGCAGCTTTCTTGGGTTCTTGTTACGCTCCTCCTGGTTTTCCAACTCTCTCTCATCTGGTGGATTTGTTATGTTTTTGCATCCCAAGCAAGGCCACTATTTGCAGAAGTATAAATAAAGGGTGGATTTTGGCATGTTTGCGTCTCAGCGAGCCTTTACAATAAATGCTTTCCTCCTGCTGATCCCCCAGAAAACCCGCTTTTACTCTCAGCACGAACGCAATCAAACAGTCGCTTCATCTGTCGGGCGATAAGGATGATTCAGGCCTGCTGTCTCTCCTCTCCCACGTTAGATTCCTGATCCCTTCACCTCTTTTCCCACTCCCTCCGTTATTACTCAACTACAAGTGTTTCAACATGCAGCATGTGCTGTTCTTCATCACTGCAGACAGTAAAGCAGTTCTAAAGTGGTTCCTCAAAATGAGATTTACTTCAAGTTTTGGTTACCAAGAGTGTTAGTGGGTCTATTGTGTAGTACATGCATGTGTGCATATGGATGTTCAAGCCGGGTACTGGTGCATGTCGTCACCATATAAACACATACCAGACTGCGTATATCATCTGTTCTTATCTGTTCGCTCCTGCGCTGCATCTAACTGGGTTATGAGCAGATTCGAGTGTGTTTTAATGTGCCAAAATGTTTCTAAGCAGACAGGCATACCTGCGCCGCAGCTTCCCTCCTCACTGCCGTCTTCCTCGTCTCGCCCTCGCAGGTCCGCCCCCATGGGACGACGCCCTACTGCTCAGACTTGCTGACTGACGGAGGCTGCGTGGCTTTGCTGGTGGTGGGCTTCCTCCTGGTCACCCCTCTGCTGGTGCTGGCGTTGGCTGCGTACTGCCGTCTGGCCCGGCATCTCCAGCTGGGCCTGTGCTTCATCCCGTACAGCCGGGCAGTGTACAAGAACCTGCCAGCCACACAACATCGCGGCCTGGGAACCGGCTGCTGCGGTGGAGGAGACGGAGGCGAGAGCAGTGGGAAGGGGAAGGTCTGGGTGTGAGATGAAGCAGGGCTAAGGGAGGGGAAAAAAGAGGTGAGGACTACCATTAGATGACATGTATAAATAAAAAGGGAAGAAAAGGAGAGAGCAGGGTTGTGGGTGGAGAAGGACAACTGATAGAAGGTAGGAACAACATCAGCAACACCAACATGTCTCCAAGGTGTATGTGCTTGTGGTAGACTGATAGCCCTACACACCCACCGGGTGGGTGGGTGTGTAGGGCTATCAAAGATATTTTTGTGGGTATTATTCACCTGATTGGATGTAACTGGAGCCGTCTCTCTTTAGTAATCTTCCAGTTATAATGTCCAAGTATCCAGCACAAAACTGGGTTCATGCTAAATCAACTACACGTTTAACTACAACGCCAGTTCCCAAAACAGGAGCAACAAGACGCAAAGTGTAAGACGGCAACGATTTACAAAGTCACAAAACCCATAATGTATTCAGACCAGAACAAGGAAACCATTCAATGTTGAAAATGTACCATTTTAACAAATACAATACGGTTATTTCAACTTTGATGG